>JAODJU010000025.1:21348846-21384917 GCA_026776725.1 Gnathonemus echidnorhynchus | reverse complement strand
TAAATAATATGCGGCCCGTGAGACTTGAACTTGGACATAGTGCGGCCCACTGCAAAAAAAGGTTGAGAACCACTGCTCTAAGCCGATCTTTAGAGCAATTATCTGTTTTAGGGATATAAAAATACGGCTCTGCTTTCCACTAAGCAAGAGCGTAGCAGCATGCTCTTTTCACGGCCCCGAAATTTGCGATGATTGGTCAATAATGGCTTTTCTTTGAACTTCGTGCACAATAGCATAACTCCTGATCGCTGTTAGCGGTGCATTCCTGACGTCACTCAAGGGCTCTCTTCTCACTCTAAGAGCAGAAATAGACTGAAGCTTTTCATCAAACACTCCACATTTATTTCTGTTAATAGATACACTGGCGAAAGTGATTAACCGTGGTGATAAATGGATAGTGAGTTTAAATGAAGGACCAGTAGCACTTAAGACCGTCTTAAAAGGTTTGCTGTGGCGTGGAATCGTTTACGGGCAGATCAGACGCCATAACGGAGAAAAAGCGGAGTGTGGCAGAGCTTCAGAGAGCACAGTGTCATAAACGGGCTTCTTTACGAAGACTCTCAGCTTGTGCCTTCATCCATAATACAGGGTCTTTCTATGCTGTCTTTTAGGATGAAAAAATATGAAACAGGGGTTCTGCAAAAAAAGGAAAAAGAAAACTCCCCGATCTCATTTCACACGCATTAAGTGCATCGATGACTCGTATTTAATTTTATTTTCGTCCTGGTTGCGCTCTTCACTCGATTAATAGAGCATCTAGCCACTGTCCACTCCCACTATAATCTCTCTTGTCCTTCTAACACCCCGAGATTCATCCATACTTAAACTCTTCAAGTCATAAGACCAGTGGCAAAAGGGTTTTTTCCGTCGATAGTCACAAGTCAGTATTTTTGTCTGTTTGAATTTTCAATTTCCCTTCAAGTTCATTGTGGAACAGATAAGTCGTTATATCAGAGTGATTAAAGACAAAATAGATTCTTTAAATAATTGAAATTATAAAGCAAAGTACACACACACACATATATATATATATATAAATATGTCTTTAGTCAAATGTTGGTGTATGAAATTACAATGTGAAGAACAGTGTGAAACAGATGTAACATGTAAATGCATCATCTTCTATTTGCTTTTTATATAATTCTTTTGTAATTTTTTTTTATTCTTAAAAAAATATATATGTATATATATCATAACTGGAAATTATTTTATCCACAAACAGAACATTTTATATATTGAGTTGAATATATATACTATGTACATATACGGTATAGAATTGAACCTTGGTTGATTTGCTGATCTACCGGATATGCAAGACTGGTCTAGATTTTAACTATATGAATGTCTTTTTTTAATTGCATTTCATCAGGGTTTATAATGTCAACCATGATTGCTGTTTTTTTTTCTGGTTGCATTTTTTTTAATCGCTGTTGGCAGAATTGATTCTGCAGGGTCTGCATGCAGCCCGGGGGGGGGATGTCACGGGGATTCTGCAAAATGCAAAAGTATTAAAGCTGCAGAATTGCATGTGGGCCATTGAGCTGCACCTTGCACTTGCATGACATGCAGGCGCCACAAAAGATGTTGGCTTTTACTGTCCAGACCAGGGGAGGCCATTTTAAGAAGCTGACTGACATTTGATGAACATTCTCTTTTCCCCGTGCCTGCAGCCTATGAGAGGTGTAGATCCTGTCGGCTTCAGGGCCCTGGAGAATCCTTACTGCCTTTCCTAACCAACACATTGTTGATCACTTAAATCAAGGCTTTACCCCCCACCTCCTCAAATACCACCTTTATGTTCATGCTACAGTTTAGTATATACAGAGACCTACTGTAGCATCCTCAAGAGACAGAGAGCACAAGCTAAAGGTCCCATTCCTCACAGCACAGTCCTGCGGGCACATTTTATTTATTTATTCATGAATTTTTTTTTTTTTTGGGAGAGGTACAATGTCAGAATGTCTCATATACCAAGTGGATTGATTAGGCCATACCTGGCTTTGTGGTATATGCTTGAGTGATGTATTTTGTGGTTGCCTAGAGGACAGGCGCAAGTGCTGGTCTAGGGGGCTGCTGTCATCGAGGAGCTAACAGCACACTTCATACCCCCAGAGAAGGGGAAGGTATTACTTCAGACATTCCTGCTGTCTTTGGTTATTCCCAGCGCACAGGGTCCTGTGTGTTGTGTCCCATCTGAAGGTTGGATGTGTGGATGTTCATGGCATCAAAAAAAGAAAAACTTAAAAAAAAAAAAAAAACTTATGTAAATAGGATAAACCATTCTTAGAGTGTCCACAAGATGGTCTCATGTTCAAAATGTTGTCAAAAAGTGGACGAAATCTTAAATAAATTATAATAATGCATGTATATTCTCAATCGCACGGTGCAGTTGGAAAATGTTGTCTTTGTTTTGTAAAAGAAACTAACGTTGACCTCAAAAAATTTATTATACTATAGCAAATAAAAAAGGTTTTAATTGGTCTATGTCTGTGGTTCAGGCATCTATTACTGTAATACTGGATAATAAAATTGTGTAAAGGGGAGACTGTATTCACACAGACAGCAAAGATAGTTTGAGAGTGAGAGTTTCCACATAAACCATCCAGTAATGGTGTTGTTTTTTCCCCTAGGGAGTGACGCTTTCGTTTGTAGGATAGCATAATAAACGAACAGCAGAGTCAGATACACTGATGCATACTAACAGTCTAACTGCTCCGTGTAGACGCCCTGATGTTACCGTGGGAACCGTGTTTTTTGTGAGAATACGGAGGCTGCTTTTCTTTTGTACATACTCGCTGTGTTCGTATGACAAATAAAGTTCAGCTCTCTCGTACGGCCCGGCTGTGAATTCTTAACCGTGAACGAGCGGCGGGAACGAGGGATACTGCGGGATGACGCGCACGGCGAACACGCACCTTCTCCAATCGCAGGGCTCGGTTTTCAGTCCACGGTTGTCGAGGATTATGGGATATCGGCGATTTAACGGTGGTTTAACGCCATTGCTGAAAACTTATTTCACTGAGAACGTCGCTGTGGGGCTTAAAAAGTTTCTAAGCCTCTTCAAGACACCTCCGGAGAGCGAACAGCGTCGAGGGCTGCTCACCGCATGTATGTCGGAAGGCATCCCGGTGTGAATTGAGTTCTCCCACGCACCTACGCGCTAGACTCACAAACAGTTCATATCTGTCTGACACTGAGGGGAATGAACCATAGTAAAACATCACGGAAGCACATAAGCATCTCTGCTGCATGAACAGCGAAGGAAAGAAAAACAAGAGAGAGTTTAAAGGTATGAAATACATTATGAGCTTCAGTATCTTCTAGAACTGACATCTTATAGGACAGGGCTATTCAGATCACTGTCCTCGAGGTCTTAGCACTCCTGATTTCCCAGCCTTCCTTTACCCATAAGCCAGGTGTGAAGCCTCTGACCAATCAGAATCAGTAATTATTGAACTAACTACCTGGGAGAACTGAAAACAAGGCCTGGATTTGGAATCGAGGCCCAGACCTGAAAAGCCCTGCTATCAGGTATTCTCTGCCCATGCCCAGTGTTGGCTAAGGTAGGTTACAGGCTGCCCCTGAAGCAGAAAAACAGCTATTAAAGATGGACTGATGGAATCAGTTGCAAAAATGGTAATACTAAACAAATAATTGGTTGAAAGTGTGAGTTTTTGTTTATTTTTACATTGGATCCACCACATAAAGGAATGACACTTTGCACAAGGGGCCAGATTTCGCCCTCTGGTGGAGTAACAGGGAATGGTGTTTAAGACGTTCTGCGCAGCTTTTGATTTTTTTTTTTTTTTCACGATTACAGTTTATCACATCTACATTTATAAAAAAGCTTCCATAATTTAAAAATGTTTCAGAATAAATTTTGAAAAAAAAAATGTTTTATACGTATAACAAAAATATAACCATTTTATAATACAAAAGAGGACTCAACTACGATAGTCAATATTACGTGGATTCTTCTTTACACACTCTCTGAATGGCACAGATTGATGAAGCAAGCATAAGACATGTACAGAATAGGCCAGTTAGTTCAAGAAGGGTCCTTTAAGACATATAGGCTTGTATCATTGCATCATTGCATCGAACGTCGCTTTTGTGAGGTCATGCATCCTGGGATTAGTGCTCCAGTCTCAAGGCTAGATTAGATAGAATTTTAATTGGGAAGGGATGTTTTAGATGAACGGTGTCTGGGTGAATTTCCCTTACTTAGCTACGTTCATGTGGGCAATAGCAATGTCCTGCGGTATTAGAAACAAGGAATAAAAAGAGTTTAAATTGATGCCTTGTCTACACGTACACAGATATTTTTTAAAATGGTGTTTTTCCTCTTCCATTTTAAAAAAAAATCCCCGTCCACACGAACATTGTCTTCTAAAAAAATTCCGTCCACATGAAACCGCTAAAATGCGCTGTCAAGAGCCAAACCAACAGGCGGCATTATAACTCTAACCGTACTGCCATGTTAGCCAATCAGAAGCCTAATTGCCAGTCCTGTTAAGTTGAAAACCATGGCACACATTCTGACGCCTGTGTTGATCAATATAATGCGAGAGTGACTCAACATTTATCTGTACACATGTAAGGAGTCCTGTCACCAAGGTTAGCACAAGCACTATTTCAGCTAAGTCCGCCATTGCGCAAACTCGCCTAATGTATGCAGCAAACAGCACCGCGGTGCAAACAGCGTACACTCTGACGTTAAACAAAGTGGACAACGGCGCACAATCTGACGTTTCGAGCCAAAAACTCCATTTTCCCTGTCTACATATCAACGCTGAAAACTTAGTTTCTTAAAATCTTCATCCTGGATGGAGTTTTGCAAAAGCTCCGTTTTCAGTGACCTGAGACGCCGTTTACGTGTGGACAAAAGCCCAAGACGTATAGAAAAAGGTACGTTTTAAAATATACCCGTGTACGTGTGGACAAGGCATTAATAAGATCATACAATAAAGATAAAAGAGGATTTGATTATGTAACTGTTATGAAACAATAAACATATGGCAAATACAAAAAAGTGGCAAAAGGGTATTGTAACTGTAAAATGTCCTTCCAGCAGTCACACAGCCATGTGAGCAGTGGAGTTCAGGATAAAGTGGAGCTCTGAAGCCCAGGTGGTGCAGTGTGGTGAAAGATGGCATCATTCACATGGGAGAGAAAATGTTGGGTCGCAGTGTTGATGTGTCTGTTTGTGTGTGTCGTATATGTCCAGAAAGCAGGTGTGTCGCTGCGACGCTTCCTGAGGCTAAGCGTCGCTTGGTTTCCTGGCATTGCGCCAGCCTCCTTCCGTCCGACGGTAGGGCTGGTTCCTCAGATCTGGGAAGGGAAAGGCAGGCGGACAGATTTAGTGCTTAAAAAGGTGGAACGTGTCCAAGTTTTGCACCGGCATAGGGCGGGTAGTGCAGCGACGTTCCGACCTTCAGCTCATTGAAAGACGACGAGGGAATTAGCTAATGCCATGTGACCCAGTCCTTATACAGGTATCCAATAAACAAACAGAAACCTCCATACAACGAATGAGGCTAACAAAATGGTAACAAAATTCCGAGCAAAATTAGGAAAGACCAGAGTAAAAGAGAGGAAGAGATCGAAGAAGGCCATAAGATAATGAAACATAGTTTTATTTGGTACAGAAGACCAATGAGGAAGCAATAAGGAAGGAGGATTGAGGCTCACCTGTGATGATGTCCTCGATAGCGCCGTCCTTCCCCTCACGCACCTGTGGCTTTACTTGTCTCTTCTTCAGCTCAGCTATCAGGTCCACCTGGGGCATTTTGGGCATCATAGGCATCTGCCAGGGTCAAAGGTCGGCCAAAGATACTTTCTTAGACATGTAAGGACTCTGCTTTAAATGGGTTGTAAATTTTAGTACGAAACCAACATATGTCAGCCATTACTGTCACACTACTTTATCTTCTATTTTTAATCCTGCGGACCTTATTTCCAGCAGGCGGTTTCTTGGCGGGCGAGGGAGCCGCCTCTGCAGCGCTTTCGTTGGCCATGGCTTCCTGTTTCCGCCGCTGCTCGATGTCATGCTCCGCTTGCTGAGGACAATGTGGGAGCATTAAGCTTGGCCAGTTAAACGCGGCCAGCGGTGAAGACGCAGCAGGATGTACCTGCCCCTTACCTTGTAGGCCTTGACGAACCGATTGAATATGGGGAAGAACATGGATGGAGGTGTAGTCTTTACATTTTCTCCGAAGTACTCGACCACTGAGGTGTACGACTCCTGATTGGAGAAAAAAAATTCAGTTAGAACTTTTTACTCAGTCCACTTCTCATCATGGATAACATGCCTTAGTTCCCAATAACTCTATCAATTGTCTCTAAATTGCCCTAGTGTGTATGTGTCCTGAAATGGACTGACATCCCGTCCATGGTGTACTCCTGCCTTGTACCCTGTGCTACCTGGGATGGACCCTAAGCAGTAAGTTAGATAATCAGTTAGAAGCAAAGGTGGAAAGTTCAGGTCCAGACAGGACCAAGATTTTGTTTTAACCGACCAGTTGAGTACTCTGTGACTGAACAAAATCTTGGTCTGGATTTCTACTTTCTGAACATGTTCTTTCCATGATGGATGGATCCTTAATTACCCTTATGTGTCACAATACATTTTTGGATTGTCTGTCCTGATCAAGAATGAGGAAAAGTCAAAACAAACATGTAGGGCTTAAATGGTTTGAAATGTTGAGTAATGTGGTTATTTATTTGACTAATATTTTTGTGCCAATTATCTGCCAGGGTGGAATATGCCAGTCATCCCATTTTTGTAGGTACACTGCAGTGATTTTTATGGATGGAATAAAAATATGCAGTTAGGTAAATCAGTGTTTTTAAATCTGGCAGTCAGATCAGCGGTATTGTGGCCAAAACAGAGAGATTCAGAAGGAGCTTCTATCCTCAAGCCATAAGACTCCTTAACTAGGATCTTCCACCACAGCTTTTAACATTACCTCAATAATACAACTGATCGCCAAAGATGAACTCTATCAGTCACACACTTGCCTTACAACTATTGTTCATTACGCAATACAACTACACACTGCACTTTAATACACATGGATATATTGTAGTTTCTCTAATTTTTCTCTGATCTTTTTTTCTTAATTTGTTAAGATTCTTGCAGTCTTAGGAGTGGCCATTTTACTACATGTTGTACTTGTATAACTATGTACGTGACAAGTAAAGAATTCTAACTGTACGCCCTGTGAGGGACAGTGGCACCCCACCATGATCATATAAGAGGTGAATGGTACGGGTAGATGGATGGAGTAAGATGTGTAGAATGTGACAGCTACACAAGGGAAACATGCACTGAGGAAATACGTGCTGCAGTCAGTGAATAGATCCAGTAGTAACAGCAGTTATAGATCTACCTGGGCTGCCTTGCTGTCTTTAATCAGGCTGTCAAGCTGCTCACTGTTTGTCTTGAGGAACTCTTTTAGCGCCGGGCTGTCATCCTGCACCATGAACTCCTTGCGGGCCATCTCCATGCCCTTCTCCAAGGAGCGTACCTCTTGAAGGATGCTGTCCAGGGCCACTGAGACACATGCAAACACAAGTCTGGATACACCTGCTATAAATGTATTAGTCTCTACTGTAGCTATGATATTCTCTTTATAGAAAAGACCTTGAGCCAATGACGTAGTACATATCAAGCATTGCAACGACTAAGAGAAGTATTCCACATTTCAAAATATTCTCTTCAAAATAACCCCTTTGGCAGCATTGTAGACTCTGGGCATTCTTTCAGCCTGCTTCCAGATGTAGCCACTTGCAATGCTGCTCCAACAGTCCTGAAGGAGTTTCTACAAGTTCTGAGCACAAGTTGGCTAACTTACTCTCACTCAGATCCAACTGATCCTAAACCAGCTCTGTAGGGTTTAGTCCTTAGATAACCTCGAGGTGTGCTTAGGAATGATTTTCACTAGGTGTGTTTAGTCTTTTGACTGGTACACTAGGTGCACAAGAAACCACAGCAAAGCTTGAAGCTCTAACCAGAGCTTAAGTAGCAGCATTGCGATGAGTCTTAAAGAGAACATGACAACGAGTCAGGAAGGCCGTACCTTGAGCGGCCTTCTCGACAAAGTGCAACTCTGTGTGGAAGGTGCTCAGCTCTGGGTACTTGTCGTGGACAATGTTGGCGATGAAGTGGAGCAGAGTCTGCTTGCGGTCTGTCGACTTTGCGTCCATCAGCTGAGAGGACAGGTGAGAAGGGAGAAGACAAACCACAGAATCAGCTTCCGTACTGGACTGGGGTCAGAGTAGCGAGAAGTTCTGAATAACACGAATTGCAAGCCCTTGGAGCATTTAGCTAGCTCAGGGCCTGAGGGAGTCTTTCTTGCCAAGTGATGCTCACCATATCTAAGCTCTGCAGACGGAAACCATATGCTGCCCCTCGTTTGCTGCTGTTCATGTAGTTCCCAAAGGCCAGGACAATCTGACAAGAACAAAGAGAAGAGACAAGCTAGTGTTTTTGCCCTACAGTCTGCCCGATGTTCATATGGTAGCAATCAGTGCACGCCCTTATGCTCACCTCAAAGATCTTTTTCAGCTTCGCTGAAGATTTAACGGACATTGATGCTGAAATGATGGCATTCTGTTGCTGAAAATAAGAAGAAGGAAGTCAGACTGGTGATACGTAATATAATCTATGATTCCTCTTATTTTTAAACTGTTATTAAAACAGGAACGATTTATTGAGCTACTCTTGATATTTGGACTGGTGTATAAATCAGCGGCACTAAATTTAAACCCGAGGGCCTGTATTATTCTGAGATATTCTTAAGCGGCTGGCGCAAATGAAGTGAAGTGGTGCTTCAAGGAAGGAGTAACAGATGTGAGCCCAGTGGTGTTTAGATGTCGGGGTTACCGGCTGTATCCGCTTCATGCTTTCAGGGAAGTTGCCCATAAAGGTGAGCGTGCTGATCCTCTGGGGCAGGCGTGAGATCTTCCCGTAGCGCATCATGAAGCGGTCCTCGTCGGACAGCTCGTCCAGCGGCCGGCCGTCTCGCTCGTAGTTCTGCATCAGCTTCATCTCGAAGTCGGTGGGGATGAAGCGTTCCAGCAGCTCCAAGAAGTCCAGGCTCAATGACTGCTGGTCATATCTGGGGGGGGGTGTGTTTAGTAACTTTATTTGTTTATTGATTTACTTGACAGACCTGTGGCCTATACTATGAAGCGGGGTTACTGGCTTATCGGGGTAACTTGTCGGATTTAAGGTACCACAGTTTAAATGGGCTTCGTATTCGTTCACTTACATTTACATTATATTTTGGCCAGACTACCTTAAATCCGACAAGTTACCTTAGAGTTACCTAAGGTGCTTAGAAAGGTCGTAAAATGCATTGTTTGAACCCCCACCTTTTCAGCAAGATCTACTGAATGAACCCATCGGTAGGGCTGGTGGCCACCCCATCAAATTTATTTCAGACCATGGGCTTGACATGGACAATGAAAATGGATAACATTACTCTTAATATCCCAGAGTTAACCAAAAGGCTAGTTTTCATCTGTAGTCCCTGGCTGCTTCTCATTGTTAAGTGAAGAGCACATAGAAAGATGAAAACATTCTCAATACAATAAAATACAAATATATACAATAGCAAAGAAAAATGTAATTTTCTTCATGTATACAATACATCTGAAAATTAAAGGCGCGTGTAGTTATAAAAACACAAAAGCGCAATTCATAATAGAGCAGAAGAGTTGAATTAAACCGTGTCGATGGATAAAAATGTCTTCCTAACCAAAAATAATGTAATGAAATCGGGTGGCGGAGGGATTGACACCTGCACGTAAAGAAGGTAGGACAAGTGAAAAGAGAGAATGAAAAAAAGGTTTTGAAGATTTATGAAAGGGAAAGAAATTGGGTTGACAGGACAGTATGACAAGGGGGAAACCCATGGAAGGAAATAAGGGGAAGAATAAAGTGTTATGTTTCAGAGAGTGTGTAGATGGGGCAGTCATACGTCTCAATGGCAGTGCAGATGTCTGACGCGCTCCTTCCGGCCTTGCGCAGAGTGATGGCCAGGTTCTTGGCCCGGTTGGTCTCGATGAGGGACACTTTGCTTGGAACACTCTTGCTTGCTTTGACCTTCTTCTTGCTCAGGTCCGCTGAAGGTCCCTGGGCTTTAGTCCTGAACTGTTCCTCGAAGGTATCCATGTTCAGTTCCTATCAGGGCATATTAAGGAATACTGGGCTCCCACATGGTCTTATCCAGAAAAGCCACATACAGGCACTGAAACGAGGGGTCTAGATCAGTGTTTCTCAAACAGGTCCTCGGAGACTCCCAGACAGTTCATGTTTCTGCTCCATCCCAGCTCCCGGTAGGAGCAAATCCTTGGACTCTTTGGCTGGGAGCTGGGCAGGAGCAAGAATGTTTACCGTCTGGGGGTCTCTGAAGATTAGGTTGAAAAACACTGGTCTAGATAACCTTTAGAGGGTCAAACTTATTACGACCATCATTATTCTGGTTCTTGCGTGTATTCGTTGATATAAGAGTACAATCTGTTCAGCCAGTAATGCAAGTTGACGTGCTGGTGTGGGTGTCTTACCTGTAGAATGTGCTCGTCATCCAGCTCGTTGAATATGGTTCCCGTCACCTGGTTGGACTTGAGGGCCTGCCAGTTTAGCAGGGGCATGCGGTGCTTGGTTTGTATCGGCTTCTTGCCTTTGGCTCCTGTCAGGATGTGGACCCACATGCACCGGTAAGAAACTCCAAATGTCTCATTTCAAATCCGGGGATTAGCCAACACTCAGAAGCTAGACAAGCAATGTCGATGACATCGAGTTTTTAGCAGTGCTCGTATAGGTCTTTTCCCACAGCTTGCACTCGAATCTTTTCAGTCATTGGATGCTTGGCCTTGTAGCACTTGTACCCAAGTTGGCTCCTTGAGAGCTGAATCCTTTTTATGTTTTACCACGCTTGTTACAAACTAACAAAGTTGTTTCGGACTTAGTAAATGTCAATGGTAATACAGCCATGGGGAATTATAGTCTATGTTTATTTTGTGTATTTTTATGTCTGCATGATTATTTGAATTTAAGAAGTATTGGGGCTCCATCAAGGCCTGTGAGAACACCAGGTGTCTCCTCGGGTTTTATAACATGCTTACCAGAAGTGTCGCTTCCACCAGGTAGGCCCCCTGGTGGAGGTGGAGGTGGCAAAAAGGAACTGCCTCCCTGAAAGGGCAGGAGAACAGATGATTGTTACTGCTGCTTTTAAGATGAGTTCATAATTACCAACGATGATTAATGCTTTGCTTTTTCTTTGACTTTTCATTAATTGTGATACCGCAATGGGAAAATGACCAATGGTTTTTAATATAAATTGATTTCTATACTGAACGTACACAATGAAACATTTTTTGATGATATTGCAACATGATTGGATATGCCATCAATCCCCAAGGTGTGAAATTAATCACAAATAAAATAACTGCTTGTATGATTCTCCCGTTGGGGTATCAAAATTAGCGCATTTAAAGTTAACGCAATCGAATGCATTTTGACATCAGCATCTTAGTGCTAATCTTAATGCGTTACTTTGAAAGCCATAATAATTAACACAGGCATACAAAGGACCTAAGTCCCTGAGACAGATACAGCAAATCTGTCATCATTCATTCATTCATTCATTCATTCACTGTAACTGCTTCTCCTATTTAGGGTCACGGGGGTCCAGAGGTGCTCAGGGTGGGGAGCCAAGCCGCTGCAGGCCATGCACCATGCATTCATACATGCACCCCTATAGGCAATCTGGAAACTCCAAAAAGCCTCAGTATGTTTTTGGACTATGGGGGAAACCGGAGTACCTGCAGGAAGCCCCACGAGGACACGGGGAGAACATGCAACCTCCACACACAGCAGCAGACAGCAGAGAGCAGAGACTGAAGCCCTGGTGCCAGAGGTGTGAGGCAACAGTGCTAACCACTGCACCACTGCGCACCACCGTGCCGCCTCTTATATCTGTAATATGAGGGAAGCGGAGGGACAGCCCTGCTCACCGTGATGTCACCGATGCGGGACGACAAGTTGACGACTTGCTCGCGTGCCGAACGCAGCTCCACGCCCTCCCTTTGCAGCTTGTCCTTCATCTTGTTGAGTGTCTTCATCATGTCCTCCTTCTCCTGCGTCTTGGTCTCGCATTCCCTCTCCTTGCGTTCCAGACGGGCCGTGAGCTCGGCGTGCTCTGGGGGAGGGAGCGGGGGGGGGGAGGACAGGAAGATGCTCATTGCTACGCTGATGTTACACCAGGAACTCCATGGAGCCTTCCGATATAGGGTAACACGTGTACTTTTCTAAGCTCGGGATACAGGTTTTAGCCAATAACCAGTGGAATATGTTGCATTTCAGACAAATTCCAGCAGGAGGCAGGGTGGGGAAGATGGGACGGATAGATACCTTTCCTGAACTTCTCCGCCTGATCTCTCCACTGTTTCACCTCGTTCTCGTTCACCAACCTGTCAGCACAGAGTGACCATGTATGGGTATGTCAGTGCCACCATTGTTATGACCATGTATGGGTATGTCAGTGCCACCATTGTTATGACCATGTCCGTCACACTGTCTGTGTCCCAACAGAACGTCGGGACAATAGTAACACAGGCGAATAGAATGGACCCGTTCCTTTTTCTGAAGGACCATGGAGACAAATGCGGTTTCTAAACCATCAGTCATTTTCTTTGCATGTTGCCTGAAATGATTCATAAACTCTACGCGCCTTTTGTTAAAGCTGTACCTTCGTGTTGCGCAGCTTTTGCTGGAATTACATGCAGAAATTGATGGTTAAAATATATTTCCTCCATTTCATATTCTGAACACAATGTAACATCATAAAAACTAAAAAACTACCCCAGCAAATATATACTGAGTTACAGTGAAAAGATTAATTTCTGTTCCCTAACACTGGCTGATAGCGACGGCGACAGCATGTAGTTATAACATGTAGCACAGACACTTGTTTAGTACTGGAAGGAATTACCCATAAGTGCAAGACTCAGATAAACAAGTTGTACAGATGTCTGGTTAGTACTCCATGCTCACCTTCTTCAGACTAAACAGAGCCGTCACAGGCTAAATGAGGATGGAAAAGGTCAGAAGTGAGGGGGAGACACCAGGGGAAGAAGAGAAAATGAAAAGTCGAGAGGACGAAGGAGTCTGTTATTGCTTCGGTGTTTTGTTTAGCAGACCGACCATGACGGCTCAGTGGCGTGCATCTGCTCTCGCGCCTCGCTGGGCTGTGCGGGAGCAGGTGAGTTAATGAGGACATCAGGCGACAGGAACCAAAACAGCCCGTGACCCATACAATCCCCTGACCTCTGAAACGTAGACAAGCTGAAAGCATCGATACTAAGTGAAGGTAGCGTCCTGCTCCTTTGCCTGCTTTGTGTAAAGCTATCCTGCAGCAGCGTTTAGAATCGCAGAGTGGTGAGGAATTATCTAGCTGAATGTCGCACTTGTCCACGTGCATCTAGTTTGAAGACAGAGGCTGAGCTCGTGTCCCAACCAACGCTGGTTGAGTCGGATTAGCGAGTCCTGATCCCAGCTGGGGAAGCTCCTGCTCTAGGTTCTTCTGTCTCTAAAACGTGGTGTGAGCCCCAGTGGGTTCAGATGTTGTCCATGTGATCAGAAGGTCACTGGTTTAAATCCTGGGGTTGGCAGAGTGATTTCACTGTTGGGCCTTTAAGCCCCACTTGCTCCCAGGACTGTCTGACCCTTTTTTTCCCCAAAGCAGACGTCACGTCGAATGGAAGCATCAGCTAAGTACATTAATTGCTGAGCGTTAGTCTCTCCCATAATGGCTGCTGCCCAGGCTGCAGTCTTCCAGGCGTCGGTACGTGTTTGTCTGTTTGTCCAGCTCTCCGTTGCGTGCCAGAAGCGCTAGCCTTTGAACGGATCAGTGTTTCCACGTGGCCTGGTCAGGTCTGAGCCCCTCGAGCATCCGGGCACCAGCGGATGCTGGGCCTGCTTTTGATCTGCTGGGATCCAGCTGGTTCCGGATGCTGTGAAGTCTGTCCTCAGCGTGAGAGACTCCATCTTCAAAAGGCTAATTTTAGCTGTTTTCAGCACCAGCACCGACGTCTCAGAACTCTGTTAACTACTTAAAATCGCGAGTATATTGAAAATATCATCTGGTTCAAATCAGGAGAGCATTACAGCCAAAGAGACTCCTTTCAAATATTATGCGAAAGAAGTAGTATTTGGACTGTGATGATGAGCTTGAGTTATATCGTGATATAATTTAAGATTAATAAGCTATGGAAACAAATGGCATGAAACTTCCTGGAAACGTTTAACGGGGCGTAATGCGTGACCGAGAGCCGGATTACTGCGCTTGTGTGATGCTAGCAGTGGAAGGGGAGCTTGCACTCACATGCGGATGATGTTCTTCACGCTGAAGTTGTCCAAGGGCGCCAGGTCGGGGTCCTCGCCCTTCTCGTCCTGCAGGACCATCTGCTGCAGAATGCGGTCCAGTAGCTGCCATTGCTGCAGGCTGCTTGCGCCACGCTTATCTGAGGTGAGAGGTCAAAAGTCACAGGTCACAAGTGGACATGGGTAACACTGCTCGTTTGCAGTGACAACAGCATTAGGCTGGTGAACGACATCCTGTTGAGAGAGACTGCCACGATGTAGCACGGCAGTCACAATCAACTTTGTCCATGTCTACTGCACAGATGTTGTCAGCACCTGACTCAGGCTAACCTTCATGCTTGGCATCGAATCTGACTCTGACTTTTGATTATACTCTTGGGATGTGAAAGACCAGGACGTGCTTCACATGGTTGCAGACTAAGACTCACAAGGCATCATGAGGCAGTGCTGGAGGATGGAGAGCATGTAGGGATATGCGTCTGTGTGCGTCAACTTTTTCTTGATCACCTCAAACATCTGGGTAGCACTCTTCGTGTCCACATGTTCCTGTGTGGGGGAGTTCCATTCTCATCTCATCTTTCCCAGCTTGAACTTTAATCGTAAATTAATTATTTAGCGCTCATTTTAATTACAGCTACTCCTTGGAAAAGGAGCTTAATCCTCAACTGTCAAAGCAAAAGAGAATGTGGTTCTCTGGTGCCTGGCATGGTGGGCACTGTGCCACCGTGGTCCAAAGAGAAGCTCTTGTCCACTCACCATGTCGAAACGCTTGGCTAATTCTAAGTCATCTTCATTCCGCACCATCTCAAAGAAATCCAAGTGTCTGCAGATAGAACACGGATGATCACACTCTGAGCATTACAGTGACCCAAGATTTGCATGATGACGGAGAACATGGATTCAGGCTTCTTCAATACCTGTCTAAGGTGGCGTTTTCATGTTCCCTCAGCTTTCCAATCACAGGCTGGATCCCCAGCATCAGGAACTCGTACCTGAGATGGAGGCGAAACTCTAGACTGTCCTGGTGAAACATACAGCATCAGTAATATGAGTATACATGTAATTACGCTAAGGCAATCATGATGGAAGCTGGATTAGCCACAGGACTTAAATTTGTGAGATGCGATACTGGAAGATATACAGCTACTAGCAGCTAACAGCTAAAGGATATTAGGTATTAGGCAGCCCAATGTAATCTCGAGCCATTAGCATGGCTGTTGCCCTCGACTTACCTCCCCTGCCCCAGCATTGAGAACAGCATTGATGAAAGACATAATGGCAGTCTTCAGGTTGACCTCGTCTCTGTAGCGTCCGGTACTCCGATCCAGTTCGTTGAGCAGCGTCTATGGGGAGGGCCAGGGTAGGTTCTGCGCTCATAATTAAGTTCTGCTGGGCAATCAGTGCTGGTCAAACCCGAAGTGATGCTCCAGGCAAGCTTCACCACCGGCAGCCCCCCCCCCCCAAAGGAAAAAAAATCACTGCCCATTTTAACTTCGTCTGGTGACCTAGGTCAATAGGGTTGACCAGCGTGTCTCTACCTGAAAGCGGGTCCTCTCCGCTGCATACTTCTGGTAGTGGACCATAGCCTGTAGGACTTTCTTATGACCATCAGGCACCAGGCAGACAGCTCCCAGGATCTCAAGCACGGCCACTTTAGTCTTGATGTTGTCTTGGCGCAGGCTCTGGGAGATGGTGTTGATGCTCTCCGGGTGTGTCAGTACGTGGGCGCGACCCTGTGAGTTGTTCATCAAGGCCTTGATGCAGCCGATCACAGATGTGTGGATGCGGCTCTCCGATGTCTCGTAGTCCATGCTCTTCAGGAAGTTCAGGAGGCACGTGAGGCCGTCCAACTCTATGAATCGTGTCACAAACCTGCATAGGATGGAGGAAGGTGTGACGTGGGCTGTCAGGAATTAGCACTGCAGTTATTAGCTTATGGAAACTCAACACACAAGGCAGACAAGTAGCAGTCAAGTACACCTGGACCATCTAACGGAATTCCTTCATCTTCATCTACATTTAATCACACTTATACGTCATCTGCTCAGACAAAATTGCTCATGGTCTGTACTCAAGTATTCTTCTGTTATGTTTAATTATGTTGTCCTGAATCTAACCTCAAACTCATCACATTAATGACTGTAGCACAATTTCCAACATTTGAGATAATTAAAGGTTAATTAAGAGATTAAAGTGTTCTCCGTGTGAGTGTTTTCCAATGACCTACTAATACACTAATATGTGAAGCAGATGTCTAGCTGGAAAATAAGGGGCCTGATTTTTGTTATATTCACCAAATCCATTGGTCCCTCCCTTGTGAGAAGAATCTGGCCTAGTTGAAGAATATTAGCTTGGACCAAAGGTGGGAAAATACGCAGTGAGTGATGGGGGACACATTGTTTTGACATCATTTAACATCAATGGTTTAGGTTTCACCCATGTCTAAGTCTGACTCCTGTATTATATAATCATTCCCACATTTCTCTAGTCTGTGTCTCACCTCAAGCGTGTCATTTGGACACGTCAACTCAATCACCATTGTAACATAATTAAGCTGGACACAAAGCCTGAGAAAAGTGAGGATCTCTGATCAAAACGAACATTGAATATGGGTGACAAGTCTTATTTCGATAATTATCATTTCCAGTAGCGGCCCTAGCTGGTGTGGCACCCTAGGCGAGCTTCACCACTGGCACCCCATGTCGGAGGCAAGAGGAAATTTGCTGGAAAGTCTTTTCCTCCTCAGAAGTTGGTGCCCTAGGCGGCTGCCTATGTCACCTATAAGATTGACATTTACGTGTGTTACTGTGACTGTGGTATGTTTTTCTTGTCAAAAGCAGTGTTCCAGGCTTGACTGGCAACATGAAACCTTATGTTCAACAAAGCCATCACCTGGCTTGGACTCTCGACTTGGACTTCTGGAACATAAGCTCTTGCTGGTGAGCTTTCAGACCTCCATGGATGAACTCAGGGGTTAAGCGGTCTCTACAGGCACTATTAAGCTGGATTATTCCTGGTCTTCCACCTTTCAGCACATGGAGCTTCAGCTGGCCTCAGATGGAGCCAGGAATGTTTGGCCCATTTGCAGGAGCACAGGCTCAGCCGTCCCATTTGACTGGCAGCTGGACAGCTGGGGGAGCACGGTGAGTTATCCCGGCTGGCCAGCCGGCGTCTGACTGGAGGAAAGTCCACAGTAGGCCCGAGTCGGATGATCTGGTTATCTGACACTCTTGCTACTCTAACATACACACTTGCTCAAATACTGGGCCTAGCTCCACTGGCGCCATATGTTCCTATTCTCTATAAAGGGCTTTCAATGCTGACAAGTTCTCAGAACTGAGAACAAACCGTTACAAGCACCGCTGGCCAGTCGCTCCCTCCTCCTTTCGTTCTTTTTTTGGAGACAGCCATGGGAATTGATCTAAACAGATTCTAACCGACTCGAGCGTCTGCTCCCCTCTATTTCACCTTCCTCTTCCAGCTCAGCGCCGTTTGGACGCACCCCCACATACCGTCTGAACCCGAGGAGGCCCCTCGCTCTGGAGACCCGCATACGATATGAGCTGGGACACAATGGAGGGGCTGAGTGTTTCTCGGACGCGGCCAAAGACTCGCGCTGCCCAGAGAAACATCCCAGTAAAAACAGAGACAATGAGAGAACAAAATGAACCATGGCTTGGAAATTTGGGACCAGTTGGTCCCTACGGGATACCGGGGGCTGAACTGGGCCGGGGGGGCCTCAGCTCTTTGAAACAGCAGCTTAGCTGGTGCTGACAATGATCAGCGGTGACGAGATTATATTAGAGTGATGGAGAACAGGGCTGGGTGTCTGACACACACCGGCGACTGGGGGGGGGAGGTTGGGGAGGGGAAGGAGGAGGAGTGTCGACCAGTCTTCAAAGGGTGAGAGGGGGAGTAATGAAACAGGCCCCGAAAAGTAACCATAGCACACTGCCTGTTACTGACTTTATCCTCCTGCCATTTTTGACACCACTGATTGTCCAGGAATGGGAGGAGTTGCAAGGTCTTAGGCCTTAGGTCTGGTGACCATGCTGGTTGTCCTGGTGAACTGGCACTAACCCCTGACCTTCAGCATGAGTTCATGTTGCTCCCCGAACCCCCGGCTGCTGCTGCTACTCATTTTCCATCAGAAGCATAGGAGAGGTTCCATGTTTTCATGTTTTTTTTTCCCTGTTCTGTTATAGAGCGTGATGCGATACAGCGGCAGCCTCCAGCAGGACACATCTGGCCCGGTGGGAGACGGGCCAGCTCCTGAGTGAACTTTGGCCAGGGGAGCAACTCATCAACGCAGCGCCAACTGGTGGTCGTCCATATCTGCCGGCTCAATTCCCTTACTCCCCTGCTCCCTGGCTTACATCTCCGGCACTGCTGGATTGACTGGACGGGGACCAGGAATCCCAGTTTGAGGACAGTTCTGATGGAGTAAAGTGACGATTTTATGAGGGTAAGTCAGAACCAGCCCTACAGATGCACTAGTGGCCTCGTAGAACATTCCGTGTCGTGTAGACTCTACACACACTCGTGCTCCTGAGTGGCATCCCTTTGTTTCCCCATTCCTACTTATCCTACAAGTGCTCTGTTGCTTGAGACGGGGTGGGGGTCTGTAATTACACCCCTGCAGCAGGAACAGGGATGGGGGGGGAGTAGCACAGCTGGATTATTGCCGCCTCCCCAGCCCTTTAAACCACCTCCAACACAAACCGCTCCGGCTCTTGCTTTGAGCAGCATGATGCTGCTACCTCTCCTGTTTCTCTTTCTCCCCCCGCTTTCTTTCAGATGCTAACCCCCTCACCCCCCCAGCCCGTGCCGATTGCCCCAGCGTGGGGGTATTGACACAGAACAAAGAGAAAACACTTCCACATCCAAAATCTCCAAATGTACGATATTAGGTTCCTGCCAAATATCTCGTAAAATCTCTGGATTTTGATCGGTTTATGCGTATCTCTCGCATTTCAGAAGGTCGGAAAATAAACGTTGATGCTCGAGCTTGCCGGCGCGCAACAGGCTTTCAAAGGGCACCGAGGCCGACAGCTAGCCGAGTGTCAGAGTGTTGCTTGCTTAGCCCCTGTTTGAACTTTGCTTTCCTTCAAACTAACCGGGGACCATAGAGGGAGCCTTCCCTCCGTAGCCTGAAAGCCATCATGCAGTCCCAGCTAACCTGAGTGGCAGTGCTTTCTGGACCTAAACCACTGGACTGCTTCCCATTTACATATGTAATATGTGTGCCTGTTGCATAATACGATTCACTCAACCTTAGCTATCTGCCGTAGATGGGCAAACCAATAAATGATCATCCAACCATGGCAACAGTGACATTTAAGTTCAGTTTCAGTTTTCAAGCACTGCAATATCCCATAAAGGTGTGCAAGGGTAGGGCATGCAAGCTAGCTTAGCGCTACTTCCTCAGAAGCTACTTAGCCATCTCCTGCCTGGTACGGCCACCCCTTTGCGTCAATCCTGTGGTTCATTTGCATGCGCATATTGGCTAAACACAAATGCATCTGTCAACAGTTGACAGAACTAGCCTGCGTTCCCTGGGGGGGCCACTCCAGAGTGACCCTTCTACGTCGTCGCCTAGTGCAGGTGTCCCGCCCCCCTCATCAGGGGCCAGTTACTAAGATCACAGGAAGGAAGGAATCACCGCAGTGCGATTAAAGGGCTTGTCAAAGCTTAGATAATGATCTCGGGAGTGCAGGCAGGGGTGTAGCAATGGGTGTAAGGGGAGTGGGCAGATATACATTGTAATTGTCACTATAATCTTAAAGCTGTGTTTGTAAAGCAGCTGGGGCTGGTATCTAATGAGGACCAGACTCTTCTTTCTTCTCCAGCTCATATATACATGTAGTTCACTTAGCTTACAGAAACACATACACACAGACCTCAAGCCCCATTAAGCTCAGAAGGACACACACGACCGGAGATGAGATGCCATGACAGGGGTAGGGTTAAGGTCATCAGATGCTCAGGATTACCACATAAACGTATGGCAGGGATTGAAGACAGACTTCCATGATCGTGGTGTGGCACAGGAAACGCATGTGGGCTGCATATTGAAGTAGTCCCCAATGTTAGCCTAGCCTAATGCTGGGTAATCTCTGTTTACCACACATCTGAACAACGGGGGCTGGACAAGCTTTCATCTTCGTTGTCGTCGCATGCTAAATCTCATCGTGGGAGAGTATGCAAAGTTGTAAATATTTGGGAGTTCTATCCATGGTGAAAGGGCAGTCTTGGAAGTCTGTGTATGCCGTCCTCTTTAATATAACTCAATTATCTCGGTTCTGTTTGTGAGCGCAATTTTGTGTGGCTAATGGGGTCAAATAAATCTTCTGAGGTATTTTCTAGAAGTGGCTAAAAACAAGCCATGTGATTTGATTTCAAGCCTGGACACCAGTCTACTGAAACATAAACGTTTTCATGGAAGGTGACAGCAATGAAAAAACTGCAACTAATTTCCCAGTTACTGACAGTGAGATTTTATATGGTCTTCAAACATCCCACACATACTGATATTTGTGTTCTTTGCACAGGCCTGGTCATTGTCTGCCTCAATTTACAAATAGCCCAAATCTAAACTGTGTTTATTGAGTCGGGGTTTACAAACGGTCATATTCTAATGCTGAGCTGAAGCCTATGGGATGTCTTACAGTGAGACTGGAATCAGTGACTTGGAACTTCATGAGTCAAACAATTTCTCTGAGGCTTTCAGAGTTAAAATGAACAATCATTCCTCCTTTCATGGTGCTGTGAATGTGTCTATAGAAGTTCAGGTTTCCATCTGAGAGCAGCTTGTGTGAACAGCCCATGGAAACTTACTCTACAAAGTAACTGAATGGCTTGATGGACCATAACACTCTACTTTTGAGATGTCCAATAAACTCAGCTATTCTACTTGAGTGAGGATAGTTAGGTTCCAGGTGACTGTTCTCCAGTTGTTTTCTGCCTGATAATATCAAATTATTGTTCTGAACATATCTTTGTCTTCACTAATGAAAATGCGAGGGCAGCTGGCAGATGCAAAACTATTGCTTCTCTTCATAACCCCTGACGTTTGACTGTTGCCTCTCTCCTTCATAACCCCTGACGTCTGACTGTTGCCTCTCTCCTTCATAACCCCTGACGTCTGACTGTTGCCTCTCTTCTTCATAACCCCTGACGTCTGACTGTTGCCTCTCTCCTTCATAACCCCTGATGTCTGACTGTTGCCTCTCTTCTTCATAACCCCTGATGTCTGACTGTTGCCTCTCTCCTTCATAACCCCTGACGTCTGACTGTTGCCTCTCTTCTTCATAACCCCTTCCTCTCATGGCAAAATGATCAAATCCTGCTGTTGCTTCCGCACCAGCCAAGCCTGACGTGGCAGCGCTGTCCTGGGCCCACAGGCCGAGGGAATCTCTCGCCCCGAGACAGGCGTGCAGATACACACACCAAGAACAGCGCTCTTATTGTTTCCTGACTGATGAGCTCTTGACTCGCAGCTGTCGTCCTGCTTGTTGCAGTTAGAGAACTTGCGCTTGTATTCTGGCGTGACAGAAAAGCAAAAGTGTTTCTCTTTTAATCGGGGAGTTGTGAGAATGCCAGAGCTGGCTCAATCTGAAAATATCACCCCCCCCCCACCTCAGCTCCGCCACGTGGGAGATGGCTCATCTACAAAGGAGGGGCCAGGCCGTTCCGGCCGTACCCTGCCGCTCCGCATGGTCCCGCCAGGCATGTGGACCAGTGCCCAGCCCTGGGACGCCTTCCTACCCATGACCAACCAATGAACAGACACCCAGAAGTGGATCCCTGCCTGGGCACATGAGTTTTGAAGTCTGGGGCCTTGAGTTTCCTAGCAGAGCAGCCACATTGCTAAAAAATGAGAAAAAGGTGCAAAGGCTGTTGACGAGTTGGGGGGAGCGTGGTCTGGATATTGTGCGTTTGTAAAGTGATGTTCTAGATAAATACACTGGCACGCTTTTTTGGTCTGCTGGTGACATTTGTGGATGATTTAAGCAACAATCCCTGGACACCAAATGTGCAGCAGATGAGATGTGCATTGTTGATATGAGGCAAAGCTGAATATCAAAAATCAGTTGACCATTTTGATACAGGAGAACTGATGCCTCATTGTTTAGACTTCACATTGAGTGAAAGCATGTAATTGGCCAAGCACCTGAAAGAACAATGCCTCATTGGCTCAGAAGAATAGCTTGTTAAGCTGTTTAGGTGACATGCCATACCTCATTGGCTGTGTGCGCAATGCCGTCTTTAGGTCCTCCACAACTTTGTTCCTCATCTCCATCTCCTCCTCGTCAAAGGCAAACAGCGTCTGCATCTGTAAAATGTTTGGATGGTTCACGTTTACAGTATATCCCAGGTCCTGGAGTATCTGGTGCGCCATTGGTCAATCTGACATCTAAGCACGCCTTGTCCAGTCAGACCACATACCTAGTGATTAGTCAGTTTATGAGATGGGTGTTGGGCCTTTCACAACAAACAGAGGCCACAACATCTTTGATACCCATCTGTGTGTCACTGATATCCATTGACAAGATGGAGTCTGTATTTCCAATGTGGTTGCTGCCTTCACTCAAACTGTCAAATCTGTTCAGCAGAGACATACCGACACTTTTCATGGTAGATTTTCCTGTAAAATTGTATTTTGCGTTAAGCAGAACAGTTATTCAAATATTAACTACAACGAATGCAACATCAATTTACTCGCTCGTTAAAAGCTCACCCACTACATTATGGCCTCTGTTAAGTTTGTTTTGAACCTTTGTTCCACCAGCTTCTGCTTGTCCAGTAAGGGCGCAGCACCAGGCTGAGCTCTTCAAACGGATCTCTGCTGTTTTCCTTACGGGTGCAATAAAACCCATTCACAAGAGGTGCATATTTATTTGATTTAAAACACTTTCTTAAAAATTAACTGAAAGGCTGGCAGCCTGGTTAGGACCATTCGGGCCCTTAACCTCGGCTATCGTGACCAGATCCACTGCTAATTCAGGTTGTGCTCTTCTAGGGAAGGGAGACTTGGAAGAAGAACTTAGTGAGTATATCTGTTCTTTTTAAAACTATATTAGAAACTTCTGCTGATTACTGCTGAACTATAGACAGACAATTTTAATATTTAGCACCTCCAGACTTAAGTACTGCTACTTAGACCCCTCGTTAAAATTGTATAATAAATTAAATAATGTCTGGTCTACATTCACCTTGGATCAGTATCTAAAACAGGGGCTCTCAGACTTTTTGGTCAAAGGTCTGCATCAGACTACGACGACTTGAGTCGAGTTGTGTGAGTGAAGTTTGGTGGTTCTACGTTGTATTTTTGTACCGTGTTAAGCCTTTTTACCTTAACCACATTGATTCACAAGTTGCATTATCGGCTGTGTCTGCCTTAACTTGCGGTTCTGTCTGCATCTGGACTCTGAGAACCCCCGATCTACAGTCTTTGAGTTCCTCTGAGTTGCATGACTCACTAAACCTTCCAGCTCCTCATCTCAGCATAAAGACCTTCATTCTTCTTTCTTTCCCCAACCTTGGTTAATTGCTGTGCCCCCTTGGGTACAGAAATAAACGCATAATTAAAACACCTTATTTGACCTTCCTGCTGCCACCATTCTCAGAATTTTTCCTCTTGTCTGACTTTATCGAGGTAATATACTTTATATTATGCCCTCCTGGCTCTGAGCAACTGAGATTGAAGATTATTTTAGGGTTGCAGCATTATGCCAAGGCTCGCATTGCCCATGGGGGGTCACACAGCGGGTACCACACTGGTCACAAGATCACTGGGTCCCAGGTTCCAGTTCTAGGCACGCCAGGTACGTTATGCTCTCCAGCTCGCATTAATAAACAAAAACAGCTGCATACACAGCAGGCAGTGCAGGTTTCTCTGGATCAGTAATGTCAACTAGGAAAACAAATGAGTTAATGTAGCGTAGCAGAAACACACAGTGCCCTGTTCCTCTTTCGCGTTCCTCTTTCCAGGACATGCCTGACTTATATTCCACAAATCTCGACTAACGACATTTTCTGCTAAAAGTGGACCTTTGCCATGTAGCCAGAAAGTGACATCAAACAGCAGCAACGTGGAACTGGAACTTCATGGCACTGGCTGGTGATCTGGTGAGGCTTGTCATGTCGTCTAATACTTGTTTCTCCTCAACTCTTTCCGTGCTCCTCTTTGGACGGCCGTGAAGATGACCTCCTGGCCTCCCATCAGCAGAGTAAGTCTGCAACATTTTTAATCATATTCTTGATGTGCTATGAAGGGCATGACCGACATTTTATAGGGGCTGATTACATACTTCTGTATCGTTTAGCCGGACATTTTTCTGATGCCTGACACCCTGAGGCTATTGAGAGATTAATGGCCATTTGTTGTCGGCCAGGGGCGTGAGTGTCTAGCTGGAGGCAGGAATGTGTGCGGTGTGCAGGGGGGGGAGGACGGGGGGGATGAGCACATGGGGGAAGAACTACTCACTGCAGCCATGGAGTTAATGCGGTCGATGTAGTAGTCAGGCCAGCTGGTAGCCAGCTTGTTGGGGTCCTCTTGTTCCTGGTAGAGAGAGAGACCGCAGCATGTTAGCATGTTAATGCAAACTCCAGGCTTGCTGATGAATAGACCCTTATCTTTATCCCCATATTTTTTATGTGTGGTCTTAAGATTAGTTGACAGTCACAAGTCTTCATGCGCTCCTACCAGATCGGTTACATGATGTCAGCTGGGGGAAGGACCCCAGACCATGGACTGATGAATGTGTCTATATCGTCCATTGCCATGCCAACACCAACAACACACACCACAACATCATAATCATCATCATCATCATTATTATTATTATTTTATTATTGCTGTTCATTCTGTTGCCAGTCGTGGTAAAAGACTGATTTGCAGCTGAACAAATCTGCAGTTTTAACAGGTGTCAGGTGTTCGTTCACCCACATGGGGCCAACAGCAGCAAGTTCAGTTAGGTCCCAAACACTGTGTATCGGTGACCCATGTTGACATGCGTTCTGTACAGCCACCGCCCTTGTGCCAAGGATGGATATGGCTCATGGCACAGAAGCCCTGCTTAAAATCTGGGTCGAATGCAGGAGTGCAGACAATTCGATTGTGGAGGCATTTTAATAGCACAGCCCCCAGCCCCCCAGGCAGTGGCCTGGTCTTCAATAACACGTCTGAAGTGCATTTCCAGTCATTTCTGGTGTCCAGGAAGAGAGAGTCACAGGCCAAGCTTCTCTAAGTATGTGACGGCAATTTTGGACAGAGATTATCGAGGACTATTGAATTTCTGTTATTGTTTCTGTGGGTTTACAGGCCTGTTGGAGAGCTGGAAAACACATTTTTTGATGGAAAATGTCAATTTCCTCCATGGAATACTTGTCATTTTTATTTGTGTGTGTGTGTGTGTCCATGTGTGTGCCTGTGTGTATGTGTGCTTTGCATATTTACAGTATTGGGATTATCACTGTAATGTTTTTTCCTTTGTGCTGAGCTGGTGGGCGGCGTGAAGAGTACGGCAGCACGATGATATCCAGAGAGCTGCAGCATCATAACCGCAGTTTACAGCTCCAATGCCCACAGTCAGTCTGCTTCACTAAGGCAGTCATTCAGGGCCTCCATAAAACCGGAGGCGATTCCCGGAAACCGACTGACCTGCAACACGTCTCACTCTGAGCAGCCAGCCGGCTCTCATCCGGAACCACAACATCAGCATGAAAATGTACACAGAACACCATCAGCAAGGGGACGGATGTGTGAGAGACGGGCTTCAGAGTGCAAGCATGAGGAAAACATTCCTCTGTAAAAATCAGTGCTTATTTTTATTCAAAACTAACACGACGGGAGTGTCGTGTGGCTCAGGGTGTCAGGGCACTGATCTGCAATCAGAAGGTCACCAAACCCAGAGGCAGCAGATCAATTTCATCCTTGAGCCTTTAAGCAAGCAAACCAACCCCCCCCCCCCCCAATCAGACCAGGGACTGTCTCACCCTCCTTTCTCTCAAAATTGTACATGCTTTGGATTCAAGCATCTGCTATAAATGTAAATGTACTAAGTTCCATAAGGCCGGAATTAAATCCCACAGACTAATATATGCTGTGTTTGGCTTTACCCCCTCGCTCCCAAACCCCCCCGCTTGTCAATAAGCATCATCTGGGGACGATTCTGTGACCCCTTCTTTATTGATGGTGCACTTTTAAAATGTTGCACAGCATGGAACATTTACTGTACCCGTTCAAAATGACTGCTGGCTTGTTTAGGCGGAAATGCTGGAGTTTTAATTAGCCTGGTACAATTGAAAGGGGGTTGTACTCTTCAGGGTCAGGTCACTGCTATTCAGTATTCTGTGCCTTGATATCTGTGCTGTAAGGCTGGCAGGGACTATATAAGCCGCTATATACAGTGTCTTCTGGGAGCCGCGACAAAAACTAAAACTAAAAACTAGAATAACACAAAACCCTAGGCAGAGATTTTTTTCTGTCTGAAGTCACTGCCTTAGCAAGATGAGACCTCAGGCAGTAAGGACACAGGGCAAACCTTCCAGAAGGTTCTTTCTTTTTGGCAGCCTCTGCCTCCCATGTCTCTTCAACTCCTGTAGGATTCGCAACCTGCGGCCGCGACTGAAATTACCCGGGGGGGGGGGGGAGCTGTGACCGGCAAGGCGAGGAATCTAACCGGAGATGTCGAAGGCTTGGCCGGGCGGCGTTACCCGATTCTTCCCACGGCCGCTCCGGGACCGGGCCAAGCACGCGGCCCCCACCTCGGAGCAGCCACAACGAGGCGGGACCCCGTCATCAGAAGGGCCAGCCTCTAAGGTCACGTGCCTTCGAGGTCTGAGGCTAATGCTACGTTAGTAAGAATGGCGGCCTTATTAGGTCATTGCCTTGTTTGTAAGATGTTCTGTAGCTCCTGCTCCGATGCAGCTTCACTGGCAGCTCAGCCTGTCTACACTTATGCCCAGTTAACACACTGGCTGTGTTTGTAATGTAAAAAGTATGCATAGAGTAACTGAGACTATGGGCTGTTGTTATAGGGCCCCTGCTTATAGATTAGGAGCCCTGTAAGGTGTCTGCCTGTAAATATGAGAGTCCCACAAGGTTTAGTGACTCTGGGCTCACTGGCTGGCACCGTTAGTTCCACAATTCCTGGAGGTGACATTTATTTCATCCTCTAATCACAGGTACAAGTTTCACGTCACACCTGCAGGGTGATATGTGGATCCCCCCCTGCCCCCCCCCGGCTGAGTTGGGCTGTTTGTTTATGAGAGGGGCAAATGAACTTGCCGGCATGTGAGAAGCTCAGGGGCGTACGCTCTGCGCGCGACGGGCCGCCCCCCTCAGGTGAGGGTGGCTGCAGAGCTCTCGGACACGCCGTAAATTCGGCGACGGGATTTTTCTGCCGCGGTGGAGTGGCTTTACCCGGAATGTTGGCTGCCTATCCAGACTGTTTTAAATCTGTTCCCTATTATTCCGCGAGCATGACGGTTTGGCGGAGGAATCCAAAAAGACAGGAGCGGAATGGTTCTTTTTTTCTAGTTTTTCGTTTAGTGGTTCTTGTTTCTGAAACTGTCACATCCATACTGTGCAGAAACGATAGGACAGGCATGGACTGGGATCTATAGAAACTCACAGACATTTAGTGAAGCCATACATACTCCGCCTGGCTGTAAGGGCTCACTGGGGGAAGGGTTCAGTGTCAGTCTCTACAGTCATAACTGCCCAGCTCCCTTTGATCGATTACTGAGTAGCAAGGCCATCCTGCAAGTACAACCGTGGGTGGGCTGCTCATCGCTAAAGTGGGATAGGATCTAGTGTAAAGAAGGTGTACAGTAAAACGTACATGGTGAATCTGCCACACAGAGACAAAGTCATTCCCGGTAATCAATGCGTGGGGGACCAGACAAGCAAAGACCAGAGAGAGACATACAGGGAGCCCCAGAGTTCATAACGGAATGTTCAAAAAGCAAATTCATCACCCATTCAGGTTCCCTGTTTCCTCAGTGTGGATTGTGGATCCTGGACACTGAGGCCGGTGTAATGTATACATCCGTCACCTCAGTCCAAACAAACTCTCATTGTTTCCCACTATATCTAAGGAACTCCAGCGAGACCCTCTAATGCAAACACCACTTCCGAAGCCATTGGCCAAGGTTTTATTTCGCTGTTTATACTGAGCGTGCATGGAGAACGCGCCAGTGGGCGAGGTGCACTACCGAGCAAGGTCGTCGCTAAGGAAACTTGTAGCGACTGTTGCTAATGCCGAGAACATACAGGATGTGGATTGGCTGTAGATAACATGTGACGTAAGGCGCACTGGGAGCCTATGCGAGTGGGCGAGGTGCAGGGTACCTTCTTCTTGCTGCAGTAGATCTGCCATTTCTTCTCGGCCGGCAGAGCAAACATAGCGTCCCGGTTCCGGTCCGTCAGGTCTAATTCATCCTGAAATGCAGCCGGACACAGGGTCAGTCACTTTGTCCAGTGATTTTTTTTTTCCCCCCGCAGCACACAGTAGGTCCAAAAGACACAACATTTTGTGGAAGGATGAAGTGAGACGGGCAGAGGCAGGACGAAACTCACTCCACACACTAGGGCCATGAACACTTTCAGAATGGCCAAAGGCCATTTGACTTAGTTTGACTTATTGCCATGGCGACCGAGCCTTTCAGACGATCGGGGTCACTGGAAAACTTGAGAGAAGCCCCCCCACTCTTGGGCCAGATGGGCCTGACTCGCTGAAACTCCAAAGGCATTACCCCCTGACTTTACACTTCCATTAAAAGCTTGAAGCTTAGCTAAACTGGACCAGAAGCTCCCGTGGTGGCTGGGGAATAGACACACATGCCTCCCGCTGCAAGTGACACGTCACTGTCACCTGATCTGTACATGTGGCAGACACTCCATGGTAGCTGCAAGCTATTGGGGATTTGAGGGAGCGGGAATCTACTGGCTCTCTGTAGACAGACGCCCCCCCCACCAAGAGCAGTAATGTGAATCTCAACATCTGCTGCTGGGCTGAACCAGAGCCAGGTGGAGCAGGGCACGCGGGACCTGGAGTTCTGTGTTTCATTTGAAGCTTGTAGCTAAGCCCCGGTCTGTCTGACTGGCACGCCAGTGAACGACAGCCCCTCCGTTTCCGCTGAGCCCTTTTCCCCCGTAATGAAAGCCTCTGCAGCGGAATGCAGAGATCTGGAGGCTTGACTGCTTCTTAGTGGGATGTTTAGCACCTAAACGTTCACTCGGTTCAGTATTCGGTAAACGCCCCATGCCTTTCCCTGCCCAGAACCAAGAAATAATAAAAACAGTGTTCCGATCATAATCTCCAGAGTGGATTAGACATCAGATTTTGGGTCACGGCTATGATTCCGTTCCGGGCCAGTGACAAAGGCACAGGGCATGTGTTCCGAACGCCGAGGACCGGACCAGAATGCGGAGGGGGCTTGAGTAGCGACGGGCCGTAGGGATCCACCTCGGGGGGGGGGCGGGGCCTGGGCCCCCCTCCTTAATCAACTGATGGGCGCGTGACCTTGCGGCTTACAGAGCATCCCGCCTGCCCACGCCAAGCAACCACAAGCGCTGTGGCCACTCTGTGGATGGAATTCACATAAAGTAAAATCAATATTGATACACCTGCTACACGGAGAAGAAAAATACATGTACAGTGGAAGGTCTGACGTTGATTTGGCCTCCATGTTTCTGCGATAGGAACAGACAGGCGAGCTGGGGAGGTCTTTAAGCTAAACAAAGGCTGCTGTCACAGTGTGTGCTGGGGCAGCAAATACCCCACCATCATGATGGGTGAATCATCACACTGAAATGCAACACCGAACACGGCATCACCTGTTAGTGAGTTTTTAATCTATGTAACGGCTCACACAGCACGCTGCTGGACGATTGCTGCAAGGATTCAGGTCAAGTACAAGTCAGATGTTTGCAGACAGGGCTGTAAGAGCTAAGGTGGGTCCGCAGAGGTCTCTGGCTAAGGTGCCCACCAGAAGACTTCTACAGGAAGACAGGCTGGTGAACTACCTGCTTAGAAGGAAGAAGATCACAAATGGACTCCAGGTGGACTGACAGGCTGCAGGACGTATACATCAGAATCAGGTTCATTATCCACACACAGGGATTTTCTCTCTACTTGTCAATGGCTCTCATACATACAGTAGATGAATATACAGTTCAGACGAGACAATGATCAGATATAGTCCTGTTAATATATACAGCTTGCATGTGTGGTTCTGAACTGCACAAAAGTGTCTCTGTTAGCATTAGCCTAAAATTGATTGGATGAAATTGGCGGAGCCGTGGTCAACTGGATGGGAGGCAGGAAAATGTTTGACGAAGGGATGGGGAATGTTTCAGATTGCATCTGAGCCGGGAGATCTGATACGATTGGAGGGAAAACAATGCAGCAAAGGGCGAATGTGAGAGCTTTAGAAGTATGACTTTACATAACGTGAAGGCATGAGGGGGTAGAAGGGAAGGAAAGGGCTTGTCTGAGGGAGCCCAGCTCATGGGAGGATGGGAGGAGGGCGGCTCCGTGGCTGTGACCCTGTGTGAATGAGTGACCCACTGCCAGGTGTGTGTGTGTGTGCGTGTGAGTGGGTAACTTGGGGGTCTGGCTTGGGTTGTTCTGGCCCCCCCCACTCGTTCAGGAAGGGAGGGGGGAAACGGGGGTGTGGACCTGCAGGAAGCACAAACTAGCAGAAATGGAAGGAAGTCATATGAAGTCCCGGGGGGGGGGGAGAGGAAACTTGTAGTGGCCATATATGGAGATCTGGGACCGAGTGGGAGGGGTGGGTAGCACAGGTATCACAGAGACCTTCGGTGGAACCACAGGTACATCCGTTATGCCTCAAGAGGACCAAGTTCCAGGGGAGCAAGCAAAGCAGTCAAGGGAGACGGTCCTGAAGGTCTCAGGTCCAAACCACAGGAGAGGACAATGGACCTATTCTGTTGAAAAAGGGGCATAGCCTTAACATAACCTCAAACTTGAACGAATTCCAGCGAAGTATCTCGGCACATAAGCAGCTGTGAAATGCACAGCTGTGAAAGTGCACGCTTCCTGGGTCGGCTGGGACCATGGCAGTGGGACGTAAGAAGGCACGCGCTCCTGGGGGCATGTCAGGACACGGTGATCGTTAACCAGCTGGTTATTTTCCAGTTACGCTGTTTGGGCAGTGAGGTGTGGCTCCCGAATGTCCCAGAGCGGGGCGGCTCTCGGGATGTGTCACATGCGGGAGGGGGGGGTCAGAGTTTGGCCTTGGCGGAGTCTTGGCGGGCATCGGGGTTGGATCAGGAGATTCGGCAGGCAGGGAGGGGTGGGGAGTCAGCGGGTATCCAGGTGCTGGTTGAGGACGAGGAGGAAAAACGCACCCCCCTTCCCCTGGCCACACAAGCCCCCCCCCGGGCCGGCCGGTGGAAAATGATGACTCTCTGGTGTTACATAAAGTGTTTCCGTGCCGACACGGCGAAGCACGGCCGTGCAGCTGGCATGTTTTATGGGAAGCCTTCCGAGCGAACCGCCCAGCTTGGGGAAACACGAGACCCACCCAGGCCCCGGACCGCAAGACCGGAACACTTCCCTTGACTCCAGTCGTACTGGGGCAGGAAGGAGCACTTGTGGAGCCTTACAGTACAAGTTTAGTTTTCAGTGGGTTCACTCTGAACTGTTCTAACGTCCCGCTGTGGGGCAGGGAGAGCACGTTATAAAAATAAATGAAATAAAAAGAGTTTATTTAATTACAGGAGCAGTTAACATAGAGGCTATGGAACCTGAAAGGCAGCCAGAAGGCTGTTGTGGATAACTACACAACCTGATTCGCTTCGGCATTAAAAATTCAGCTGAATGGGAATATGTTTTGCCTCGGGTCTTGGTCAGCTCTAGCGCCATCTTGGTGGTAAGAGCAAATATTGCGGGCTGTCATTTCTCCAGCAGGCCATGCCGACCCCAAGAGACATAATGCCTCAGACTGGTGCCTAGCCCCTGTGGTTTGGTGCAGGCTGCAGGACTCAGCCTGTCTGAATCTGTATGAGGAGACAAGCCAGATATGTGTGGTCCTCTGTCAGCTGTGGGACCCAGTGGTTGCACAGACATCCCCTCCAATGTTGTCCTGCTCACTGAGGCCTGATCCGTCCGCTGTGGAGAAGCAGCCTGTTGAGTTTTAAATGCACCCCCTCCCCCCACCCTAAGGGTGGCCGTTGGGTTGTCGACACACTATGCCGTTAGCTCAGGCAGCAGGGTGGTCCTCTCACACAGGATCACAAGACCCCCCCCCTCACTAAAGCAGATGATCCAAGGTGCTAGCAGACACCACGGCGGTCCTTCCTCAGATGACGTTACCCTTGGCTGGTACGGCCGCTGTCTAGCAGAGATGCACCAGCACGGACTCCTGTGTCTGCGCGATCCCCACGTCTGCGCGATCCCCACGTCTGCACCAGCACGGACTCCTGTGTCTGCGCGATCCTCACGTCTGCGCAATCCCCACGTCTGCGTGATCCCCACGTCTGCACCAGCACGGACTCCTGTGTCTGCGTGATCCTCACGTCTGCGCAATCCCCATGTCTGCTTCTGCATTCTTACACCCCAGTATTCTCCCATTCAGTGTCAGCTTCACTTTAACCTAATTGCCATGCATGGTGGTTCTGCAGTCTGACCAAAGGCCTTTGTTAGCCTGGTAAATAACACCATTTTCCTCTATTCTTCTGCTCCAACCGCTCTGCTCTGATCCATCTCCCCATGGCCCCCACCCTCCTGAGACCTTCATACCCCGTGGCGGATTATGGGTCAGGTTTGGCACACTGGGGACCGCACTGGAACCTGCAGAGCGGCACCAATCCAGGACTCCAAGTAGAACCTCCCTCCCCCCTCTCACTGTCACCTGTGTGTCCTCATGCGACCCCCGTATCCCTTCCCACTGCATATTCTCCACTGGTTTCCAAGTACACAAATGTGCGACTCATTACGTCTGGTTATAAAACGTCACTGCTCTGGAAAGAGGGACCGTCGGATAAACAAAACTATATTTCTACCACTGCATGGCCCAGATGCCACCACATCGACCATACATAAAAATAAACAAAAAACGAATCAATAAGAAAAAATGCCTTTTGAAATGTGTTACAAGCAGACAGAATTTGCCACAGCTTCCATAACTGATTGCACGTTTGTGCAAGAAGCATCCAAGCTGTAGCGATGACCCCACATTCCATATCTGAAACCCATTGTGGCAATCGTGATTAATTATGCCCATTAAGGCCCGTAACATGGGCTCTCTTACTCATGAGGAAATTGGTCAGGACGCTTAATCGTTTCCAGGTTAACCGGGAATCGTTCTTGTTCCAGCCAACCGCACCAAGGAGGCTGCGGAGGTTGGAGTCACTCCTGCCATCATTGGTACAGCCGCTACCGCAAGGAATACAGACGCCCATCAAGGATTTCCACCTCCATCCCCGGGGATGGTCGTCATAGTAACGTCTGTATCCCTGAATCCCTGCCAGATTCCTGACCACTGGTGTCTGAATTTACTCGGAGGTGGAGGTCATCGGACAAGGTGAACCAATTTTGGGTCTACTGGCAACGCTTGGCCTTAAAGTCAGTCTCTTTCCTCATCTTATGTGTTCCCTGTTCATTTGACCAACACTAATGGGTTGCTGAAAACCAGCCTGAGCAACGGCGTCTCCCAAAACAGACAGTAATTACCGAGGTGGGTGGATGATGTTTACACGTGGGACTGGCGTCCTCCTAATCGTATGTGGGACGGATCTTCCATGCATTGTTTTGACTTCTGTGGGGGTTGCGTCGACCATCGAGGGCCCTGTGGTTTCCACGACTCGCAGGCTTTAAACGGGTCACATCTGCGAGCCTCGTGACATCGCCGAATTCAGTCACGAGGATACGCGACCTTCAGTGACGTCACGCCGTGTTCATATGGCTGCCGCCGCAGACCATTCTGCTAAAGCGAAATCGTAACGAGTTAAAAGGAAATGAATGGTGTCGGCAACCATAACTGACCTGCCTGCCTAACCACCACCCTCAGTGACGGGGCAGCCTGTCACGATGCTCTGGTGGCGGAGTTGAGAGTAACGACTTCCAGAAGTTGAGAAATGGCAGTTTTACTGCATGGCGTCGCCTCGGACCCATCATTCGTTATCAAGGCCTTACAGAGGTTATATTATTGCAATAAAGACGAACCACATCTGCGATAATCTGGCTTACTGTTAACACGGAAAAAAACAGGAGAACGACCTTCGCTCAGCAATATACTCGCACTCGCCGTCAGACGGCCCTTCCTAAGTCGCACTGCGCCAAACACAAATCTAAGCGCATTGGCTAATTTCCGTGTCCAGCTTGGAGAGCCTCGCATTGAAGCCATTTCATTGTTTTGGATGTGGCCTGCCTGTCTTAATATTTCTGTCAGACTCCACTTAAGCCAAGATATTTACCATAAATAAGCTGCGAGTCATTTGTTTCCTCGATCATGAGGCTGCTGTGACTTGGCTAATCGTTCCCATATGCGGGGCAAGTTCTATTTTAGCCCCTATTCCGTTTCTCGCATGATCTTTTTCCACTAAAGCACCCAAACACAAACTCCGCTCGCCAAATGAAAAAAGACCCAAATCAAAGTTCTCCTTTAATTAGAACACAAGCTTTGGCAAATAAAGGACCAGCCAGGTCCTCTGTATGTGAGGGCCTAGTCTTCATGTGATTTGGTGGTTGAGGTTATGACTAATGATGAGATCTGTGGTCTAACTGACTTGCAGAATATTAGTAATATTAGGGTCTTAATATTAGTAAGCCAGGGTCATGTCAGGTCATTCCCCATTGAATACTGTCGTGATCTCTTGGAACACTTCCATGTTGGAGAACCTTCATCAGGGCAATGAAAACAGTTGCAGTCTGACCAGTTGTCATACCATGCGCTTCTGGACAGTGGTCCAGTCTTGGCTGTTGCTATAATCTGACCCTCAAAACATTGATGGTGTGTTGATGAATATTCTAGTCCTCCCAGCCACTGCATGGCACATCATAACTGGGCACAGGCCAAAACAGATCTGAGGGTCAGCAGGGGGCACTGTGGCTCCCAGGAAAGTTCTTGGATCGTTAGGATGCTGGTTCATTACCATCTGGGACAAGGCTAACGAAGCACGCTCAGGGCCTATTTACTGTGGACTGCTTCCCATTAAAAGGAAGAACATTCCAGAAATGCATGCATCCATTCTGTTCTTGCTCCAAGAATGGATTCTCTTATGTCTGCTTATTTTTCTCCTACGGCAGAAATCGTCAGGAAGAAACAGCATTTCTGATTGCTTTTTTCCCTAGGAATAATTAGCCATAAATCAGGCACTAATTAGCTGGCCATAGACTCTACGTTGGACTTCTCACGGTCTTTTGGTGCAGGGGGCAGCAGACAGGCCCAGAATAGATGCCGATGACATGAGTTATGAGGTGTCAGTGCTGATAACGGGGTTCTGGCAGTGGAAACGCGCTGTGACGGCGCCGCCGGCCCACTCACCACCAGTTCGGAGAAGCGCGCATGCAGTTCCTCCGCCGGGGGCATGGGGGCGCTGAACTCCAGCAGCTGCAGGGGCACGCTGTCCTTCAGGTTGATCTCGGGGGGCTCGCTGCTACCGAAGCAGCACAGGAACCCCAGAGTGGGGCGCGTCCTCTTC
>JAODJU010000025.1:21271575-21296542 GCA_026776725.1 Gnathonemus echidnorhynchus | reverse complement strand
ACCCAGTTCCATTCCTCAAACCAGAGTCATAGATGTTGTTGTCGCTCTTTTTTTTTTGGGGGGGGGGGGGGGTTACTCTGGTTTTTTGGGGTTCTTGTTTTGGACATTGGGTTAGTCACTGCTTGTGGAGAAGAAAAAGATGGAGCTGCCTAGGAGCTGATACGGTTTGGGGGCCTGCCATCTTGACCTGAGCTCATCCCATACGCTTGCAGATTACATCTGATCAAGAGAATCTAGATGCCTTTCTCCCTTTTATCCTTTCTTCTGTGTGCATGTCATCATCCCCTCTGCCTGCCAATGGGTCAGACTGTGCTCTCCCACATGCCTTACAATTCAGCTGTTTTTTATCCACAGGAAATCTCCTTCTGTTTTGAAATCACCATGCATTTACAGTTCAAGGCCTTTACAAAGATCCCATGATAAGGAAAACAGGACTGGATAAGAGAGCAACCCCTTCCTAACAAGATGGCTCCCATGTCAACATCCATATCCATATCCATGTCCAAAGATTCGACAGATATTGCTGTTGGGGTTGTTATTAAGGATGCACCAATCAATCAGCCAGTGACCGGAATTGATCGATTTCCACCCTGATTGTCACTGACCAGCAGTTGGCCAGTCAATCTAAATATGGCCAGTATTTTGAGCCGATCGAGGAGTTTCATCATCTAGTGTTACTTTTTGTCCAAACTCGGTCTCCTCTCCCATGAATGCTGTGCGATAGGTGAGGAAAAACACTCATGGGAAAGAAGCCTGTCATTTGGAGATTCTGTACAGCACAGGATGAAGACATTACATTTGCAGTATGTAGGACATGTGAACAAAAGTTCTCTGTGGGCATCTAAGAAATTAAGAAATATTGCAATTGACAGGGATCAGTAACGGCAGCCCAGGCTTAAAAAAATCAGCAATCAAAATCAGCCAAGGAAAATGCCATTGATGCATCCCTAGTTGTTGTGGGTTTTCCAGAGAAACCCAGTAGGGTTGTCCTGGTGTTACTACAGTAACCTGTGAGAGATGAGGCAGCACCCTGTCCTTCATGGCGCAGCCCTCTGCCCAACGTTTGATTCACCCCTGTCAGGAAAAGGTGGGACCATCCCAGGCAGCCGGACATCAGAGGTTGGGCCCCATCACTCATGTCTAGCTAATCTAATAACATAAAACAGGCACCTGTTTGTCTCCCTGTATTAAGTCACCATTTTGTCCCGCAATCCTCGTGTCCTGTGGATCTGTTCAGTGTCTGATTGGAGCGAATCTCACACGATCCTACCCAGGTCCATCCGGACGTGGCCTGCATTTGGCATCTTATTTTTACGATGCCATATCTCAAATATTGCTCAATATCTTTATTTTACATAATTACCTGAAAAGCCAAAGGTTGAAGGTTTATTTCGCGATGCTTGCAAAGGTGATGGTGTCATGAACTTCTAAGATGTATGAGCTGCTGTCAAACACCACGGCGTCTGTCTGAGGAGGTGCTGGGACATGTAGGGCAAGGGAGCTGGCAGCCCAGCTGGTTTTATACGCCCTGACAGATTCTGACACTGCACACACCACTTCCTGTTTCTGGAGGACTCTGTTCTCCTGGCGATCACCAGCAAGTAAGTAACCTGCTAGAAAGCAGCCTTCATGCTGTGATGTTTGAAATGTGGGTTCAAGTGAAGGTCTGGATCCTCTTTAAACATCAGGTGCCTCATTGCTGTAAGCTGAGCCGGTCCTCGGCCCAGTCTCGGGAGTCTCCCGTGTGCCGTTCACCTTGCGTGACTCTGTGCTTGTGTTCCACGCTACCCGGCAGACCCCAATGAACCAGGCATCCACACGTTCCCACTGCATCTTCACCATCCACCTGTGCAGCCGCGAGCCGGGTTCGGCCACCCTGCGCCGCTCCAAGCTGCATCTTGTGGACCTGGCCGGCTCGGAGCGCGTGGCGAAGACTGGTATGGGCGGCCAACTGCTCACCGAGGCCAAGTACATCAACCTGTCACTGCACTACCTAGAGCAGGTGGGTCACCTTCTGGCAATTGTGTCCATGGTAACACTGGAGGCGGGCTTTTAATGGTACTTTGATGTCACAGAGAATGTGTGCGATACCTGATTCCTTAGGTGATCATCGCTCTGTCAGAGAAGAATCGCTCACACATCCCTTACCGGAACTCCATGATGACGTCAGTCCTGAGGGACAGCCTTGGAGGCAACTGTATGACCACCATGATAGCCACAGTGTCTGTGGACAAGAGGAATGTTGAGGTAAGACAGGAGAGGCAGGCGATGAGTCTTGACTGTCACAGTTATCCCTGGGTACATTTCCCAAAAGCTTGCATTACCATTGAAATTGAATTGAATTGAATTGAAATCCATTGAAATCATTTAATTGTATGGTTCCAACTATGTAAGTGGCTAACACGTTAGCAACCATTACCCCCATTGAGATCCACCATAGAAATGTAATGCATGTGGCTACTGTCATGATTTCCCTTCACCAGCCACGCATGAAGATCTCTCTGCTCTTTTCAAACTTACGAAGAACGCTCTTTGCCGGCTGGCCCTGCCCAGCTAAAGTCTACTATAGTGACACAGACCGAACAAAGCAGCTGCGAAAGGGGAATAAAACTCTGAAACGGCATGACCTCCTTGTAGCTGGATGGTAAACAGTGCAGGTCTGCACCACGTGGGCGGCTAAGCCAGCCCTGCTCAGGCATTCATTCCTCCTCAGGAGTCCATCTCCACGTGCCGCTTCGCCCAGCGGGTGGCGCTCATCAAGAACGAAGCCCAGCTGAACGAGGAGCTGGACCCCACGCTGGTGAGTCAGCAGATCTGCAGCATGCGGCAGAACAATAACCCGTTGTGTGGTTGTCCTGAAATTCCTGCCTGTTGTCTTCCTCGAATGGCTTGTTGATGGCTCTTCAGAGGGTTTTAAGCTCCACCTCTACTTCCTTTCTCTGTGTTCCCCGTCTGAATACATACATAAGCATTCTGTGCTTTAGTGACCAGTCATTCTCATACATTTTACAGTGCCTAATAAGCATTGCACCTCCCTCTCTGTTTTCAGCAGTGGTTTCCAGTGTGCAGTCAGCAGGTGGCAGAGGTCACAAGGCAGGGTGCAGGCTGGGGCTGTTGTGTGCCTCTGCGGGTTAGGACTCAGTGCCTGTGCTCTGAAGGTTGTTGGGTCAAATCCCAGGGTCGATAGAGTGATTTCACTGTTGGGCTTCTGAGCCCGGGCCTTAACCCCTAATTGCTCCAGGGACTGTCCAATCCTGCTTTCTCAAAACATACTGTACATCGCTCTGGATAAAAATGTCTGCTAAAGAAATAAAAATGTACATAAATGGACAAAGACGCTCAATAAACCTGAACCAGGTGTCTTTGGAGTGGAAGGGATTCATCCAATGATGATTTACGTAGCTTATAATGTTTATTATACACAGTCAGCATATCATACAGTTTTTTTTGGTTTTCCATATCTTTTAATGCGTGGGTATACCATAGCGTCAGTGTAGTATTTTCTTATTTATGGGGGTGTTTATACTGTTTACCCTGGCTGTTTGCATTCTGCCGGGGGTGTTTACTTACTGCATTTTTCATTCGTTCCTTGCTGCTTGATGGGGGCCGCATGTGGCCTCACGGCGTCAGCATGCCGCCCCCTTTCTTGATTATTTTTGAGAAGGAGTGTTCTGGTTCCTGCTGGACCTCCGCAGCGGACCCGACCTGGGCGGCGGTCCCGGCCTCAGCCCCCGGCGCGGCATTCACCTCCGAGCTCAGTGCAGCCCACAGTGATGCGGCCCCCACTATGGGCCGAGATAAACATGCGTTAATGGGGAAAAAATGCCATGTTTGTTTTTGCTCATTTGTATCTAATTGATCCCATCCTCAGATACTTCAGAAAGGAAAAGTCTTGGGAGAGCATGCCTGTGTTCCGAAACCCCTCCATAAAACTGCCGTCCATATCCAGGGAAACAGACCGCTTTCTGTTTGTCCTGTAGGGGATGGGTCTCTGTATGGCTCCCGCCCATAATGCCTGCTGATTTACATTTACAGGTATTTACATTTATGTATCTAGCAGATGCCTCTGTCAAAAGCGATGTACATTTTTGAGAATTTTTGTCAGACGGTCCCTGGAGAATTTGGGGATAAGGGCCTCAAAAAAAGCTATTTTAATTCTGTCTTAAAACTGGCAAACATTTACATATTTAGCTGACACTCTCTATCCAAAGCAATGTACATTCAAGAGTCCCTGGAGCAGGGCTTTACTTAAATCAGTGAAATCACTCGGCCAACCTTGGTTTTTGAACCAGCAGCATTGCAATCACAGGCATGATGTCCTGACTGGCTGAGCCACACGCTGCCCCCATTAAGGCACGACCGTCTGAGAGACTCACAGCACAAGGAATGTAGATGCCGGTGTGATCTGAGTGAGGCGGCAAGGACGCGGTAGGTCTGCTGATGCCTCCTGTGCCGGCACTGCGGTCTGCCTCCCCTGCCTCATCCCTCCATGCCCTCCAGTCCTGTCTGCTGTGTCTTCCCAGCCAGGCTGATTAGCCGCTCAGGGTATTTCTCCTGCTCCCCCGCCGCTCCGCAGCCCTCGGTGGCTGATATTACTTGGCTGCCCGCTTTTGAGCCCCGGAGACGTATTTTTACCAGAGTCTGCGGTCGCCGGCTAATTGAACGGGAGTCTGGCTGGGAATCTGGGGAATGGTCTTCCGTGCCGGGGCATGTGGGATGCCACTCGCTCACCGGAACGCCGCCACCACGGAAAATGGGGAAATGATACACTCAGCCCGCTAATGGTTGGCGTGATGTCACGCTGGCTCGTGCCGGTCACTTGGATGCCTATGCTTGCCCAGATAGATGCACAGCTCCTCACATCTGCTTTGAGTCAGACGACACTCATTGCTCTTATATGTGCTAATAGGCCCAATCAGGGTATATAGGCAATAGATTCTTAGCTGTTGAGTTAATATAGCTGGAAGTTCACTTTGCCCCACTTAAGGATATTATACTATGGTTTTTCTTCAGATTTAAACTGGCAGCTCTTGAGGTGCTTGAGGCTCTGGCCCGTACCGCTGTGCTGATCATTCTCCTGCCGGTCTTCCTGATTGGTTAGCAGCATGCCTGTCCCATGCTTGCTGGTCGGTGTTTGTGAGCCAGTGAGGTCACAGCGCTCCCACTGCTGGGGCTATAGCGTCTAGGGCTGTCACGCAATCTCATGGCGGAGGAGCGAGGACGACGGAGAGAGCGGCTCAGACAGCCGTGACAGGCCCCGCTCCTGCCTCCCACGCCGAGTCCCTCTGCCAAACCCGTGCCGGGTCCCTCCAGAGATCCGGTGAATATTCCGGAGGGGCTCCGGCCCGGCTAGACTCTCTCATTAGCACATACCTGTCGTACTAACTAGCCGTCTGTTCAAGGTCGGCGGGGGAGCATTTTGAAGCTGGGCCATTAACATTCCTGCGGCTCGGTCCTGCTGGGGGAGGCGCTGGAGGTCGCATGCGATACCACCGGTGCTGTGGGCTGGCGAAACCCTATAGCCGAACGACAGGCTCCGGGCTCTGATTCGGGGTGGAAAGGGGTATGGTATCGGGCCGCAGGCACCTGGCGACACCCCCATCATCTCTGCCGAGCTGCGGCGTCCCGAGAATTTCTCCGCTTATAATGTCATCTTTGGTGAAAGACGAGGAGCCACAATGAGAAACAGAAACGGCGAGCCTGTCATCTGCCTCGCACCCACCGTGCCTCGCTGCCGTGTGGCCGGAAGTGGGCGGCCATGTTGGGACTTGCCCTGTCTGGGAGACGCCCGTGCCGTCCCTTGAGGTGGCACCGTGCCCGCGCTACAGAAGCCAGGCGGCACGGTGTCCGGCTGTTGCGTGCGCATTACGCAATGCGCTAACGTGGCAGGCGTCTTGCTCCAGACCCGTATGGCGCATACAGTAGCTTATGCCTCAGGGCATATTCATGAATGAAATCGGCTTACTAGGGGGAAGAAATCCTAATGTGTAATGTGGTATATAAACCCGAACCCCTACCCCCCCCCCCCCAAATCCGATACTGTTGGTGTCTAGGCACAGCTGGCCAGCCACTAACCTTGCACTGTCACACAGAGAGCCATCGCTGGCCTGTCTATCTCCATCCCTGACTGCCGCCAGCTCAGGCCAGGCCGTGAGGACAGGCAACGGGTGTGACCTCACCACCTTTAGTTTAGCAACATGCCACGCTGCCCTTATCTTAACGATGTGCATCACTGCCTTTAGCGTATTGATGTGCGCTGTTGCCTTTAGCTTAGAGATGTGTTTCACAGCCTTTAGCTTAGTAATGTGCCCTCCTGCTTTTGGTTTAGCGATGTGCCCCGCCGTCTTTGTTAGTGAAGTGTTTGACTGCCATTAGCTTAGCGACACACCCCACTGTCTTTAGCTTAGCGACGCACCCGACTGTTTTTAGCTTAGCGACACACCCCACTGCCTTTAGCTTAGCGATGTTCCCCGCTGCCTATAGCTTAGTGACGTGCCTCACTGCCTGTAGCTTAGAGATGCGCCCCACTGCCATTGGCTTAGCAACGCGTAGCACTACCTTTAGCTTAGCGACGCGCCCCACTACGTTTAGCGTAGCAACGCACCCCACTGTTTTTAGCTTAGCGACACACCCCACTGCCTTTAGCTTAGCGACGTGCCCTGCTGCCTTTTCCTTGACGTGCTCTGCTGCCTCTTGCAGGCAGGCCAAAGTGGTCATATTATCACAGCCGCCAATGCTACAGTTTCTGTGGCTCTGTCATTCCTTCATGCCTCAGCAGTCTGTGTGTGTGGTAGCGTGTGTCATGGGATGAAATGAAAACTACCATCTTATTAATGCCCGGCATTTCTCCACTACCAGGGATCCTAGTCTGTCACTGAAACCTTAATCGCTGTTGAAAATAATTACGATGCGTTAATGTCGGGAGCCCCAGCTGACGAAAGCCTTTCCGGGGAGTGCCCAGTGTCTGGGAGCATGGTGAGAAATGCTTTATTTACGGTAACCGGATACCAGCATCGCTACCGGTGGTCAGGGATGGCGGTGCCGGGTCTTAGCCGAACACGTGCTGACCGGAGGCAGCCCTTTTATGTCCTGCCTGATCATAGCAGTTTTGGGCTCGTGTGGTATGCTGGGCTTCCTGTAATTTCATGCTTGTCTGGAGCTGGTTAGACCCTCCTGGAACATATCTCACCACAATTTGAGTTTTCGCACGATTCCGTCATGGGCGGATAATATCCTCGACAGATATTTCAAATCTATATTTTCATTTTGCTATTTTTTTGCCAGGATGTCGGTCCAGCTGGATTTAGTCAAAACTTTGACATAGAAGTTTGTGTTTTTGTGTGAAAAAAAACAGCACTGGCTAATTTTGGCTGTGGCTTTTTACAGGGCGATACCCTGCAAAGGATGTCAGCTGGTCCATGCGCTGCCAGTCGAAGAACTGCAGCTGTCAGCTACTTGGGCGAGGAAGCGAGCATGCACTCGCGTATCGCCACAAAAAGGGCCCCTCGGCATTCTGGGTAGCAATAACACATGTGGGTTTAGTGGGTAGCGCTGTGGACTGTGCTGTGACCGTGCCCTGGAGATGCAGTTCTGTCAGATACGTCCGAGCGTGTGACAGCAATGTCCTGTTGTGGTGAAATTTGGAATCGACATCGTGTGATTGTAAATATTTAAATTATGCCTTCGGTTAATTTAGGTTTCGTATTTAAATATTTTTGTTGTTTATATTACCGGGTTCTGCAACAGTTCTGTTCTGAGAAATATTTAACATTTTTCAGCTCTGAAGTCAGTTGGTCCCAGTCAGTCAGAGGTCCAGAGATACATTAGCCCGAACCGAGTGCCTGGTCTGTGTGGTTGTGGTTTAGTGAGAGTCCCTCTTCTCCTCTGTTCTGTTGTGTCAGGATTTCGTGAGCTTTGTTATCATCTCTGGGGGGGCTGCTGCAAAATTTAGCCTGTCATCACCATCCTATAACAATGAAACAGTGAGGCACCCAGCCCGGGGACAGGGTGGCATCCCGGCCAGTGCCCAAATGGCGTGTGTGGGTTATGGGGCACCTGGATGGTGTTCAACAAGCTTAAAAATTGAGTTAGCTTAGCGCGCCGCATTGGTGACATGCACGGAGAAGCACTGTCTGGGTGTCTGTCGTCCTCCAGGTGATTGTGCGTCTGAAGAAGGAGATCCAGCTGCTGAGGGAGGAGCTGGCTATGGTGACCGGGGAGCAGAGGGAGGAGGAACTCACCGAGGACGAGATCCAGAAGTAAGGAGCATAAGCAACTGCAGGGACGTGGAGTGATGTCAGTCTCTGGAAGTAACAGATAGATTGCATGTGACCATCGCGTTCAAAGGGATCTTTAACTGTGCATGTAAAGCCAGTTTATTACGATCTAATATAATCCACATTCCTCACGATTCCTGTTTATCTTCAGGAGCATAAATTCTGACTTTTCGTCGTGGTTTTCTAACAAATGTCTCCCTTTTATTTGTTTATGCTGTATGCTTTTGCAATTCTAATGATAAAAAAAGACTATTATTATTATTTTATTTTTTTTTGCAAAACCATGCTTTTGCCATTCGAAAAAAAGAGCAGTGGTATGCAAGTTCAGAAACACTGCGGAGTGATTCTGGCGTCAGGACGGAAGCTCTGCGTTTGTCATGATTTCAGCAGCGGGCTCTCCCAGGCAGTCATTTCGGGACAGGACTCTGAAGTGCTGAGCTAGCCCCCAGGTCCCATGGCCCCAGCCGCCCCCAGCCTGTTCACTGCCTACCCCACAGTCACCATGCTGCCCGTGACGACGGGCCCACCACACCGGTACTGATACTGGCATCACTCGGTTCGGCCTTGGCTCGTACCGAGCAGGATACCAGACCTGTGAAACAAAAGCTGTAATGCCAGGTAACACCTGAGTGGGCACAAATACTTAGTAATAAAAGATATAGTAACTGTTTGATAAAACAAGCGTCACTCTCCTTTAATGATGAATTAACATGAGATCAGTATGTAACTAAGACTTAATTTGTGGTTAATTAATACATACATAATGGCATAATACTATATTAGTGCCCCAAGTGTTACCAAATCGCGAATGATGCCTAGTGAGGCCAGTCCCAGGAATTGGTGCTGACTTGCTGACGGTTCAAAGGTCTCAGGTCACATGATCACCACAGGTAGCGTAAACACGGCATGCCGGAGATCTGAGTTCTGAGGTGTTGCTCCTCAGAAGCGGTCCTGCAGCCTTGGCCAAAAATCGGTGCTTCTCACGGCGATCGGTCTGCAGGGAGCCAGTCTCAGGCTGAGCATCGTGCCTTGATTCTCCATCAGTGTGCCTCACCCCCCCCCCACCAGGACCTCAGGTCACGTGGCAGGCTGGGGTGGATAGCAAGCTAGCTCATCCTGCTAGTGCGCCAAAAGCATTATTGTTAACGCCCACATTTGCTGCCACTTCATTATTTTTGCCCATTTTTCCAGTCCATTTTTTCCTGTCCCCAACTGGGAAGCTGCTGCACTGCTTATTTAGTCATCCATCCATTTTCTGTAGCCACTTGTCCCATCTAGGGTCACAAGGGGTCCAGAGCCTATAGGCACAAAGTCGGGAACAACTCAGGATGAGGCCCCAACCTATCCCAGGGCACACTCACACACCATTCAGTCACACACCACTCAGTCACACACCACTCACTCATACACCATTCACTCACACACCAATCACTCACACACCACACACTCACACACCATTCAGTCACACACCACTCACTCACACACCATTCACTCAGACATCACTCACTCATACACCACTCACTAACACAGCATTCACTCATCATTCACTCACACCACATTCACTCACACACCACACACTCACACACCAGTCAGTCACACACCACTCACTCACACACCACTCACTCATACACCATTCAGTCACACACCACTCAGTCACACACCATTCACTCATACACCACTCACTCACACACCACTCACTAACACAGCATTCACTCATCATTCACTCACACCACATTCACTCACACACCAATCACTCATGATTCACTCACACACCAGTCACTCACTCATACACCAGTCACACACACCACTCACTCACACACCATTCACTCACACACCACTCACTCACACACCGTTCACTCACACTCAATCGCTCACTTATGGGCAATTTAGCAACTCAAATTAACCTCAGCATATTTTGGACTGTGGGGGGAAACTGGAGTACCTGGAGGAAACCCCACAACGACACGGGGAGAACATGCAAACTCCAAAAACATAGAACCTTGGCGGACACTCGAGCCCAGGTCCCCACGGTGCGAGGCAACAGTGTGAACCACTGCACCACCGTGCCACCCCCTTTTCTCATTCATGTATTCATTTTCACACCCATTTCCTTTGAAGTGAAAACGGCCGGCGTGCATCCCTCTCCCCTGTTCATTTTCTGTGGAGAAATTTACCTCCAGGAACATCCCTTAGAGGCGATCTCTGCTGTCAGGAGAGTCCGTGATTTAAGCTCCTGCCCGCATTGGAACGTGACAACATGTTATACATTATGTTCAAATACTGGAAATTAAAGCAGCATTTGGAGCTTTGTTAGGGGGGGAAATGCCCCACAGGCTGGAAACCCCCACCCTGAAAGAAATAAAGTGTAAAAAGCTCATTTGAATTTATTCTTTGTGTGAGGGGAGCAGTCTCCCCGCCAGCCAAGCCGGAGCCAAAAAGCAAGCGGTGTTTGATCCTCGTGCGTTTTCACCTCCCATAACTCAGCGGGGTCGCCAGGCCGTGGAAGCAGAGGCCCGGGCTTCTGGCCTGTTGGTTCACGGCCCATCCAAGGTCTCGGCTGCGAATCAGTCACATGCTTCGAGTAAATAGTTTTTCTTTGGCTCGGCGATGTTTAAACACCTCCTGGGTTTGGCTGCTCGCCGTCACGGTGTCCCATTACCTGAATCAGCCACGCGGCATACGTGTCTCTGTTGTTTGCGTTGTGTTTTCACGGTCCGTTTGCTAAGTGCATGTGTGTGGCGTGCCTGTCTGCGTCTCCATTTTGTTTGTGTGTGACGGTTTCGCCCTTTTACGCTGCCGTTTGCGTGTGTATACGTTCCGGGATGTGGCTTATGGTTACCCGTGTCTGCAGCATAAATAGTGCATGTTTGTTTGCGCCCCCAGTAAGCAGTGTGTGTCCCCTCTCCAGGATGGAGGGCCAGGTCAAGGCCTTCCTGGACGACCCTGACCCTGACATCACCCTGGATCTGGGGCCAGACATGCGGAAGATCCACTACTGCTTTTCCTTGCTCAAGGTGAGGTTCTCAGCGTCCCTGGTGCTCAGGTAAAGACAGCCTGCCTCTTGAGACATTACGGTTCTTTCATTGAGGTCAGTCTACATTCTGACCACTGGGAGTGGGTTAAATGGCCTAACGCCGACCCCTACTGGCCACCTTCAAGAAAAGTATGAAATCTTATCATGTAACAAGGCTTTTGAGAATCAGAAATGCCTCTGATTTGGGGTTTCACACCTGTTAATGTGCGGATGTAAAAGCATCGATTGCTCCGAGCTTCCTAGGGAAGGCGTCAGTGGCTGAGCTATGGCGGCCGGCTGCTTCATCCTGACCTCCTCCTTTGTGTGAGATATCTTTGGCTATATTCAGACCATTAGGCCATGCATGTGAATTGCATTGATTGTCAGGTCCAGCTGTTTCTTCCGGTCCCGGGTTGCAATGTGAGCTTCATGCGTGTGTTTGCATTCCTCTTGCCCCATGCCGCATGTCCACTGTACCTCTACCCATCCTTTTTCTTTTCTCTTCAATTCTCTTACTCAACCTGTCTTGCTCTCATCTTGCTGTCTTTGGGGTCTTCCCACTCCCTGCGATGGACTTTATGGTGGGCGTAACACTAATTTCAAAGCTAGATTGCTGTGGTCTGTGGCACACCCCCCAAGCCTCGAGGATGTCACTCGCATTCCTAGCAATGGCCTCACCCCTCCGTGGGGAGGAGGGGCGAGGCCATGCATATCTGATCTCCGCCCTGCAAGAAATGCTCAGGAACCCATGGCATTACTGTAAAGAGAGCAGGACAGGGTTCTGTGATAGATCAGCCCTCTATCTGTGCGAGTGTCTATGTATGTATAGGAAGAGAGTGCAGGAGGCTAAATTTAGAGCTGCTTAAAGCAGACCTGGAACATGCCACTGCCACGGTTAACCAAAACCCTGAGGAATATGTTGCACATCATCATGCATTTTTGCGAAATACTGCAGAGTCTAAAAGCAGCACAACATCAGCACCCAATTCCTCCATTATAGCTCATCAGAACATGCTAATTTCTGGAAGTATGTGCTGATTTCTTCACCATCTGTATTCCAGTGAAGGGGCTTCAACACTGTGCCCCCAGCACTGGCAGTGAGGTGCGAAGCACCGCGCCAAACCTGTAAACGTGCCTCTTCAGGTTTTTAGCTCTCGAGTAGCAGGCCTCTATGATGCGCTGACTCCTCTCCTGATCTCCACCTTTAACCCACTGTCCTGCATTATGGATCTACTGTGATCCACTCCTCGAAGGGCCTCTTCCCTAGCTGACTGTATTCCCCCCCCCCCCCATAGGATTTTTGTTATTCGTTTGGCCTTTTTCCACAGGCGATGGTTCGGTCGGGTCAGGCTGGGGCAGCTGGACATTCCCGTCCTCCCTCTGTGGGGACAGCAGAGGACAGCCCCACCCCAGGGGAGCTGAAGAAGCTGAAGGACATGCTCCAGCAGCGAGACAACGAGATCAGTATCCTTCATCAGCCTTGGACGTGCTGTCAGCACCTTCTCCATGGATATAAGGATATAGAGATTGATCATTACAATAAGGACATTCCAATCCAATTCATCTAATCTCCTTAAAGTTTGCTTCTTTTTATGCATGGAAACTGTGTAAAAAAAGTCACTTGTTGATGCTTTTTTACAGCAGACTTCCTTGGCCCCCTACAAGCTCAGTATGAAGCAGCAGATGACCCTGAGTTTCATGTTTGTGGGGAGGTGCAGACCTTTAATCACAGTGCAATCACATCCACATGCCACGACCCTCCATTCCTTTACCCGATTGGCTGCATACTTTGTCTGTGTATTGTGAGTGGAAGTGGTAACAATAATTTACAGCATTGTCAGAATGGCCCACTTTGCACCAGGTACTTGTTAGACGAGAACTACCCTCCCACCCTCCTGGGAGAAATGTAATTAGAGAGCTATGATGAGCATTGTGGAGGAAAACAACTTAAGGGCTTCAGTACTGGGCGCTGTGTTAGCCGTACACTAAAACGTGGTATATAGCAGGAGAAGTCAGCCAGTGGGCCTGCACACTCGGCAGGAAGAGTCCGCTTACGCGGTGGTGCGGCACCGAGGGAGGCCGAGGTCTTCTGCTAAGGTGGCAGGTTGCTGGAGAAACTCAGAGACTGATAAATTCCCTCCGCATTAAGTATGAGGACCGTACCCCGAATCTCAGTCTCATTCAGGCTGGTATCTCCCACAGGCACGGGACCGGTGTGGGATCTGCTCCTCAGCCCGGGGGTTACAGTGTCAGAGGTAGACGGCACATTTATACGCCCCCCCTGCCTTGTTACCACCGTATGGCCTCAGCTGGTGAGCCCCCGGCTCAGGATGCCCAATATTCTCGGAATGTGAATTTCCAGAATTTTTTTGGTTCCCTCGTTAAATGGGACTCTGAGGCAGTGTTCCCAAGGAGCCGAGTTCTCGGACCGTGCACATCCATCAATCTGTCAAGCCATCCACCCATGTTTATTTTAACACGTTTTTACAAGTTAGTCGTCATAAAAGGGCTGCGCGGTCATTTTCCAGAAAGCAGAAATACCCAGCCTGCTGCTCTGGGGCAAACCGAACGTCATGCACTGACCACCTCGCTGACCACCTCCCTGACCACCTCACTGAGGCTCATTGCACAGTTTGCCTGGAAGAATCCAATTCCTAATGAGTCGATCCACAAGGCAGTGCTGGCTTTCCATTGGCCATGTGTCCTGCCTCTGGTGGGACCGTAAACTCTGCTGCTCCACCTGAGGTTCAGGGCTGTTTTCAACACGCGAGAACATAAAAGATTGAGTGACAGAAGAAGCATCACCCGTGGTTAGCGTGTCGCTGGGGTTCCACCTCTTGGGGTTTCCCAAAGGACTCCCCTCATTAGCAGCAGGCAGCTTTACCCTGGCATAGAAAGTCCAAAGCCAGACCAAAGTGTGGTTTTGTGGCTGATTCTTTGGCCAGACTCTCTTCCACGTGTTTTGTCATCGGGATGATTATTCGGTTAATGTGCGGTTCATACACACCCCGATCCCGTTATGAAGCAGCAGTTTCACTGTGCTACTATGGTACCAATCGACGTTGACGTTGAGGGAAGAAGAGGGGAACTGGTGTGGAGCTGCGAGGAGTTTTAAGTGAGCTCTTTGAAAAGGTCACTTTGAAGTGCTCACCGTGGAAGCCGAGTGTGAAAGCTTAGAGAAGGAGGAGCTCTCTCTCCTGCCCCGTGTACACCTCGTGACTTACGATCACTGACACGCCAGCAGGCTTCCGAGTGCCTCTGAGCTGACTGCATATGTTATTGTCTTGGCTGGTGTTTTCCTGCACGTCTTGATGCCGATCAGGCCTTCTGGAACGTTCTCGCAGCAGCCTGTCTCGTGTCTCAAATCCACCCCCCCCCCGCTTAACTGCAAGGCCTGCACTCCATCACCGCTTGGATCTGGATGTCGATCGGAAACCTCTACGTCCTCTACAGTGGCTCGCCCCCGGAACGCGAAACACCCGAGAGGCACAGATGATTTACCAGCAGTCTGATGGGCGGGGCTCCAGAGCCTGTCCGTCATCCTTAGTGCCTGTCCTCTCCGCCTGTCCATCCTATTTACTCAAAGAATTTTTTTGGTGTTTTCCAAAGAATAGTGTGTATACACGGTATCCAGCCACATCCATGAATAATACGGCTGACATGCAGGAATCACAAATAATAAATAATGAGGGAGACCCAGACTGGGACCCGGAGCCAGAGAGCTGAGCATTTTAAGGGTTTGCTGAGCCTCCGCGCTCGTGCTTCTTACCCCAGACGGTAGTTCTGAAGGTAGGAGCAGCGGCCACGAGTACAAACCTGCTGCTGCTCTCCTGTGGAGCAGAACAAGGAGCTGCATAGAACATCCTCACGCCTATAAACTTTCCCCCAGCTTTGGAACAAATTGCAGCTGAGCAGATAAATTCCTGGTTGGATCAGCTCCTTGGCAGGCCCGCGGTCGCTTCCCTGCACTCCTGCTGGCGCGGCCAGCCAGCATATATCGCTGATGTTTTACTGCCTCTGACACATACTTGTGCTGCGTTGAGCAGGTCCACCAGCAGTGTCAGATGCTGCCTGCAGGGAGACGAGCCCACAGCCACCGTCCAAGAGCCAGATAAATCACCCTCTGATAACGGCCATTTTCAGCTTATAGCCATCCGTCGAGGGATTTGGACGACATTTTTTAATCAACGGTATGCTGAGGAACAGTAGATGTTCTTGGCTTCACTCTCCACCTTGCCCGAGATCCTTCTAGAACATAGAGATTTATGTTTCATTGTCAGAGGTGCATGTCAGATGAGTCTTGGAAGGGTTGAATATTTGTGCTGGTGGGTTTATGAAAGTTGCTGAGATGCTTAGCTATGTGGAAACAGGCCTCCTGCCAGAACAGGACTCGGCATCAGATGGGTAACACACTTTGATTGACGGTTTTGATTGGTGGTTTTGATTGACAGTGCATCCACCCCTCACAGTCTGAAAACCCAGGCTCTGTAGGTCCAGTTCCTTAACACACCTTCTGCAGGCATCCTGGTGAGCATGCTCAAGAAGGAGAAGAAGAGAGCGCAGGACTTTGCCACTCAACTGGCACAGGTGCCCACCGCCCATCTGCAATCCCAGAATACCATGAGCTTGTCTCAGGCAACCCCAGAGCTGGAGGCGGGAAGGGAGCAAGACAGCACTCAGCCGTTTGCCCCACGCCGGCAACGAGGTTGGTCTCATGCACACATATATGTTCATGTATACGTCACATGGTAGCTGTCTGTACAAACACTTTGGATGGCTGTGTTCATTATACTTATTATAGCACCCGCTGGCTGTTAATTAGTTAAGGTGCTAATTAATGTCTAATCTCAAAGAACCGTAAGCTGGCAGCTCTGAAGGACCATGTTTGGCCATCCTGGGCTTTTCACGTGACCATTCAGAAACGCACTCCTGGCTTTCATCAGTAAGGTTTATGATTGCTGAATGCAACAAATTTCATGGGCTGGTTGGACTTGTAAAATACACTGTAATAGACCGCTAATGTTTTGTTAGATGCTCATTCACATTGATTGTGTGTAATCACATGCTAATATTTGCATCACAACACACCTGCTTCCAAGAATAATGTTTGTGAACCCTAAGGACATCAACATGCACTTTATTAGTTTAGACTTTTAGCAAACATTTTCATTTTTCATGCTGTTTCCATGGCTGTCCAACACAGTGGACATTTGCCTGCCGGTCCTGGGGAATCCTGCTTCAAATTCGGATGATGCTCCCCTTTCCCTCCCCACGATTCAGCAGCAACAGCTTGCCATGCATTGAACATGCAGACGCATAGCATGTGGCTATTTTGCTAGGCCTTGAGTGTAGATATTCCTTACAGGGTTGCCTGAACAGATATGTGAGATTGATTTCTCCGAAACGCCGAGGGACCCTCACCTGGATGTGCTGTAGCCCTAACATCTCTAAAACCACACGGCGTGTGGCACGGTTTGGCCAGCAGGGGTCATACACGGTTGTTGAGTCATGGCCAAAGATCACTCAAGTCATACTGGCCGAATTAGGGAGGAAGCATATATGGATCTATGAGCACGGGAGGCATGGAAATGGAGGGCGTCTCATACCTCCTCACACATGGGGCTTTCTGGCAGGTGGGAGATGTTGGCCCAGTCAGGGAGGGAGATCTCCATGTGCGGCAGGGGAAATGTACCTGGGGGGATCAGAGTTGGGATAGATCCCCCCTCCATCTCCAGAGAGGAATCTAAGATATGGCTACTTTATGTCATCTGGACCTCTCGGCATAGGATGAGGAGGACTGGAGTTGCTGTACGGAGTTTTCATCCAATGAACACAAGAGCCCGGGCCAGATTAGACAGCACGCTCCACAGCGGTACAGCACCCTCTGCGACTCCTGTCACTCAAGCTGCCGCTTAAGCCCATCGCAGCCAGGCCCTGCTTTTCGATTCAGTCCATTTCAGTTACTAAATAATTGGATCATTAGCAGAGCGGCATTTATGCTGATTAAATCTGATATAAACTTCAGCAGAGACTCACATGTGCTAAGCAGTCCGCCATGATGTCGTACCTCCAATGTGCGACTTCAGTTTATGTGGGGTAGTTACTTCCTACACATTTCTCCACATAGCTCCATTTCACCTTTATTCTTCCATGCAGTTGGATGCTAACTGTTTAGATGATGCTTTGTTCAAGGCTTCAGCAGCTGTTCCCCTTCTGTGGATATAAACTCACCTCCATCAAGGCCACCGCACCAGCAGCTGAACTGAACGAGCCTGTTTACATAACGAGAGATGCTGCTAAAAGCACACAAATGCCCCGCTCCAAAAATAGCCGTGCAGATTGTAAACCGGTCACTGGTCACGATCCTCACGCCCTTCTGATCTCGGGGGCACATTCGATTTTTCAAAAGTACCAGTCCTGCCCTGCCCACCTCCTAAGACCTCAACTGAAAGGGCAGTGTGCGACTGCGGGTTAGGGTCAGAAGGTTGTCGGTTCAAATCCCAGACTAGGCAGAGTGATTTTGCCATTGGGCCCCTGTCTGACCCTGCTTTCTCCAAATATCTTTCTCAAAAAAAGCGTCTGCTAAATAACGTAAATGTAAATGAAACAGGAAATTAAATGGAGCAGAAGTGTCTGCTGGTGACTGTGTGGTGTTCTCTCTCTCTCTCGCCAAGCAGGAGTGTGGGGGCACTTCTCTCTATCTGTGCTGATTTAGTTTGCCTGTTGGGTTGTCTTTGGAAACTCTTCACATGCAAAGCAAACCACCCCCCCCGCCCCCCTCCGGGCAGGATTTAGTGTGTAGTGGAAACAGCCATGCGATATCCAGGGAGAAATCCCACTTCCACATTATTCCAGACCACAGTGCTGGCCAGCGTGCACGCGTGCCATCATGCATCCCGGGGAAAAACAAAGCAAAAAGCCACAGCGTTTGGGAAAGTCGGAGTAGGTGAGCGTGTAGGGAACGGCACCCGGGCCCCGCACGGTTTACACGTCGAGATTAGACACTTGAAGGCCACGTAAACGCATTCCTCTCAGTGTAAACGCTCAGGCGTACGCCGAGCCTGCACTGGCCTCCGTCCTCCCGACGAAGGCTAATTAAGCAGAAATCTGTTTGGAAAGTGTTGGGTGACCTGCAGATGGGGCCTGCACACTCCTGGGGGTCAGGTCCCCTCGCTAAAGCCCCACATCCAGCACCCATCAGGGGGCCTGGTGTCCCGGCATGACTGTAGGATTCTAAGATGGGGAGAATAAGGGTTCCATAATTCATGCAGGGAGGCTAAGCTAGCCATTGATATGTTTTGAATCGGTGAATGGCAGGGGAGGGGGCACTCTGGGGGCCAATCAGCTGGGGCCAGTGCCTGTGGCCCCACCCTGCATGTGCCCCTGCTGGTGTTGGGCCCAGAGGCCTTTAGACAAAGCAAAGCATTTTGGCCTTTCAGGGGTACACTGACCTCCTCCCCCGCACCATGTGCACACCTTGTTTTGGTTTCGCAGAGGCTTTGCACAATGATAAACGTGAGCCCCGATAATGGCGGTGCTGGTCGGCACCTCGCCGATTGAGTCAGCTCAACCTATCCAAGTGACCGCAGGTCTATTAGGCATTTTTGGGTAATGATGCCTCGAGTTGGTAATGGGACCAAGTGAACATAATTGCAAACATGAGAAAATTGACTAGGCTGTTAAAAAACAAACACATGTTTGAATGGCGGCCAGCCCTCGTTAGGGGGGAATTGATAACCGACGGCCACGTCACACGGCTCTGTGAATGGGGCCCTGACAAACGGAGCACGTGTCACGGCCACCACCGGGCTTCCAAACAGCAAAGTCAGCCGATTCCGATTGTCTCTGGACTGAGACCTGAGGGTGACTGGGGGTGTGGGCGGTCACACTGCTTTGCCCTCGCCTTCCCTCTCAGCGTCTGCTGTCTGTTGTGGTAGCATCAGGGGAGGGGCGGCCTGGGTCCCAGCCATGTGACAGGTCTCACAGCCACACCGCCATCTTCCTCCATGTGGGCTACCATGACGACGCCGAACCCAGTTTGACCGGCGCCCATGGGTCAGCTGGAGGTCTCTGTCCTCGATGCTGCAACTAGGGCCTGTCTTCTCGACCACACTGCACTTTCATGTGTGCCTTTGAAAAGTTCAACATGGACAAGAAGTCATTCCAGTGGGTCCTTGCATCATCGCATGTGTCCAGTCTGGGTCTTCTGGCTGAATTAGCATGCCGTGGGGAGATTCCTCGATTGTTTTCCTTCAGATTAAGAGCAAAAGTCCGATTTCCGATTACGACCGTCCCATAGTCCCCATGCTTGAAAAGCTGCTCTGATAAAAACAGCGTTTATGGTTCATCCTAATGGTTTTTGAGCCGAGGAACGCCGTTGGACACAGACGTACTGACATGCATACAAGAGCGGCGAATGTTGCGAATGCAAGCAGATTTTGCCGAGTTTCAACACAGGACAGGGAGTCTTTAAAAACCTACAAGGCTGTTTTTGGCACAGCCAGCCCCAGGCAAGAATTCCCCCTCAAATGACATTTTCAGAAGTGCTTCCTGCCACGGTGAGTGATGGATATTTAGATGGTGTGGCTGGCCGTCAGTGAACGCAAAGCTCTTTCCCCGATGCCGGAGTAACGTCGCGGCCATTACGGTATCCGAGCACGGCCGATGTTTTTCACCGGATGTATTTCACTGAGAAAATAAAATCTGGCCGTGGTGCCTGTAAGAGACATTTGAGCATGCAGATATTGTCTAGCGCCAGGCTGTCTGCATGGGCTTTGAACACCGGGCGGGTGTCGTCCCGCTGGCAGAGCGCCCACATCCTCTCCTCACGACTTCCTTGCTAGCGGCTCTCGTCCCGCTTGCAGGCCGTGCTTTCAGGCTGTTTGATGTACCACAGACCTGGCCAGCATGTCCCAGCAGCAGAATGCTGACAACACTCACCTCCATAGTGGTAGTGTGATTGTGTCCTGCTCAGCAGGTTAGGATGCTGTGCCTGTAATTGGAAGGTTGCTGGTTCGAATCCCAGGTTCAGCAAAGTGATTTTCCCTGAGCAAGGCCCTTAACACTGGGTTGCTCCAGGGACTGTCTGACCCTAGTTTCTCAAAAAATGTATGTCACTTTGGATAAAAGCATTTGCTATGTTAATTAAATGTAAATGCATTCTAATAACATGTTGCTTTAGCCTGCTCTATCGATTAGTCAGTGATCTGCTCTATTAGTGTTGTTTTAATCTTACTTTTTGTATTTCATTAATTTTCCTTTGGAAAAAAACCTCTTTCAAGGTTTCATCTGATTTTGCCTGATTTGTAAAACTTTCCTGCTGAATTAAGAAATACATTTTTCTGGTTGATTGATCAGTCTGTCTACAAGCATGATTGCGTGACTCTTCCAGTCCATGTGTAGACAGACTCCTGCTTCTTTCCACAGCAATGCTTTGGAGTCAAGCTGGTACGCAGTATTGGGGTGTTTACGGCCTTAAAAATAGCAGTAATTGGGAGCATGCTTTAATGAAATGTTATACCGCAAAACATGCTTCAGACTTCCTTTGATTCTTGAAACTAAAGTGAGAGAGAGATTTGACAGAAAGGCTGATTTTTATTTCATCTCTCCTGTCCGTATTTCTGATTTATTTCTGTATTTTATGATTCTTCTTTTTATAAAAGTGACAGTTGTTGGTAAGTCAGGATGCAGCTATACTGCAAAATGATTTAAGAGAGGACAACAGATGTTGGCAGAGCCTGGGAGAGCTCTGGGTGCTTGGCAGAGGAGATGGAGGGAGGTGCTAAGTCGAGAAGAATGCTGTAGCAACGGAAGGCACAGCTGGCAGCTGCTGCTCTCCCGGCCCGTGTGGGCACCGTCCCGGCCCGTGTGGGCACCCTCCCGGCCCGTGTGGGCACCCTCCCGGCCCGTGTGGGCACCGTCCCGGCCCGTGTGGGCACCCTCCCGGCCCCGTGCCGCTTCTCGTAAAGAGGCCCTGGAAATCCCCGAAGCGGCTCAAGGTAATTGCTGCCCAGGCCCCTGCCAGCAAGCTACGCTAAAGGAGATCACCCCAAAAATACCTCCAGTGGTGGCAGGGAGCCCATTCGGCCGCCTGCTCTGCCAGAGGTCTGAAAATTGCACAGGAACGGTCCAGCTCTGAGATGGGGAGACGCGTGCCAGCACCGCAAGTCTGGGTACGGGGGATACCGAGGCCTGAGGCTTCGCTCCATGAGCTGCTAAATCTGCGTCCAATATTCTAGTTGGACTGTAAATGTGCGTAATGTATTGCTGCTTTTTCTAGAGAATAGTAACCTATGACCACACAGTGGCTCAGTTTTGGTATCTCCTCCATTGTTTAGAAGGGGATAAAACTCAAACATATGTGTCAAATTACTGCTCCCCAGTGATATAAGCCCTCAATAATGTCTTAATGAACAACAGTAGCATTCTTATCTTGTGCATCACCGTACATTTATGAGCTTCTTATTCATAGAAGCTGTCCTAGGAGACAGTGGGCTTCATGCTTACTGTCTTAACCACCTTCTGCCTTTTCAGGAACTAATGGAGATAACCAAGAATCTTATTTTATATGATAGCCATGCTGTCACTCACTTGAGGCTCATCTCCTGGACAAGGTTTTCACCAAAGCTTCTTGCTACTCACATTGTGACATTTAAAAAAAAAAAAAAAATGTTTTGACCCTCATCTTCAGTCACGATCCTCAGTGAAACGTGGCCTAAGCGACCAAGTCCAGCGGGGTGATTTGTCGTCATTTAACAGACGTATCTTTTCCCCGCCGTCCTCTGCGTTGTGGTCAGCCTGCAGTGGGAGGACAGGCTCAGCCCCCAGGCCCTTCCTGGAATTGAATCTCAGCACTGATAGTGGGTGGTTGATTAAGATCGAATGTCCCTGAGAGATGATGAGGTTACCAGACTAGGCACCACATGCTGACAAGTGGGCCATCCAGAAAACGTCTGGGTGTATCGCTGTGGGAAACCATACCACCCTCTTAGACCCTCAGGCCACTTGGAGGTGGATGGGGAGTGAACCGGTGGGGCGGGGTGTTGGAACTCTTACCTGCTGGCTGGGACAGTCACTGCAGCATCTGGAAAGCGGCATAGATGAGGTCTGGAAGAGCATGTCCTAACTCACTACTTGCCCAGAATGGACGTCGGCTGTGACCACCAAAGATTTCTGTAGGTCTGGTGGCATTCTCCCCAGGACTTCCTCCCATCCCCCAATTTTGTAAACCAGTTTTGTGTCACATGATCCTGCGGTCAACAAGAGTGCAAAGTCCAAAGAGCTCTTATGGTATTTGCCATGCCACAAGAGCTTGAAGGAGGACAGTGCTCCAGCAGGTAACATTGTAGTACTTTATGATCATTCACTACACCTTCAGAGCCCAAACTCCGAGACCTGGTTGCTGCCTAGCACTCATCCACATTGTTGTTTGCTGTAGGGTTAGTGTAGCTCCTTTCTGATGACTCATGTGCCCTGTTCTCCATTCCTCCAGGATGGATTAGAACAGTGTCAGTTTCACCCACTTCAGGGGGATGTTCTCTGGAACATCATGGCTTTCCCTTCACACGCAGCTGAAAAACAGCTTTTGCGTAAGACTTTGACCAGACCAAGAAACTGTGAAAAACAAAGTTGTCCCCAGCAAATTGAGGTCATCTTGACATAAACACTGATGTCATGTCCCGTACAGAGCGGAATCCCAGGAATGTTCCATGTTGAAAAGTCCGTGGGTGCATTTCCTACACACTGCAGTCTGAGGGATTCCTTGAGATTAATTTTTGCAAGAGTTGTTTCCTAAAATATTCTGGTTCCAGTCAAGGCTTTCCAAAAATAAAATACAAGATTTCAAAAGTCGCCATTAATGTCACATGAGATCATTTTTCTGAAGTACCTTCCATAATTAAAATCATGTATTATTTCCAAAAAGGCAATACTTACTAGCAGACTTATGGCGTAATATCATTGAGTAATAGTCGGAGTAAATGATTTATTCATTGTTGCCCCGAGAAGAGGATGTTAACCAGAAATATGTGGAATGTGAGAGATTTATGCCACAGTTTTTATATCCTAGAACACACATGCAAGGGTGCTTATGGGACGTGTTTTAGTTTCAAGCTGGGAGGAATCAACACAGACAGCTGCTTCTGGATGGCTGAGGGAATACAGGCCCCCAGGAGAACACCCAGACGTGTGAGTAGGCAGACTGGGGGCACCGCCATGGAAATGAGTAGCGGCATCAATTCAGCACTGGCCTTAATAGCTCAGCGTCCTTCCTGTGTCCAGCCCAGACCAGCTGACTGGCTCCCCTTCAGTCGTACCAATGGTTCTATATGCCTGCTTGTGTGCAGAAGTCTGATGGCTCCATAGAAGGTCAGAGATGGAGCATACTCTTGAGTAGCTCTTGAAGCACCTCTGGACCTCAATGTGGCCGAACTCAAGTGACTTTATGTGCTGGGTACAGCCAGGAGACAAAGCTGGAGGAGGCCCTGTAGAGCATGTAGAGAGACAAAGGGGACACACGTTCCCCAAGTTAGACCTGCTGGGCACCCCAGGCCAGTCCTCGCTGTGCGCCAAGCCATAGGAAGAGCAGGTTGGCACCGTGGCTTTCTGTAGCTACTATTCCATCTTGGATTTATACCTCTCTCCAGGCTTGAAATGGAAATGAAATGAAGCGATTAACTTGATGGAAAACAGAGGATGATTGACAGCAACTCATAACCTCAATCCCCCCTGCTTTAAAGCCTCATTTTCACCATCTCCTATCCACAGGCTTTGAGGTGAATCTAGGAGTGGGAGGGGTACATGATGTCCTGACCTTGTAAAACGCATCTCTTCTTAATGGCTGTCTGAAGTCACCTGCAGGTAGTCAGCGGGGGGCTGGAGGCTCTCCCCAGCCTGCAGAAACCAGGCAATCATCATCAGGCCTAGACTAAACAGTCCAGGTTTGCGATAAAACAGCATCAGTCTGAGCAAATGAAGGCGGTGGTGTTTCTACCCTGCTTTGTGTCTTGCAGGGTAGAACACTGGATGTGTGATGGACACAGAGCCCACAGCTGGGGGTCTGCTGCTCACCTCATAAACATGCCTATATAAGGTAGGGGGGCTGTCTCCAGCATTGTGAGCCCAGTCACCAAGGAAACGCCTCTTTTGGGATTGTCGTCTCATCCTTTGCACCTCCAGAGACAAAGTGAGGCACACTTTGCTTTAATTAGCTAGCTCCTTGAAGGCATTTAGCAGGCACCTCTTCTTCTTAGTTCAGGGGAAGACTACGGTGCAGCTCCTACTCAGAGTAAGAGTACGTTGCGGCTTCGTAACTGACCCTTCATCTCCTACTCAGAGTAAGAGTATGGTGCGGCTTCGTAACTGACTCTTCCTCTCCAATTCAGAGTAAGAGTACGGTGCGGCTTCATAACTGACTCTTCCCCTCCAATTCAGAATAAGAGTACGGTGCGGCTTCATAACTGACTCTTCCCCTCCAATTCAGAGTAAGAGTACGGTGCGGCTTCATAACTGACTCTTCATCTCCTACTCAGAGTAAGAGTACGGTGCGGCTTCGTAACTGACTCTTCCCCTCCAATTCAGAGTAAGAGTACGGTGCGGCTTCGTAACTGACTCTTCATCTCCTACTCAGAGTAAGAGTACGGTGCGGCTTCGTAACTGACTCTTCCCCTCCAATTCAGAG
>JAODJU010000025.1:21239429-21251408 GCA_026776725.1 Gnathonemus echidnorhynchus | reverse complement strand
TATTCTGTGCCTGTCAGTGAGAGTGCTATTCTGTGCCTGTCAGTGAGAGTGCTATTCTGTGCCTGTCAGTGAGAGTGTTATTCTGTGCCTGTCAGTGAGAGTGTTATTCTAATCTTATCCTACTGGGCTGGTGTCCCTCAGAGTCCTGGGCCCCCCCAGTGACCTGTCCTCCATTCCTCTGACTGGGGACCAGAAGACTGATGCTGACATCATGGCTTTTGTCAGAGCCAGACAAAACCTGCTGAGCCGGACCGGTAAGATCTAGTTACACACACACACACACACACAGTCACACACACACACACACAGTCACACACACAGACACACACACACACACATACACACACACAGTCAGTCACACAGTCACACACACACACAGACACACACACACACACAGTCACACACACACACACAGTCACACACACACATACACAGACACACACACATACACACACACACACAGACACACACACACATACACACACACACACATACACACAGTGTGAGCGCTTTAGTTCTCCTCTTATGGTGACTCTAAACCGTAATGTGATTGTTCAGCATGATAATATGTAAAATACCTTCCTCATTTATTATCATGCAAGGCTTATGTTTGCTTTTTCAAACCAGAACAACCTGTCTGGAAATGGGTGAAGATCATAAAAATTGATTTCAGAGTATCAATTTCAGAGTAAAAAAACATGGTATTTTACTCCGTATTTCCCAATCCGGTCCACAGGGACCCACAGACAGTCCACGTTTTTGTTCCCTCCCAGCTTCCTCTCTGTGTTTGTGTGTAAACAGCATTTACTACACTTCTCCTGCAAGATCTAATATAAGATCTGGACTCTCTAAAGACCATCATTTCCAGTGCAGTTGTCTGTCAGTGTTCCCCCACACTGAGTAGGCTGTCCTTCAGTGCAGCCCGGAACACAGTCGCATTCACACTGCTATAAGAATGTGGCCATATGCGTCCTAGACAACCACCAAATGCGTTTTGGGTGCATTCACACCTGTAATTAGCGCTGTCCACTTGTGATCGGATCACTTGTATGTTAACACCAGGTGTGAACAGGGCCATTGATTTAAAAGATTTATGCACATAGAAGAAACTTTTTTTAAAAGAAAGTTTCCTCTACAGAAAGTGAAACATGGAGTCAGCAGGGGGCACTGTGTTCCCGTCTGACTGGCCACCACAAACCAGCACACTAGCCTTGACACGGAAGGAGCATGAGGACTTATCATGCTATCAGCAGTATACTTGTAGTGTCCATCCGTCCACGCCTCTGTCCATCCACCCACCTTCTATAACCATTTGTTCAGTGTCAGGTTTCTGTCTCTGTCTGATGTGTATGTGTGTATGAGTGTGTGTCTCTGTCTGATCGGTGTGTCTTTGTGTAATGTGTGTGTGTATCTCTCTGTCTAATATGTGTGTGTGTCTCAGTCTGATGGGTGTGTGTGTGTGGCAGGACAAGGACAGATGGTGTTATTAATGGCTGCCAGTAAGGTGTGACTTCTTCCTGGAAAAGCTGGGCTGCCGTTTAAACACTCTGCCTGTCACCGTTTGCCCAAGGAGGCCAATCATTCACTTTTAAGTGCGCTGTACAAACACACTGAACACTTCATTAGACCAGGACTCCTGCCCCACGGCATTCACAGGGAGAGGCCACCGGGTCGCGACTTACACATCCAGGCCACCAATGGGATCTGTCCCTGGTCTGATGGACAGGGTCCTCAATATGGTTAACCAATCACTGCACTGCCCGCAGCTGGCGTGCCGCCCACCAGGGCCGATAGGGTCTGTAGGTGAAGCATTTATTTAAGGTCTTTGTATCAACAAATCAGTCTGGCACTAACCATTATCCATCCTGAGGCTAGCAGAAGTCAGGAAGTCGTCTGTCACGTGCAGCACCTGTAACGTGCTGCCACTCCGCTAACTGGTGCAGGGAATCTCGCAGGAGCTCAGCAGTGCTGGACCCTGAGTGCTAAAGTCTCTGACTTCTTCACCTCTCCTGGACATCTTTGCTTATCTTTAAGATCTTTAGAGCCTACTTTGCTTTGTCAACTGGTCCCTTCTGTACCCCACGTAAAGGCAAACAAATTAACTGTAAACCCAGGAGCTGACGTGAGGAGGTGACCCTGTAGAGCTACAAGCTACATGCTAGCTAGTTAGCACATTCACTGACCCTTCCCGCTGTTAGATGAGCTGGTTTGCATTCATATGCCTCTGCTCTGTTTTTCAGGGTTGAGTCAGAAGTGAAAGGTTGTACACTGGCACTCGCTACTCCATCGTGTAATGCTCCCAGAACCGAAGGTGGAGTCCCCGAGAAACAGACGCATGAAATCTCCTGTCCAGGATTGCACCCAAGATCATAACAGTGTGCACTGACATTACGGGCGGTATGCCTTGATTTGCTGGGCATTACCTACACTGCCTCCTGGTGGCTGGAGGTTGAAGACTTGCCAGTCCAAGGAGTTCAGCACATCGTCCGTAGAAATAAGGAGAATCATGAGAAAGGTTATTTCACAATCTGAACATTCGGTATTGTGAGTGAATAACTGTCAGTGACTTTTTCATTAAGGTGATGCATTGTATAAAAGTTGTACTGTACTAGGCTATAAATGTATGATTGTATAATGCAGATATGTCCTGAAAGGTACAGAGGGGGCATAAGTAGGTTAATGTTTAAGAGACAGCTGGAATTTCAGTGTAAAATGTAAAATATGTATATAAAATAAGGTCAGTGACATCACTGCCATGAGCAGCCAAAGAATATTCTGAAGCAGGAGTGCATCAGTTGATTGCTGAACACGAGCAACTGGCTGTGCTTTGTTACCTTTTTCCTGAGAGAGAAAATCTTTTTCTGTAAATGTTTCTACTTGCTGAACACAGAGTTTGCATTAGCCCAAGTGCATTTGCTTATTGAACATGAAGTGATCCCCGCCCTCCCCACAGACGTAAATTTGCAATCGGATCATTCTCAGTGTTTCCCAGGAGGATCAAAACCTTGCACAAGTGGCTACTTTTTCCACTGAGGGAATGAGGTGAGCCGGCGGCCTCGATACACTCTGACCACCAGATCCATGTTCTCCATCCAGAAGCTGCTCCTGTGCCACATGGCGAGCTGCCTACCTCTCCCATCGCTGTAGCCTTCATTGCATATCATTACATGGAACTAACACATACTGGGCTAACCAAGTCATCGATAAGGGTACATTTTCTGGAACTTTGTTGTGTTTTGGTTAGTTTACAGTTGTGGTTAAGTTATTAATGTAAGGGCTGCAGCTCAACCAAAACATCTCCGCTCAAGAAGACTGGTAATCCAGAGCCCCAGAACCCTCTCCACACCCCAGAGAGAAACAGCCACCACTGAGTAAAACCACAAATCTCTGGCCAGCCACCGAGTATGTAAAATCACCGCAGGAGCCCAGCCAAGGATTTGCATACTGGGTTGTTTCCAGTTTGATCAACTCGGTCACCTGCGTCAGTTGATGTTGGCTGATGGTGGGGAGCCTGTAGCTGGCATCAGTGGTCAGCACGACGTGCTGTGTGTCGGCGTGGGCACATACATCGCATTCCCATTTTGGAAAAGTCAGTCGGGATCAACTTTACCTAGACCTAGATGTCCTTACGCACATCGTGCTTGATGGTAGTTAAGGCTTCAGAGGACACAGTACAGCACTGGAGGTTCTCCAGGACTTGATCAAGTAGATTACTGTGAAGGATGAGAAAGGTAGTTAGAACCTTGTTCAGTAGTGAGACTTCCAACTTATTCATTATGCTTCTAATGTCCATTCCCTAAGTCTGAACGCTTGAGCAGCCAACAGCCAGGTGAAACATTAACTAATGTTCCACTGGCTCTGTCTGCCAGTCCCCCCCACCCACCTGGAGTGAGAATTGGGGGGGGGGGGCGGGTGGAGGGGGTGGGAATGGTGTTTTTTTTCATCTGAGGTTATCAAGGGCTTTTGCTGTTGGAAGTTCAGAGTCGTCACCAATCTGGGTGTGATCTGCCAGGCCTTTCGTTGGACATGCCCTGCTGCAACTGAGATCAGCCATTAAGAGACAAATCGTCTGAGAAGCTTTTAAACAGCACAAGGGAGCATGTCAGCATAGCTTGTTTGGCTTTTTTTCTTTATAACTGAGGGACATTCAGCATGTTGCTCAGTCAGCCTGTGGAGGTCTCATCACAGAAGCAAGTCCTCCGTAAGGAGTGTGCATGCCACCTTCCAGCCTTGATGTCCATGGCGCGACTTCAGATCAGGAGGGTAAAGGTCAGCTGGACAGGACTGCTCATCCTTGGCCACTTCATATACCTGCTTGGGGGGGCCACGGTCTTCCAGTTCCTGGAACGGGAGGCAGAGAACAAGAATCGACAGCATTTCCAGCTGGAGAAGCTCCAATTCCTGGCTAATTACAGCTGCCTGGATAAGCCGGCACTGGAGGAGTTCGTGAAGGTATCCCTGGAGCTTCAACATGGACTTTTCTAACTGAAAATGACATCTACCATTATGTTTCCTTGAGATGAACCTTTCCTGTGTTTATGATGTGTCCCCCTTAAATCCTGCCAAAGATATCAAATTCAATCACTTGAGGATTTGATTTGATTTGATTTCTTTGGATTGGTGAATGTCTCTGAATGTATTACCATTGATGGAAGGACATTGAATCCTTTATTCTTTCACTCAGAAATCTTAGCAATCGGTTTCACCTTTGCCAATAGCCAGTAACATCTCATACTAAGTAAATCCGGGCGGATCCCAGCCATCCCTGCCAGGAGATGAGTTGTTGGAGCTGTTGCCATGCTTCAGCACTTGTTGGAAATCAATGAGGCTAATTTGATAAAGCAGATCAATGGAGTTTTCCGTTCTTAGCATTTTTATGTTTGCTGTGCTGATATCACACTCGTTTTTATGGTGCTTCCTCGCTCCTCGCTCTTCCTACCTCCGTCGCCACTTTTTGGTCGTTCTCATTGCTCTCACAAGTCACCATGTCCCTCATTAAAAAGTGTGAGGCACCCAAAGAGCATGGATATTGAGTTTGAAGGGGACCAACAATTGTTTTTGGGTCGATCAAATATTCAGTTCAGATTATTTTTTAAGCGTCTAAGCATAATTGGCCTAAAGAACAGAGATTTCGTAAGAACTCACAAGACAAAACAGTAAATATCATACTGTTAATAAAATTCAAAATAATACATGATATCAGTAGATATCAGACTGAACATATGGGTTAGGTGTATGATGTTCTTGAGTGGTCTCTCTCATGAGGGTTAGGTGTGTAATATTCCTGTCTAGTCTCTCTCATGAGGGTTAGGTGAGTGATGCTCCTGTGTGGTCTCTCTGAATAGGTGGGTTAGGTGTGTGATGTTCTTGTGTGGTCTCTCTCATGAGGGTTAGTTATGTGACGTTCCTTTGTGGTCTCTCTCATGACAGTTAGGTATGTAACCTTCCTGTGTGGTCTCTCCCATGACGGTTAGGTGTGTAATATTCTTGCATGGTCTCTCTCATGATGGTTACATGTGTGATGTTCCTGTCTGGTCTCTCTGAATAGATGGACTATGTGTGTGATGATCCTGTTTGGTCTCTTTTATGCGGGTTAGTTATGTGACGTTCCTGTGTAGTCTCTCTCACAACAGTTAGGTGTGTGATGCTCCTGTGTTTCTCTCTGAATAGGTGGGTTAAGTGTATGACATTCCTGTGTGATCTCTCTCATGAGGGTTAGGTGTGTGATGTTCCTTTGTGGTCTCTCTCATGAGAGTTAGGTGTGTGATGCTCCTGTGTGGTCTCTCTCATGAGGGTGGACCTCCTCCTGCTCCTCCTCTGCTAGGTGATTCTTCAGGCCTGGGAAAAGGGGGTGAATCCTTCTGGGAACTCCACTAACCCCAGTAACTGGGACTTCAGCAGCTCCTTCTTCTTTGCTGGGACTGTCGTAACCACCATAGGTAACAGCAATCTGATCTTCAGAGGCCCTTTGAATTATATTGCACGCCTTTGGCAATCTGTCCTGGGTGTCTTATGTATTAAATTGACAGCAACTCTTCAAATGGTCCATACTGTAGTTCATTATGTGGTCTGCTTGGGTATTTATGTTGTACACTGTGTTTTGTGTCTCTAAGGATTAAGGTATGTTTTGTGCTGTATGTATAAGCTTCTTTTGTGGCTATTAAGATAGACCAGTTAGTAGTCTGTTTGCTGGTCTCTCTTCTGGTCTGTGTCGTTTTTGGTTTGAAAATGTATCTTGTAGTCTGTATGGTGGTGTGTCTATAGTTTTCTGTTATTTCTGTTGTATTCCGTTTTTTGTCGTCTGCCTACAGGTATCTTTTGTAGTTTGAGGTACTCTGTATATATTGTAGGTCTCTTTTGATATGTTATCTTTGTTTTGCCTAAAATATTTTGCAATCTGTTGACAGTTGTCTTCTCTATTTTGTAATTTGTTGCAGTTGGTGTTCTGGTCTGTCGAAGTGGATATTATCCATCTCTGCATTATTGTGGCCTGTTCTCTGTTTCCGTGCCTTTGCTGCATTGCATGCTTTGGTCTTCTTGAGGGTCTGCATTGTGGTCTTTGTTAAGGTTTGCTCTAACCCAACATATTTCTCTGCAGGTTATGGAAATCTGTCCCCCAGCACTGGCTCTGGCCAGGTCTTCTGTGTCTTCTATGCCCTATTTGGCATCCCACTCAACCTGGCCTTCCTCAACCAGCTGAGCAAGTGTCTCAGCCTGCACCTGGGACGGCTGGAGTGGGGCATGATCTCCATGGGACGCCAGAAGGTACAGCTATCTTTAGTTTTCTCTGCTTGCTGCTCTTTGCTCTGCCTGTTTCTGAGCTCTGCCTGGTTTCTACACAGCGCTGAATCTCTCAGGCTCAGCTGCTGGTGCTCATCATTGATATTCGGTTATTTCAAATTGATTTTTTTCCTCCCTTGTTGGCTAATGGAGTTCCCATGATTCCCCAGGGCAGCAAAGCTAACGGATATGTTTACTTAGAGCATATAGCCCTTTCTCATCTCCTCCTGCTGGTGATGAATTGCCAAAGCCTTTTTCATAAGGACACAGAATCTGCTTCATTGTGGAGATGTTTTGCTTGTTTCTGTTGGAATGATTGCAGTTCTCACTGCATAGAGGGCAGCTGTCAAAGCGAGATACCACCTGTACCATTTCTCCACAATGAGTTTTCACAATCACCTGGCCACACTTGCTTTCTGTATTCAAGTACATGCACTGTGTCAGGCTAAGGAATCCACTCAAGGCTTTCTCTCATCTCTGTTAGAACACCAAGGACTTCCTGTTGGTGGTCACGTTCCTGGTTCTGGGCACCATGCTCTTCCTGGTTCTCCCCCCAGTGCTCTTCAGCCACGTGGAGGGCTGGACTTATGGCGAGAGCTTCTACTACGCCTTCGTCACGCTCAGCACCATCGGCTTTGGGGATTACGTCATCGGTATGTAGTCTGCCGTGTGACCAAAAGGCTTGCATCTAGTTATTAGGTACCCATGCATGCAGTCAGATAATAAAGTTGAATTATTGTTTCCAGGTTCAGTAATGTGTTAGTGCATTAAACAGCTGCTGGTTACACGGAGTGCAGTTCAGAATATAGTCATGCTGTTTAAGACTGTCACAGATTATTCTTCTTTCTAAATCATGATAAATACATAAATGATTGCTCACTTTCTATGTAACGTCCACAGAAAGCCTTCATTAGACCAGCACATTGTATGTTCTCGTTGACTGCGCAGCATAATTGCATAAAGAGTAATGGGGTCCAAACTCGGATGGCTTATGTTCATCGTTGGTGATGCGTTGTGGCTTTAGTACCAAAACGTCGTACGTTGGATGACTAATAGCGAAGAACGTAAGCCAGATTCAGACCTGATTACTGTTTATGTCACTTTCCAAGCAGAAATCAAACTATGTTCTGCTACCTCTGATCACCATAGTGGCGAGAAGGCAGCAGCTCATCTGTCTTCATACATGGACAAGCATGTAATGTGTCCTCTGGAATCTCCCCACGCAGGGACCAACCCTCAGAAGCACTACATATACGTGTACCGCAGCCTGGCGGGCATCTGGGTCATAGTGGGCTTGGTCTGGCTGGCTCTGCTCCTTCACATGGGTGGCAGGCTGCTGCAGCAGGCCTTCCGGCCCGTTCTCCCCGCCGGGGACCAGGAGGACTTCCCTGCTAAGCAGGAGGAGGGACCTGAGGCAGTGCAGGGCCGCGTCTGAAGGCCCGTCATCCCTCGGCCGGACTCTGATAGGGGCTGTGATCTGACCTCGTGAACAGCAGACTGAACGGGTAGAATGTGCCGAGAAGCCCAACGGTATAAATGCATTACCACCCCCCCCGTAAGCTAAACTCCTATGCTGAATAGTTTGTGCTTCTCGGAAGTATCTCTGTGCTCATGAATGTCTTAAAGACTAGCTTTGCATCTGTCCGCTCTGTTGTTTTTGTGTAGATGATTTCTGTAATTTGCATTCCATGTCAGTTATGGCTGGAGTTATGACAAGAAGGCTGCCGTAGGGTGTGGGGGTGCACCTGCTTCAGAACTGCTGCATTAAAACCACCTGGGGCAGCACACAGGCAAGCGAGCGTGGCTGCAGCTCTGTGTGGCCGGAGAGCAGCCGTGTCCCCATTGCAGAGCGCTGTGCCAGCCTGCAGGCAGTGTGGTTTCATCTGAAAATGTGTTATTAAACCGCTATTGAAGGAGCTGTGTTTCTCTTCTTTATCAAGTTATTCTGACCAACAGCGCAGCCTGGAGATCAGTACCAGGCCAGATAATAAACAAGACCATGACTGATACCTAATGTACCATGGCTTCACAACCTGGAGGGCGTTGCTTCCTGACCCAGCAGAGTCATCTTCATTTTCTCAAGGGAAATATCCACTTGTGAGTTGCATTGGAACAAGCGTGAGACAGTGTGGAAGGGTTAGCATCTACCTGTCTGCGGAAGTCAGTGTGTCTGTCTGCATGGGAGTGTGATCGATGATGGAAGTGAGCGACACCTGGAGTAGGCAGAGCAGTGGAGAGGACTGGATGCTGTGGTGGGGAATTACTGGGTAGCTGGACGTCCTGGCTCATTGGGAAGAGGGGTGGGGGGGAGACGGATGCTTACGTGACACCGCCTGCCAAAGAATATTAGCCCACGCGGCCATTTCTGTCTCTATTTTGTATGTAGATTGTTTCCCCGTCCAAAGGGATGGTGAGCAGCTCATGGACCATGCCATACTTTTCATTGCCACGGTAACAGCACCAAGCCCCCAAGCCCTCCATTTCACGGCCTGGGAGGTGCAGTGTAAGGCATAGCAATTGAGGACGTGGCGACTCCCCATCTGCCATGCACTGCCCCCTGGGGAGAGTCTGCTGATCTGCATTACAGGATGTTCAGCTAAGCAAAAAATAAATATGGTGATGACGATAATAACAGTATTAAGTACTGTCAGTCACTGCTTGACTTAACCCAGTGGGAAGAGAAATGGGTTATACCAGTTATTGATTGACAGTAATTAGAAACGTAATTTCTTCCCTGACTAACTATGAGCCTGCAGCTAGATAACACTGGTTCCTTCGACTAGCCTCCAGAGAAGTCACTGCCCCGTGATCCCAGCAATGATTTGCATGCTGGGATGTTGGGGTGGAGAGCAGGAGCAGGGTGGGACCCTATTTGCCTCCCAGACCAAAACAGTCTTCCCCTTAGCGTCTCTCCCTCCCAGCACCAGCCCTGAGCCTCTGGCCTCACCACCGGCATGGTCTCCTCGTTCGCGAGTTCCGGCCAGATGCGTTTCCCCTCTATCTTGCTCCTGGGGTTGGTGTACATGGTGTACGTTCTCATTGGAGGGGTGGTCTTCTGGAAGCTGGAGGGAAGCCAGGTAGAGGAGAACATAGCTCAGCTCCTGGAGGAGAGGGCTAAGCTTCTGAGCAGCATCCCCTGCCTGGACCAGCAGGCCATCGACACCCTGACCGAGGTGAGCACCTGCTCAGTGTTGCCCGCTGACTCTGTTGCCTTCCTTTTTCATGCTTCATGGTTGCCTATTTACATGCAGCGGGTTTCCCTTCTGTCGGCGCCTTCATTCTGGGCACCTAAACTCCCTTCAACTACATGTCTGCTCGAGGCTGGACCTCTTCTCCCAAACATCCTCTTCCTCTTTGTGTGGCTAATTTCTTAACATGAACTTATGATCCTGTTGGTTGGGCTTAAACCCACACTGTTGGACTTTAGTAGCAGAGTGACAGTCGATGGAATCGAAGCAGGGCAGTATCGAAACAGCATGCATGAACATAACCTTCCCCCCCCCCCCCATACCCGCGTCCCTAGGTGGTGCAGAGGGCCATCTCCACTGGGCTGAGCCTGAAAATTAACCAAACCATGGATGGATTCTGGAAGTTCACTAGCTCCGCCGTATTCGCCGCTACCGTGATTACGACGATAGGTGAGGCGGGGAGCGGCAAGGGCGGGGCCGGTGCCTGTGCTGTCCCACTGCCATTGGTTAATCCACACGGTCCCAGACATGTCTCATCTCACATCTCTATTCTTCTCCACGTCTCTCACCTTTTTTTCCTACCTGGTGCCGGTTCAATTTCGGTTTACGCTTGTAGTGGTTATTGTGATGATTTTTCTCTTGTTAACCACAATTTTGAATCAGAAATCTCAGCATTAACAGCTTATATATTATATTTATGTATTATATAGAAGGATATTTTTTTATGGGGAGATTTTGCAATGATCTGGTCATTAGTGAATGCTGCTTTGCTACCAGCTTGTATTCATGTGATCGGGGGGGCTTTAATGCACAGGCTTACCCAGGTGCTGCTAAAGAAATGGTGTTAGAAATGTCCTCAAATTACTGCTCCCCCCCCCCTCGCCTTGTCTTGTGGGGGGGCCCTCTGCCCACACTAATGTGCTTCTGCATGTCTTCTGCCTTGTGTGTCTCTTTGAAGGCTCATTTTGTCTTCTGCATTAGGCTATGGGAACATTTGCCCCCGCACAATGGAGGGCCAGATCTTCTGTGTGTTCTTCGCACTGTTCGGCATCCCCCTGAATGTCGTGGTGCTCAACAGGGTGGGAAAGTACATGCTCGCCATTGAGAGGAACATCTGCGACTTCATGGAGACCAAGACTAAATACAAGGTAGGACACACATCTGGAAAATTTAGCCTGTTAGGGTCAAAATAAAGGTCTGTCAGGTTTTCTAGCCGTCTAATTACATTTAAATCAGAATTACAGTTGAGCTGTACAGGTACCTGTTTGCAGAGTAGCGTGAAACAGGGAAGTGGGTCTGACCAATCGGCTATAAGTGGAGAAGCCTGACCAATCCCAGTCTCTCCTCTGTTCCCACAGCAAACTATTAGGGTGATGATCCATTTACTGTCTTTGGCGATTGGAACTGCTGTGTTCTTTGTGGTTCCCATGATCGTATTTGCGCTGAACGAGGGCTGGAGCTACGCTCAGGCAATGTACTACTGCTTCATTTCCTTGAGCACCATTGGCTTTGGGGACTATGTGGCAGGTAGAGACACTCTCATCCAATCAGAGTGCCCCACTAGCTCACCTTAATTCCCGTTAGCATACGTCATAGATGATATGATCTTCTTAGCTCACATTGATGTTATTCATGTCCTCCCCCTTTGACGCTGACGATCCAGACAGTAACCCCAACAGGACGTACCCGAGCTGGTACGGCTGCCTCGTGGCGGTCTGGATATTCTTCGGAATGGCCTGGCTGGCCCTTCTCATCAACCACGCCATCGACATCCTGGAGAGGATAAACGCCCGCTTAAGGCAGCGTGGCAGCCAGGGCCTAGAGCACAGGAGCGATTCCAAGGAGTGCTGTGACAGCATATCCAAGGAAGTTTCCAGCATGGACAGCGAGCTCACCGAGGACCAGGCCCCGGAGAGGTGAGTGTGCCCAGCATGGGGTGACATGCTGCTCCCCAGCGCCACAGACGGGGACAGCAGCACTGTTTACCACCACTGAAGACACCTATTTGCAT
>JAODJU010000025.1:21224716-21239419 GCA_026776725.1 Gnathonemus echidnorhynchus | reverse complement strand
TCGCCCCCCCCCCCCCCCCCCCCCCTTAGTGAGAAACAGTCATTGTGCTTAATATTTTGAAGCCATTATTTAGGCCACTAGCTATTTTAGTTAGGGTTAGGGTTTGGGTTTGGGTTAGGGTTAGGGTTAGAGTTAGGGTTAGGGTTAAGATTAGGGTTTGTATTAGGGGTTAGGGTTAGCGCAAGGGAGCAAATTTATCTCAAAAAATGTTACTATTATGCAGCTATTCTCTGTTTTCTCTGTACGTAAGGTAGTTCATAATTTTCACTTATATACTGAAACAGATCCTCTCCCTTCAAAACCAAAACATGTTGTTCCAAAGACAGACTGTATGTGTCCAGGATAGATGTTTGTGTGAAAAGCAGATAGAACATCAAATTAGGATGCATCCTAGGAACCAATATGATGTGAGAATCTCCCACAATGCTCCTTTCCATTTGTTTGACATCAGCATTGACATCATTGGCTCTGAGATTTTCTCCTAAAATAATGAGCATACTAGTATGTCCTTGTAACATGGGATCTTTCCAATTTCAAAGGGTTTCCAAGGCAACAAGCCCAGATAATCTGGACAAGGGTCCCTCCAGCTGAACTTCACTGTCCAGTGATCTCGCCTGTGCTGCAAACTGGACTCGCATACCTCTAGGCCTGCATCCTTTTTTGCTTTTCCTCATGCTGTTTTTCTGTTTTTTTTTTTTCCCCAAATCCAGAGTCCAAGTGCCTTAGAAATTACATGAGAGCTTACAAGGAATCTCTCAGTGCTCAGGATTGTCTTCATAATGTTACTAATATTATTTAGAAATACTGAAAGTGCATCAATGAAAATTCATCTCAGTACTGCAACAACCTAAGCCTCGTGCATACAGTACATTAAGTGAAACACTGAAGTGTGTCCACTAGAGGGCGATGTAACACAATAGTTTGATGAGATGACCAAAGCTGTGGGTGGCAGTAGAGATCGTCCGTCACTTAAAAGAAGTATAAAAGCCAACGCACCAGCTTTACGTTCAAACCGTTCATACATTCACATTCCAGCAACTTATGCTGGGCAGTGAATTCATAAATGTTTATAAATATTTTCTGGCATAAGCAGTAGTGGTGTACTGTTAGGGTCATTGTGACAGTAAGCTTTGATATTAACTGAGGGAACAGCTGTTCCTCTTCAATAGCATCCAGCTTCTATTCGCTTTTGATGTGCAAAGATTGTATTTATTCTGTAGTTCAACATTGTCAGATATTGTTCTGAATATGCAATCTTAGTAAAACAAAAAAAAAGAATTTCTGCATTGCCAGTTACGGTGGCCAGTTTTATACAGATGTATGTCACACATGCGTTATTAAAATCACCTTCTACATGTCATTAAGTATATATGATAGAGCTGTGCTGTAAGCTGTGTGTGAATGCGCGTCTGATATCAACCAGGCTGCCCACACATCTGCATGGGGGGGTCAGGGCCCTTTTCATGACCTTCACCCTTAAAGCCTGACCCTGAGTCCACGGATGAACAGAACGCGTCCCGCTGGCCTGGCCTGGACCTCGCATTCCACCCTCTTCACCGCTTTCAGCAAGCCCATGCAGGTTACTGTCGGTGAGCGCCCGCTCTGCTAACGGCAGGCGACCTCAGGTAGCCCCAGGAGCCGTGACCCACTGCAGTGGCATCATGGCGCCTGAGATCATGTGATCGGTGGGCGGAGCTCATTCGTTTGACTATCCAGTGACATCTCTGTTCTCTCATTGGACGTATTCCCGAGACAGCCTCCAATGGCGAAGCCTGATTCTCTGCTCGGCCCCATCAGGGGTGATTGTGTTGAGTGTTGTGTCATGTTGGACATGCTGGACGACTCCCTTCTGCTATTCAGGGCCTAATTTCTGCCCCCCCCCCTCCCCCCCCCAAAGCCAGCGAGGGGTTATGACCGACCGGGACAGGACCCCACTGTGTAATGGGGCACTTCTCCAGGGTCAGAGAGGGGGCGGCCAACTGCAAGGGCTTTTCGATCCCTGCTGATGCTTGTTTAACGGCAGACAGGATTGCTGAATGGTCTGTTTTCAGTGGGGGGGGGGGGGGTAGCTGGCTCTGGGCCCTGAGTCTGGGAAGCCAGTATTGTTACATAACCCAGGGGAACAGGGACCTTCAAAGCAGGGAGCAGCACGGGACAGCAGAGCAGGTTAGACCTCGTCATGTGACCGAGTGACCAGCACATCCCCAGGTGTGACCTCACAGGTATGGTCTTCATCACTGACCCTTCTCCTTCCTCACCTGCATACTCCCACTGGTGGTGGAGATGTTTATGTACCCTTCTCAGGCACGCAATCCTCAAGTAATCTCTTGGCATGAGACTGCACAGCAGCGACCAGACAAACTCAAGAGCTGAAGTGTTCACCACCCTCAGCGGGAGTCCCCTGCATTTGGGGAGTGGGGGTTGTGTTCCTTAGAGGCCCTGTGTGAAACTCTTGCATCCTCTTTTTGTCGACATGCTACGACGGTGCTTTAATGGCCTGGGAGACTCACCTGCCAAAGTGTCTCATGGATCCCTAATAACACGATTCATGGCGAAAGACAATTCAGGCTCTCCCTCTCCCAGTCAGACGAAATCCAGGACAGACCTCTTCTCCTCTCTGGGGGTGGGGGGCAAGAGAGAGTGCACAGACAAACTGCTTTATGATGAAGATGAAGATCTCTATGAAGAGAAAATATTTTTCACATCCGGCTAAGTGGTACAGGTGGGAAATGAGCGGGAAAATGCACATTAATAGTCCAGCGATCAATCTGATGGTACCACCCTGCATCATATGCAGCCTTGCCGTGTCTTCGGGCTGTTGACTAATCTCACGACACAAGTAATTACAAGCATTTCAAGTGTGATGCACACAAAGAAACAATAGGCAGTGAATAAGCAGATTGACACGGCGTTAAAGTCGAAGGCAGCAATGATGTGGTGTGACTGCCCTGGGACTATAGGAAATGTTCACACGTGAAGAGCAGTGAGAGGATGGCTCAGGGACTCTGACATTTACCTAGATCCCTTTCCTGTTTATCATATTTCAAACAAGTATTCACGTCAAGTCACTTAATTATTTCACACGCATGAAACGAAATTGCACTTTTACTTAGCATATACCTATAATAAGAACACATTTAGAAACTCTCAAATAAAAGAATTATAATATAAAGAGAATTAAAAAAACAGTACACGACAACCTCAGATAATATAATGTAAACAATGTAGTGCAAATGTGCATTTATATTTGTTTATGAAAGCTTTTCCAGGTGGGATTGCTGGAGTTTTATTAATATATTAACTATGACCTGAAAGTCTGAATATGAGTGACACAAACACAGGCCTGACAGGCAGTGCTGGCTGTCCAGCCTTTAAGCTTTGCTGGGGGGGGCGTTTAAACTGGCCCTCTGCTGCCACATGACCCCCGCATTTCACTGTGATGCCTGTCCGCTCCGGAGTGCCGTTCATCAGAACCCACCTCCGCCGGCAGCCCCTGGCCTTAAAGGGTGAGTGTGTGTGTGAGATGGTAACAGAGCTCTACACAGCCGGCGAGCCGTAGGAGCGCCTGCCTTTATGGTTCCGCCCCCTGCTTAGTGCCACGGTCACATGCATGCCGTTCACAGGGACGCGGTCTGGGCAGGAGGTCGGCTTTCTACTCCGGGCACGTGAGAACAGAGGCGCACCCTCTCGCGTTGTCACCCCAACTGAGCTGTGAATGATGCGGTGGCTCCCTGTGTCCTTTGTGGACACCGGAATCCCAGAAGAACCGGAAGGTCAGCTGATGGTTATAATGTTGCCTTCATTGTTCTGGAGATGGACCCTGTAACCAGTATGTCACAGAAAAAACACACACATAGGCACACTGTCAGTGATTTCTAGCACAGCCCTCACACACGCACATACACACACACACACAGGTTTGTAATTATATCTTTGTAGGGACTCTCCATTCATTTCTATGGGGAAAATTCTAATCCTAACATGACAACCCTAACCCCTACTCAGCCCTAACCATAACCATAAGTAACCACACAAAATACAAGAATTTTTAGTTTTTTGTTTGCCACAGATCTAACATAAAAAACAGGTTTTTATTACATAGTGGGGGACATTTGGACCCCCACAATGTAATATGCATTGGTTCCCACAATGTAATATGAACGTGATCAACACACGCACACACACTATCACTGATTTCCAGGACATCTCATCAATCGTACAGGGTTCCATAGAAATGATAAAGGGGGCGGATTGCAGGTGGGACAGTGTGGGTGTCAGTGAATCCATTGTTCTGTTGCAGTGCCCTGGAGAGTGAGCTGCCCCCCAGGCCTGCCCACCCACTCACTGATGGATGGATAAGCCCAGGGCAGGTGCAGCGCACCGCTGTATGTGGGAGCTGAGTCTCTGGGTGTGAGCTTGGCTCAGCGGTGGCCTTTGAGGAGAACATATGCAGCATTATATCTGAACTCGGAAGTCGTAATTTCCAAGTTCCTAGTTAGAAATTTCAACTGGAATGGCCCTTGAGTTTAGAATTCTGGCTTGAAAAGTCAGAGAAGCCTCTGCAAACTCGACCTCAGAAGACGATGGCTGCCCCCTTCATCAAAAGAAGTGAAAGTAGTTTTCACTGTAGTTTTATACTGTTTATTAGCACTTTTGTATTATTTGTGGCTCATTAAATCAGTCGTACACACAGCACTAGCCAACCGCTATCCGTGGACAGGCTGCTGCATTGTTTGGATGCGTTAAATACCATCTAATGTATTATCAACTGGTATTGCTAACAACCTGGATGAACCTGTCTAGAGCTGGGGTTTCAGAAAGCAGAATTTCTTGCTTAACCAGATAACTTTTCAGATTTAAGGCAGTCTGGGCTAAATGTAAATGAATAAAGATAAAGACCATTTGAACTGCGGTAAATTAAATCCGACAAGTTATCCGGCTAAGCAAGAAATGCAGCTGTGTGAATTTGAAACAGAGCTATTTATTTCTAAATGGCTTTCTGACTTGCTGGACTGGAACGCGGTTAATTCGTATGTGACGTCATTCCCAGCTCTGACTTCCGACCTCCAAGGTAAATGGAATGTAGCGTGAGTGGTGGAGCCCAGTTCAGCGGTGGCCCAGTCCCATGCTGGGTCCCTGCATAACAGTAAGAGGCTTTTTTCCATGTGGTTCTACTGTCCATGGGCATTCAGAGTTAGTGTTTATAGATTATGAGCACTACCCCCAAACCCCCGCCCCCCTACACTTCGGTGTGTTGTGAAAGTTGTCCAGCTCTGTCTGATAAGCGAGTGATTCTACCAAAACAAACAGCTCCGGCCGGCAGAATGCCATCAGTTGCCGTGCTGGTCGGCGCTCACCGTTATCAAGGCCAATGCAGATATTAGCAGGTTTTCACAGACAGTGAAAACACACTCTGGCCTGATAGTGAACAAACTGCACAGCTGACTTTGTGGGAAATAAAAGCACCAAAGTATTAGGAGGTCATGCAGGTCCAAAAAGGCGGCGTTCCTACAGCTCAGTGCTGAATCTGACTCTATCAATGGCGGATGCAGGTCAGTATGAAGGTGCTCGTTCGTCACAGGGGCACTGGGTCTCACGGGGGCCCTGGGTCTCACGGGGGCCCTACCACCATGGCCATCCAGGATAGGCTCCTTCCAAACCACCAATCAGGGTTGGTTGCTTCCTTTTGTGACAAAGCCTTGCTCCCCGACTAAGGGAAGAACATCCAATCAACTCATGTTCTACAGTCAAGAGTGGATTCATGCATGCACATCAGCCTGGGCCCTGGCAAATATCAGATGAAATAGAATGGTGAGTTTAATCAGCGACACTGTGTGTCCATGCTGATGTCAGCCAAAGGTCGTCAGAAAGCTGCCATCCAGTTTGGCAGGAAGGACGGTCCAGGATGCTCAGGACTGCCGGCCGCCAGCTGGAGCAGAAGGTGGGTCTTATGATTTAAACAGCGTTGTGCAAGGGCACGTATCTGTGCAGGAATGCATTCGATTTTCAAGAGCAAACACGTTTAAGCTGCTTGAGACCATGGACAGTGGGAGGGGTCTGTGAAAAACCTAAGTGTCACTAGTACAAGAGTAAGGTCATGTTTTTAGACAGAGTTAAACACACCAGTTACTCAGAGATGTGTGAAGGATATTGACGGGGAAATGCTGCGACAAACATGAACCTTTAGGTGAAGTTTCTCCGATGTCTGTGATGATGCGGGTTTCCCTCTGGGGGGTCGACACGTGGGCACCGTGCTTCCCCTCCTGCTCTTGTACGGGTTTAAAGGAGACAACAGCATCTTTTTTTTAATCAATATATTTATTATTTTTGCATGAACCATTAACAGAATCAGTTCAACATACATGTAGACATACTTTTCTAACCACCCTTCACCCCAATCCCACCCTCACTAGACAGAACACTTAAATGAACATTATTGTGAGGCATTGACCCGATGTATAGAATAAGAGGAGAAAAATAAATAAATGAACAATGACAGTGAAAATAAATAAAAGATTAAAGCAAAGAAGAGTTACATCATCGGACAACAGCATCTTTCTTAATTTTAGAAATCTACTACTCAAGTGAAAACTTACTATTCTTAAGAGTTAAGTCAAAAAACGTTTGCAACAAACAATATAAAATTATGCATAATTTAAAAATGTGCATTAAACATGCTGTAACACAGCCAACCAAACGAGTATGGTCTGAAGAAGTTATTGCTACAGGTATGGAATATTATGGGGTGTTTCCCCTGGATTGAGACTGATGACTAATCAGGCTGATTCTTTCAAGCATGAGAAAACCCACATGTTGTCTTCCCAGGGTGTGTGGTCTCTCAGGTGAATCATTAAGGTAAACCCACATTGCAGTGTTTTATTTACTGTGAAGTACAAAGCATGCTGCGCAGCTCCTGCGCTGACATCCCGTACAAAGCATGCTGCGCAGCTCCTGCGCTGACATCCCGTACAAAGCATGCTGCGCAGCTCCTGCGCTGACATCCCGTACAAAGCATGCTGCGCAGCTCCTGCGCTGACATCCTGTCGACACCACAGGCAGTATTCGGGCCGCATAATCGCCGATGGCTATTAGCCCGAAGGCGTCCATTGTTCTCAGTTAGTCCCATACCCAATACCCTTTGTTCCACGCAGCATCAGCGATGAAATACCATCTCACAGCCGTGGGACAGACATCCTTCTGTCATTCCTTGGCGTGTTTCTCCCTGGGGGGGACTGGGGGGGTGTCCAGGACACTTCTGCTCAGCCCTGTCCTGATGCTTTGTGGACGTGAGAAAGGATTGTAAAAGAATGTATATTATGTTTATGATATTTTAAATATGATTCTTCTATATTTATTATATATCTCACATTTTATGTATATACTTATGTATACATATGTCTCTTTCTCATATATCACTCAGGAGATTGCTTATTAAATGTCATTGTACTTGTTACCTCTTACAATAAAGGCATTCTATTCTATTATATTCTATTCTATTCTAACTATGTGAACTGACAGTAATAATCCCAGGTGCAGCCGCCCAGGAACAGGCTGCCTTGTTCATCAGCGACTGTCCATCGTTTGCCCAAGGCCCATTCCACTGAATAGGTGCCATTTCCTTGTTGTAACTCTTCCAAATTAAACTTACTTTAGTATCTTTATTCAACTATCAAATCTAACAACACATATATTTAACTATCCAGTACATGTATTGGTCAATCTCCAATAGCTTTATTTAATTTTTTTCTAAGCCGAAGTTGGTTACATTTTTCTCAGTCCTGTTACCAAAATTCATGTGACATTTAAAAAGCATGTTTAAAAGCATGTCAACTAATTCCTTTGATTTTCCCTCAAGAAAGTATTTATTTTAAAGAAATGGTTGATTACATGTTCAAATAATCAATATTTATGACTAAGAAATCACTATATATGCATGCATGTTACATTTTTCTAAAAGATGCAAAGCCATTTTTATCTTTTCAAGAAGACCTAGACCTAAAATTGATTACATTTTTTATCATGTAATTTATTAAACAACTGGATGAATGATGAACCAAACATTGGAAAAAAGTAGTTCATCTTTATTTGTTTTAAGAAAAATAACCAAACAACAGGAATGAACACTGGGTAACAAAGACATGTGTTTGTTTGTTTGTGTGTGTGTGTGTGTGTGTGTGTGTGCATGTGCATGAAAACAAACTTGTCTGACCTTTACTAAGAGATCTTCTCTAGCTCTTTCTCGATTTCCATAGCGACATGTGACTGGCCTCAGGGGTGGGATGTTACACAAAACATCTTCAAAAAGCTACCAAAGCCTCTTCACGCACTGGCCAGAAAAACCTGTTGACCCCAATTTTGTGCAACTGACCTCAACATGTGTTTCACTTGTATCTATGATGATGCCAGGGTATAGGTCACCCTCGTACTTCACCATACACCATTTGCCAACAACTTCTGGACTTCCATGGCTGTGGGAGCCGTCTGTTGATGACTGAACGTGAACTCTTTATATGAGTAACAGGACTGAAAGTAACAGGACTGAATTTTTAGCACAGAATTAGCAAAAACATGAAATATAGGTACACGGTGGCTATGCTAATAGCATGAGAATACTGAGAACATTCTAGTGATTTACCAAAAATTTGTATTTTAAAAATAAACAGATAACATCTAAGAATTAATTTAGGTATCAGGACAGAACATTGAGACTGACGACCTCAGTCATAGTTAAAATATGATCAAATATATTGGGGGAAAAAAAGGAGGGAACTTACTTTTGGTCCTCCAATGGCCTTCAGATGATCCGACTGATGCAACTTGTGACTTGTGACCTGTTGAACATGTGACTTGTGGAATGTCCCAAATTTTTCAGATGGGGTAATGTGTTAGGGTAACAGGACTGAGTGAAAACCTAGGGACACAACTAAAATGTGTATTTTAACTTAAATATTATGGATTTCTTATGAAAAAAAATATTTTCAAAGCATAGATGGGATTTGGAGTCACACAACAATGCAAAAAAAAATTTTTTATCTCTGAAGGATTTTAATAATTATATTTCAAGGTAAAGTGTATAGTTAGAGAGCGGGGACAGGTAACAAATGCTAATTTGTTCTAGGTAGTTTTTAAAATTGTTTTTAACTATATATCTTAAATTTGCAATTAGGTCAATGTACAAGACACTATGCTTTTAATAATAAAATGTATTTTACAGATATTTTATGCACATTTATACATGCAATTTCCTGGGGATGGAAATGGCACGGATTCGGTGGAATGGCTCCCAAACAGCAAGTCCTCTTCTTCACGTGGCCCAAGGTTTCTCTCAGAGCCATTGGACTTTGACAAAGCCTTCAAAGTGAACCCATGAAGATGACTCTTCTACCACTAAACCTTCCCATGGACCTGCGGAGCAGTGGGGGGGAGAATGTGGAGCATTGCAGTGTTGCAGTGCCCCTGCAGCCAGGAGTTTCAGGCTCTGAAATGCACCAGTGCTGTGAATGCATGAAGGACTAAATGTGGGTTAGATGGCCATCACACACACAGACAACCCGGCAAGGCCGGATACTTGCCGCTTGTCCACGCAACAATGTGAAATTCCTTTCAGCCCCATCAAATGCGTTGGATCCAACATGCTCTCGCTGATGAAGAAGAAAAAAAAAAACAGGGGGGGCAGGCATGACGGCAGCGTCCGAGCAGTGAGGATTTTCGACACTGTGTGGCAGCGGTGCCCACCAGTGCCAACATTTACAGTTTTTCAGGTCGTGGCGGGTGGATGTGCAGGCCCTGTGAGGTCCTCCAGGTAGACACTCAGGCTTTATGCTGGTCAATCGCATGGGTGGAACCGAAGACCTATAGTGTACTCAGGTTCTGGAACCAACCAATCATACACCAATCACAGACTGGTGCCAACCAATCGAAGGGCAGGAAATGACGGACAGAACTAAAATGGGCACTCGGGCAAAGTTCAGAAGAGTTGCCTCTGCAGTGTGGGAGACATTTCTGACTCTCAGGGGGAAGCTGGGATACGGGAAGTCCTCCAGATTCTGCAGAAATACCTCTGGTGTGGAAGACCGTAGTGTGAAGCCGAGATGTTTTTGTACGTCAGTCAAAATGGCTACATGCACGTAGCAGAAAGAGCAACAAAACATACCGAGTTCCTGAAGTGTTAAACATGTACCTCTCCCTCTGGACAGCCGACGCTGGGCTTGGTCAGCCTGCTGCCTGAGGGTTCTGCATGACATCCACAGCATATGTGACTGCACCCCCCCCACCCTCCGGAAATATTGCATGCTTATGCAATCGCTGAGGGAACATTCTGTTCACTCATGGTGTGATCACTGCAGTTTAAATGCCCATCCTTTTACACTGGCTCTCGGCCGTGAGGCATGGGCAGACCCCACTGCCTCAGCCTTCCTGATCAGGGATGCAAATCAAGACCCACAAATTCAAAAGGTCAACTGGGGAAGGAGGGTCATTTCAGTCAGTCAGTCTTGACACTTGATGGGCTGTTTCTGCTCGATACTGGTGTGTGCCTCCTTTGGTGGGGTCTGCAGCATGGAGGTGAAGGTCCCTGCTGTGAGGTTCTCCTTAGTGTGGAGGTGAATGTCCCTGCTGTGAGGTTCTCCTTAGTGTGGAGGTGAAGGTCCCTGCTGTGCGGTTCTCCTTAGCGTGGAGATGAAGGTCCCTGCTGTGAGGTTCTCCTTAGTGTGGAGATGAAGGTCCCTGCTGTGAGGTTCTCCTTAGTGTGGAGGTGAAGGTCTGAGCTCAGCCCCAGGCACCTCCTGCCCTTTCCGCACAGCGCCTCCTTCACACGCGGCTCCTCACTTTCTGCCGTGGTTCCATGGTTCCGAGAGTCTGCTGTCTCACAGAAAGCTGGGCGCACTCAGAGGAGGAGGAGTCCAGCTGCTGAGGGGGGGCGGGAGACCCTGACAGATGAGAGGCTGACAGCAGCTGCAGGGGCTGCCTGTGGCTCCACTTTACTGACTCAGTGGGACGGCAGAGGCATGTCAGGAATGAGGAGGTGGGGGGGGGAGGGTGACAGCTAAAAAACACTCGTGTGCTTATCAGAAAGGACATGATCACAGCTCCAGCAATGAGGTTCACGCTAGCGGTGTGACTGCCATGCTGTTCCGGGTCCTGAGGATTCCTGAGGCTTCCATGGATGTGCCTGCAGGGCGTCTGCATTTCCGCGCCTCCGTGGCTGCTGACTACATTAGCATGGCTGGTTATGGCCTGAAACCTTAAGTTGCTGCTTTGTCCTCCCTACCTGCCTGATTGGGGACCACCTGCAGATGTTTGAGCCGCCCTGAGCCGTCAGGTGGCTGGAGAAGCTTGCAGGATGTAGGCTCAGTGTAAAGATCAGGGTGAGCGTCAATGATGGCCCGAATAACACCGTCATAATAACAGTAATAGTAATAATGGTAATAATAATATCAGTAGCCATAACTCGAGACCACAGACCTAATTTGCTAGTCCCACTTGGGAGCTTCCCATGATCAAAGTGATGAATGGGAGGCCCCCATCTATCACTCTGATTGGCTGGTGCGAGAGCACCGCTCACATAAGACTCAGTCAGCCCGCATGATTGGCCAGCCTGAAACACGCCCACCCCCCTCCCCCCCGTCACAGCTGGCTATCCATCTGAAGCTGTGCGACACAGCAGCTTTGTTTGTGTTTGCCAAACAGGAAAGGGGGCTGCTCAGGTGGCTACCCTCCCTGCCAGGACCTCTAGTGAGTGGCTCAGTGGACTAAGTCTCTGGGCCTGCGATCAGAAGGTTGCCAGTTCTAGTCCTGGACTCGGCCGAACAGTCACATGTCCATTGGCCCCTTGAGTAAGGCCCTTAACCCCCCCGGTTCCAGGGGCGCTGCATGTTAGCTGACCCTGCACTGTGACCCCCCCAAGCTATGGAGAGCAAGATGGCGTCAGTGAAGAGAAGCATTCCAATGTACCTGTTCTTGTGCAAATGGCAAATAAGCCATGTTTGCTTTTTGTTTGTTGTCTATTAGAACAGGAATTCCAGCCTGAAACGACAAGCAGCTGATTTTCCCAGAAAGCATAAACTAGCCAAACATTAACTAGCTATTAGGTGTTAGGATGGCCTGCGTAGCCCTCAAGATGGCCTATGTAGCCCTCAGGATGGCCTGCGTAGCCCTGAGGATGGCCCTCAGGATGGCCTGCGTAGCCCTCAGGATGGCCCTCAGGATGGCCTGCGTAGCCCTCAGCATCGCCATCCGCCCCGGGATAGACGTGGCACGGTTTGCTAAAGAAAGCAGGGGTTTCACAACAGCAGGGCCTCAGAGCAGGTGGCGGGAGTCTGCTGGGGACCGGCTGGGTTTGTGTGTCTGCAACTCGGAGTGTGTTTCAGCGCCAGGTGGGCTATGGATTTGGACTTCCTGCAGCGACAATTACCAGTTATCCGCAAACAGAATTTAGAGGCATGTCGGAACATTTGCGCCTGGCAAGTGCGTCACTGGGAAAGGCGGCTTTAAGCTGACAGCACTGCGACTTCTCCCGTCATCGGGAGGCTGAGCAAAGCTGCCCGCGCTCAAGCCCGCTGGTGTAAATCAGGCTCCCCTGGGGCGGCCAGCGGCAGCTTGCGTTTCACGGCTCTCTTTCATCCGCCGGCTGCCTCTCTGCATTCCCACGGGGCCCCCAGACCCCTCTGCCCCCCTCACAGGGGGTCTGCTGTGCGACTCCAGCGGCGGTGACCTGATAGCGTGTTTCCGGGCCTCTTATCCGAGATGCTCCAGCGACCCTCGGAAATCATTCGCAACCTCGAGGTCGACAGGCTGCCCTTGTGTATGTGGGGGGGGGGCGGGAGGGGGGGGGAGGGCTTTATCTTGCGGCCCCCAAAGGACCTCCTAGATGGGGGTAATTACCATCATGATATGCCTTCCCCTGGGGCCTTGACCCCCTGTTAAGGGGGAGGGGGGCAGGTTATTATAAAAGCTATGAAGTAGTCAGTGAGTTATATCAAATGTCTGTCTTCATTGCTCACTTTGCTGCGTTATGCGCTGACCTGTGCGTCCGCTGGGCAGCATTTAACCGCTCTTCAAGTTACCTTCGCTCCCTTGTGTTCTACAGCTGCACTGCAGCAGATGAAACACCATCACTGAGCGGGATCCTGCGCAGCGGCCACTCTGGGGGTGTAGAACCCCCCCCAGAAACCCAACGGCCTCCAGCAGGACCGCACCAATCTGTGGTTGGGGTCCTGAAGCCAGAGGAACGCGCCAAAGAGTCGGGATGGCAGAGCATCTCAGGGCCCGCGGGTTCCTGTGAAATCCAGTGCTGCGCCACGCGGGGTACATGTAGCTCTGGCTGCCACTGCCCCGCGGGTTCCTGTGAAATCCAGTGCTGTGCCACGCGATGGCTGCGTGAGAATTACACAGTCAAAAATCCCTCTCAAAACCTGAAACAGCTGATGGGTAATAATAATAATAATAATAACCCATGTTCATGTGATATCAGAAATCATTCTGCGATTATTAAAACCAGATCTGGCTGTTAGTCATCTGACACTACAGTAAATGAGTAGAGTATAACAGCCATATGTTAAATCTTGTACTTGACTACAGCGGCGGCTGCCTGCATCGAGCGGGTGGTACAGCTTCTGCAAATGAGCATCTGACCCAGTTAATCTTCAGCTCAGAGGAAGAAAACAAAATGAACCATATCACGCATGATGTCTAGTCCTTCTCACGGAAAAAAGAAGGTGAGCCTTTTATTCAACGCAAATATTTGAAGAGATGCTAAAAAATGTTGTGTATAATTAAGCCAAACTTCCGGAGAGATGGAATACCCATGATCCCTATCAGGAACCTCTGCTTATAAACACCAATTAGAAGCTGGAACTTTACGCACTTGAGAGACGGGTGAAATTCTCCGTGTGATCCGTATTCAGCAGCTCTGGGAACGGCCGCTTGTGTCAGCCGAGTCTGGCAAACAGTGCTGCATGCTCATCCAGGGGCCCAGTGGGGTTACTGGCTTATCGGGGTAACGTGTCAGATTTAAGGTAGTCTGGGCAAAATGTAGGTGAACGAATATGAAGTCCATTTAAACTGTGGTACCTTAAATCCGACAAGTTACCACGATGAGCCAGTAACCCCGCTTCATAGTACAGGCCACAGGTGTCTTCTGTAATGATCATTATTATCGTTTTACTTTGGCTGAAGGACATCAGCACTGGTGTGGAATCCAAAGAAATACTGCTGCCAGTATAATTTAAGCAGTGTGATGATTCACAAACAGGTTCACCAAAGAATGAAGGAGCTCGATATGACTGAGAGGCAGCTCTGTGTTCCTGGGGGGTTAGGCGGGGTACAGACATTAGGCCTGTTGGCTCGTTCGGATCTATGCCTACAATCCTGTGTTCCCGCCACAGCTTACCGTGGAAAAAGGCTAGTGTCTCCCGCCTCTTGGGGTCAAGAGACACCTTCCACAAGATCCCTTCCCTGTCTGTTATTTTGAGGCTCCGTGTCTATCCGGGCTGCCAGATGGGGACCCCAGGAACGTCTGGACGTGTGGCTCAGCTAAGGGCCCGTAATGCCAGCTGAGGGGGGGTTTGCACCACCCGTGGGTCCCGGCTTGCTACTGTGCCAGGCTGCTGTGTAAACACGCTTAGCGGCATGGGCGTAAATTTCATTTAACAGTAGGGGGGGACAATAAATATAAAATTTCTCATGAGCAATTTTTGAAGGGGA
>JAODJU010000025.1:21200426-21219883 GCA_026776725.1 Gnathonemus echidnorhynchus | reverse complement strand
CAATGACAGACCTGGGGAAACAGACTTGAACGCGGACTAAATACAGGACATGACCTCAGAATAAACGCAAGACAGCTATGTGGGCTCGTGAAATCTTCACGGGGAAGGAGGTTCCACCTCTTTCATACACAAAGAATGCGTTATATTAGCTCTGGGGTTCCGCACGGGTCCAAGAATATGAAAACGGGGGCCAGCAGGATTCTGAAAAACCCCTCTGCAGCACGACACAAAGGTTTTGAAATTATTCTAATGTTTTTGATCCACAACTCTGAGGAAGGAGCTGTGGGTTTATGATTTATGAAAGCGACCACTCCATCGTAGAACTAATCTCCCGTGTCAGGATCTTTTCCATCTCCGATTTGACCGGTCAACATATTTCTTCTTTTTATATAAATCTGGAGTGGTGTTGCGTTTTACTCTGGGTTAAAGTCTCACTCATCTTGATTGATCAGCTTTCTCCTCTGTTGTTACGATAGTCCTTTTTTGGAATAGGCTCAGGTGATTTATGGTCTATAAAAATGTAAATGGATGGTAATCAGAGTTGGCAGTGCTGAGGGTGTATGGAGGTGTATGTCAGTGCAGGTCTTGCGCGTCTGTTGAGCACCAGCAGGAATGTGGGCGCTCTGGCATTCCCCGGGTGAGACCCATATACTGTCTTCAGGAGGCTGGGAAGGTTTACGTACTGCCCTGTCGATGTGAAGTACCCCCAGGCTGATCCGACCTGAAATGTTACATTCTGTATGGGTGCCTGTGTAGCTGGGATAAGGGGATTGTAGCAGAGTTAGAGCTGTGCCCTTTTCACCACTCACCTTGCACTCCCATTGTCTGAGTAGGCATGTGAAAGTAGAATTTATTATTGATAAAGGGGTCCCTTATGGGATGGGGGGGGGATTTTGCTATAGACGGATGATTGAGTTGAAGTGAGACAGTGTTAGGATGCAACGACAGTGCGACACTGGCACAGAGTCCAGCACCTGAGGACGGTTGCTGAGCAGATAATATCTCATCAAGATAATCTTCAAAATGCCAGGCTGACGCACCCAAACCCTTGTTGAAAACAAGACCTAGTGAAACAGATGAGTGTCTTTTGGCGGGGGCGTTGGGGGGTGTACTTCAGGGGTGACATGCTGGCTAGCTGCCTTGCTGTCCTTGTGGATGCTTGCGTTAGGAAACACTGCAGTTCAGGTGTGTAGTGGAACCTGGTGATTAAATTCAGCAGTGTCACACTTCACCGGCTGTGGCAGTTTGGTTTGGAAGCCTACAGTGACCTGACCATGCGGGTTGATCTGGTTTTTCAGTCAGGCGTGATCATAGTCAGGCATGGGCAGCGCAAGGACCTGGTGGAGCCCCCCGAAATGTTCATTTCTGCACCCCCCTCCCCCGACTTGCAAAAGCACCGTAACCCTTATGCAAGTCTGGCTAGAACATTCTCTGACAGTCAGATCATTGATCATTTTCGGTTTTCTTGAACAATGGTGTGTTTTCTTTTGAGGAAGTAAGTCCAGACTTTTCCTGAAGCCTTGGGGATCATCTTTGTTACTGATTTACGTGGAAGTGGCCCATCAGTGCTAGTCTTTATTGATGTACCATTGTCAGGTAGGTAGGTCTTCCAAGGAACAAAGGAACTCCCCGATCTCTCGGCTCAGTCTCTGCCCACTTATTTACTTCCATCTGCAGACAAACATCAAGGGAAAGCTTCTGTCTTCTCAGCAAACCCTCCAGAAGTCGCCATCAGCTGCTAATTATTTACCAGAGATAGTGGGTAATAGACATTAAGGGACAGTTTCACTCTTTATGAGTCCACGTCACATCTTTCGTAGGCTAATAAACATTCTTTCTTAGGAATCTGTGCAGACCTTGAACCTACTTACAAGTAACCTGTAAATGGCTGAAAATTAGGCATCAGCAACTTTTATTTATTCTGAGAATTTGCTTGGTTACCAAAACTGTTTAGATTGGGAGATAAAAACAGATATCTGAAAACAACGTCATGGAAGCTGAGGAACAGTGACATTTCTGAAGTACTTCCCCTGTGGAAATTACTGTGTAGTTATGTTTGCAGAAGCTAGCTGTGTGAAATGTTAGCCAACCTCAGTGTCCCTTGGTTTGCGGGCTGTGGCTGACTGAAGGAGCCAGCAGTTATTGACTAACTTAACAACTTGCGTTGACAAAATAGCAAAATGAACGTGTGACCAAATTCCTGCCGTATAATAAGCAAGTTGACGGAAGGTCAGTGCATCGGCAGAGCTGGTGAGAGTTTCCTTCAAGCAGCATAGGACTAATTTCTTCCTTTGCAGCTGATGCATCCTCTAATGGAAAATTCCAGTGCAAGAGCATGCAAAACAAGTTTCACTTCTCTTCTCTTGGCAGTCACGGATGGCTTTCGTGAAGAATTCCCTTTGAGGATGCAAGTCATCACCAAATGTCATCTGATGTCAGAGATACTAGATGGCCCTTTTGTCACCGCTCAGCCTGCAATGCTAATACTCCCGTACAGATTGACCCATTTCAGCCCCTAACCTGCCAAATGATATGTTGTTCAATATGGTGGTCAAGCCAGTTAACCTGGATCCAAGGAGGAGTTTGGGAAGGTCACCAAGCACCTTAAATTCCTCAAGTAGATGTTAATGGGTTTGAATGTAGGAGTGAAGCTGTTACTGAGGTATATTTAACTTCACTGTAGAGCTTGTAGGCTGAAGAAGGCACGAGCCCAGACCAAAACATTATTTTTGTAATTCTTGTTCTGCAAAGTTATTATAAGAAAAAAACACATTGTGGTAAGACATTTAGGAATGCTTTTGTATGTAAATGGCCAGTGTTTCATTACCTGCTTCTAACTTGCAGTTTTAATGTGTTTTAACATCTAGAACAAACATGTTCGCCTTGAATCCTCTAGCTTTGCTGTTGGCCATACAGTCCATTTGCTAGCAGAAGCAGTTGGTTCTGGCTGAGGTGGCCATATGGGAAGTGACAGAGCCATGGTGCTTTGCTGCGCGTGTGTAGCATGTTAGGAGCGTGGTTTCGGTCTACTCGCAGTCTCATTGTCATTGCGGGGTCTGTCGTTCTGGTTTCCGCATCCTTGGGTTATCATCTCACGGCAGACCGAGCCCCTCCCCCTCCTGCGGACTTATGACATGGTCTTTCTCAAGATCATCTAGGGCAGAACCACAGTAATGCTGGGGGGGGGAACTGCCTCACTGGCTGGCAGGTTCCGGCCCTGTCGACTGCTAGAGGAGGAACGCCTGATTTGCCCAGAATCCTTCAGCCTCTTGTCTGTGTTTTTGCTTCAGCTTTTGACCCTTTCTCGTGTCAGTTGTGTGGAGTTCTTGATTTTACTTGATCTAAAGAAGATCTTCATTCCCTGGGCCACTGACAGTTTGAGTGATGGAGACGTTGACCTTGAGTTTACTGGGGGAGAAAGCCTGCTGCTTCCCTGGTAGCCTTCTGACACCATCCAGTCTCAGAATGTCGGAGGGGGATTCTACTATTAACGTGGCCTCAGACCCCTGCCGCTTGGGAAGATCAGCCGGGGAAGATGGTCTCGCCTTTGTTGCACATTTCCATGCATTAACGACTTGGCGGTTTGTGCCGCCTGTGGCTGACTGAAGTTGGCCGGGTGCCCAGCTCGCTCTGCAGGGCTCAGATTCGCCGTGGCTGTCATTCCCGTCCGCAGCTGCCGTCAGGGACCCAATGCGGTGGCTGTTTGGGGTTTGTGCTATTCAGTGCTTGCAGCTTCTGCTTCGAGGCTGAATGGCACAAACAGCAGATTTCATCTCAGATGATGACCTCCTTTCTTGATCTGGAATCTGCAGTGCCACCTCCTTGCTAGAGCTTGGCGTCATTTTTCAGTGCTCCCTCTTTTTTCTTTTTCTTAAAATTGTTCAGTGCATTTTATGCCTCCACAATTTGTTATAACTAGAAGCCTCTTCATGGGTTTCTGAGTTTTTAGGTTTTTGGTTGTAGTTTAGTCTAATGATCTTTGCTTTACTTTGGTCCTGTGTATTTTAAGGGGTCTGTCCTTGAAGCAGAGTCCAAACTCTGCAATGACCGCATATTTGCTCGTCTGTCGTAATTTATGATTCTGACAAGAAAGATAAGCTCGTGCGCCACGACGGTCTGGTTGAGGGCTTCCCGCTGACGCTGGCTCTGCTCTTGGGTATGGAACAAGGAGCAGAGTATTTTTCTCTTGACGATTTTTAAAAACAATTATGAATTTGTTGATTTGCCTCTTCTGGATTCAGTGTTGCGGTGATGGAGTCTCTCTCGGTCATTCCGTGGCCTGGATGGCGCAGTGTTTCATTACTGTTTCGCAGATTTCAGGAGACGTACTGGTGACGTTGCCTCGCTTTCGCTGGAGGGAACTTGCAGCAGATTCTGCTATTAGCCAGCCACCTCCCCAACCCCCCCTTCCACTCACACACTCACTCAAAACTGCACACCACGCAACTCCAGCTGTTGCTAAGTTAAGATGGACTGTAAAATTTGGTCTGGCTGTAGGTGGGGCTGACACTTACTGTTCTTATTCTGTCGGTCAGTGTGCGTAGGATGGACAGGAAGTATCGCTGTCAGTGGTTCCTCAGTTCATCTCTGCCTTGAAGGTCACCAGCTGTCCAGGAGCAGGTCTGGGCCATATTGACCTTCACTGCCCACTTGCCTGCCGTTTGGCCAAAGAATCACTCAGTTCAAGGCCTGGAGACACACTGTCAGCTGACCTAAACTTGAACCCACAACTTTCCATGGGTACCCGGTGAAGTTCGTCTGTAACCCCACCTGGGAGGCTATCCGCCAACCTTATCTGGATCACTGTGTGCTCTCTAGGGCGAGAAGACTTCATGGCTGCAAAAATCAATACTTCTCCTTGGCCTTATTGATCACAGGACAAACACATTTGTTCATTCATGGTATCTGTTGGGCTTGGCTAATGTGAATCTGCAGCATTCTTTTCTTTTGAGGGGGGGGAATAACTGGACGTGTTAGTTTTTGTTGTGACAACTCATAATGCTCTCTGCAATTTGAATTTGTTTTCTCATTGTGCTCTTCTTAGTAACTAATCCATCTTCTGCATGCTAACACACCCAGAAAATTTTTTTTTGCGCTTCTGAAAGGGAGATAGAGGAAGTCTTTGTTTTGTGAACTTCTGTCGCTATGAAGCCGAGAATCTGCTCCTCTTCTTGGAGGTTGGCCAGGTCCCTGCCAGGTGCTGAAAAGCTGGATCAGGAAGCCAGGTTCCACACGTGGCTCAGGCGAGAGCAGGGCCTGGGGGAAGAGGCGCTACGCTAATGCTATGCTGCTACATCTAGGCTATTTCTCTTGTCTGTAATTCCTTAACTTGGTGGAGCTTTTCAGTGTTAAAATCACACCTGATCGGTAGCATACCTCAGAAGCCACCTTCTCTCATCTGGGCTTAAATTGTGTCCATTATGTCACATGACCCTGTGGCTCTGTCGTGCATGCCGTACTTTAGATGTTTAGCATGTATTAGCGTCTGTAAACGTTTACCCCTTCTTCATGGAAAGGGCGGTCGTTCATCGCCTCTATTGTGGTGCTCAGGTGGTCTCTGTTTACGCAGGGATCAGCTTGGAGCTTGATAGGACTCTTCTGTGACTCAAGGAAGGATCCTTGGTGGATGAGACAGTGCAAAGCAGCCAGTCAGCCTGGGTGAACTTCCTGGATGTCCAGGCCTTTCCTGGGCTGCTCGGGTGGGGGTGACCTGCTGGATGTTGGCTGAATGGGTTATAGCCGCAATCTTGCCTGTCTCCATGGATGCTTGTGCTGGTACACCCGACACCTGCTTGTCTGGGTGACAGAGCAGGGCTGAGGCTGCATGAAGGCCCAGCCGTTCGTAGCTCCCAGCTGCTGCAGGGAGACGGCGCTTCTGCAGATTTGCTTTTCAGGTCTGTACATAAAGTGGGAGTCTGACAAATCTGTTGTCACATCACAGTCACCTCAGGGTAATGATTACATCGGGTCTTGGTTGAGGTCAAACTTGGTATTTCGTTTTATTGCCAGCGCTGTGATTCTAATGGACGTCAGTGCACCTGCAAGGACGTCCGGTTCTTCACTTAAGCGGATTGTCTCTTCCAGGAACAGTAAGCTATACAGCTTATGGCCTGACGGGTGGCTCCGCCTTCCATTGCATCAACCCATTTTTTTTTTTTTCCCCACTGTATCCCTGACGGCTCTGATGAAAGGCCAGACCTCCCCTGCTTTGTCATCCTGAATTGGCTTCTTGTGGGATTGGGGGGGGGGGGGGGGGGGCGCCGTCTTCAGGTTGGCCATGAGATCTCATAACACTGATAGTGAAAGCGGGTGTCGTACCCTCAGTGCCTCCATCTGCCCACCTGCACTGTGGCCCCTCCCTCACGCTGCCCTAACATCTGTCCTCCTCTTTTTTTCTGTTCCTCCTCTGCAGATCGTCTCCACAGCAGCCGGACAGGGTGTCACCATCACCGGCAACAGCACCTTCAACAACTGGAACTGGCCCAACGCTGTCATCTTTGCAGCCACTGTCATCACGACCATAGGTGGGTGTCTGGCTGCCCTGGGGGGGTGTAATGGATGTGTGGGCAGCCTGACCGGGGGCCAAATGTTTGGATTTAGCATTTTTTGAGTATTTGTTTTCAGGCGGTTTGATGTGAGTTTCATTTGAGTTTTGCATTTTTTAGATTTGTAGTGTGTTTATTTTCTTCTCGTTGGAGTGGAATGCCAACCTCACAGCTGGATTAATGATCTGGTAGCAGGTCTCTGTCTGCTCTGGTAATATGATGAAGCATCGAGATAAGATAGAACCTGGTAGAATAAACCACACAGAACAACAGTCGTCCTGTTTATGCTGCTGGTGTTTTTTCCCCACATTAGATGGTTTCAGGGCTTTCCGCTCGTAGACATCCTGTGTGCTCTGGAGTGTCGTTGCAGAATCCTGCCACAATATGTGTTGTGTTATCGGGCCTGGCCGTGCTTGTGTACCTAGTGACCCATGGTTGGCATGATAGCTAAAGATCTTACTAAAAGATTGAATTTCTGTTTGGCAGGGCAGGTACCAGCTAGTTACACAAACTGTGCCTGATATACTTGCTGTAGTCACAGGGGTTGTTTCAACGGAACACCTGTTATTTGAGCTGAGACTAAATACTGCTCAGCCCTTGGTCGGGGAGATCGGAGTATGATCCTGAGTTATCAGGACCTCGTCTTGATCAGCTTGCCCAAGTGCCCTTCTCTTGTTAAACAGTGATTAATGAGTCATTCATTTGGACCGGCCTCCATCTTCTGCCATCCACAGGCTATGGGAACATTTCCCCAAAGACCTCAGGTGGACGTGTCTTCTGCATCTTCTATGGGCTCTTCGGCGTCCCGCTCTGCCTGACCTGGATCAGCGAACTGGGCAAATTCTTCGGGGGCCGAGCCAAGCACCTGGGCCAGTACCTGACCAAGAGGGGCCTGACTTTGGTGAGCTTTCAACAGGCAGGAGGTGAAAAGGCATTTAGCCTGACAGCGGGTTTTTCTTTGCGCTGAATCCATAGCAGACCGGGGCTTTTGGGTCAACTGGAAATGGAGAATTGCTGAATATTTGGCCAGGAGAGATGTGAGCAGTCTCTCCATGTCTGTCTGCTTTCAGCGTAAAGCCCAGTTCACGTGCACGGCCCTCTTCCTCCTGTGGGGGATTCTGGTGCACCTGTTAATCCCCCCATTTGTGTTCATGGTCGAAGAGGGATGGTCCTACATCGATGGCCTCTACTTCTCCTTCATCACCTTGACAACGATCGGCTTCGGAGACCTGGTCGCAGGTATGTAGCTCTCCTAATCTTTGGTCCGTTCTCCTGCGTCCAGTGCTGGAGTAGAACGCTGTTGAATTTTCTCGAATTCCAGGAGACCATTATCTCTTCCCCTGCTTGAAAGCTCCTATTCCTATTTTTGCATACTTTACAGTTCACTGCCTTTGAAAAATGTATGTTTTGTAACACCTTATGGTTTGAAGTTTTTATTTTTGTTCATTTTTTTTTAACCACACTTAACAGCTGCTCCTGTTAACCGTATATGTTGTGTAAGAGAATGTGGCAAACGTTCTCCCAAAGTCCTGTAACTGAATCACGTTGACTTGCATTCTTCTCACAAAGGGCACAAATGCCTCTTGATAATTTGATATTAAAATATATACAGGAATGTTTACCCTCCCTGGACGCATGTGCTTCACTGTGAGGCAGTGCAGAGGATTCCTCCAGTTGCTTATTTGTTAACGTGGTGAGAGGCTCCACTGAACCTTCACTGTCTTGTGGGTGGATGCCAGTGAAAATGTGTAGGAAATGATATGGAAGTAGGGAGTAGCTACCAAAGAATAGGGTGTAAGGTGGGCTTCCCTGCCCAGCCTGCTGTGGAAAGTGCTCCTAGCAGGAATGCGTGTAAAACAATGACCAGATATTGAGCAGAGGTATGTTCAGGAGTGTTTCAACACACCTCAGGGCGCGTGAATGAGTGAATTCAAAAGTGAAACTCTTTTCGGGGATTTCCGTGATTTGTCATCATGTCAGGCTTTCGGTTGCAAAATCACATAAAAGATGTTTACCACATTGCATGAGATTTCGAGAATGATGATGTTCAAAAATAATAAATATTTGTAGCCTTTAGGTGTTCCTTATCTTTATAGTTATAGTGCCTGTGATGTTTAATTATTATTATTATTATTAATATTATTATTATTATTAATATTATTATTATTATTATTATTATTATTATTATTATTATTATTATTATTATTATGAGCGAGTGAGTGTGTAACAGACCTCTCCCTCTGTGACGGCAGGTGTAGATCCCAATGTGGATTACCCAGTGCTCTATCGCTACTTTGTGGAGGTGTGGATCTACCTTGGCTTGGCCTGGTTGTCCCTCTTCTTCAACTGGAAGGTCCGCATGGTGGTGGAGGCCCACAAAGCTCTGAAGAAGCGGAGGAAGAGACGGAAGCTCTCTCTGGATCAGCTCCAGCATTATAAGGCCCACAAGGCTCGCTTGACCTCGTTGGCAGGGGGAGGGGAGACGAGCCGCATCAGCTTCCTCCCGCTTCCGGAAAAGAAGGAGGGTTACAACGATCTCATCAAGCAGATCGGTAGCAAGAAGGACCGGAGCGGCCAGCCGTTCAATGAGCTGAACCGTTCCCAGAGCTGCAACGACAGCGGTGCCTACAACCCCATACTAACCCTGGACGGCTCACCGCGACGCAAGCGTCGGTACAGCCTTGGTGACCGTGTCACTGTGGCCTTCTCCAAGTCCAAGAACTACCTGATGGGTGGGGAGGGTAGCGTGTTGCTCGGGGGGCTGACGCCCAGACCGGACCTGGAGGCAGGGGGAGCTATTTATGAGAACCAGCTGGACAAAGAACCTGGCTTGGAGGCCAGCGGGGAGGAGTACCAGGCCTTCATCTACCAGAATGCCAACATCACCTTCATCGATGAGGAGAACCTACTCACTCCGGACACCAAGGCCCAGCTCTCCACCTCCGATGAGAACGGGGAATCTGAAACGGACTCCAAAGAGGAGCCAAGCTGCGAGTCTGATGGCTCTGTGTTTACCTCGGATGGGCTGGACCGATGCCAATCCTATGAGCGCCTGGTGGAGGAATATTCTAAAGAGCACAACACAGACTGAGCCCCTCGGCCTCCGGAGCCTGAGCCATAGACAACAACTGTGATCTCTCCACTTCAGTCTTTTGTTTTTTTGGTCTTTGAATGTTGTAGGAATTTGCACGTTGCCAGATTAGGTGAAGGGTGTCAAATGAAGAGGACACTGATGCACACCGTTGATTGTTCTGTCCAGCCTTTACTGTCACCTGACCGGAGCGCTTTGGTTTTCATCTGGGTGGCGGTAATGAGACTCTGAATCAGAATAAGCTGTACTGCTATTAGTCCTGCATTTAGGATGGGTTTTTTCTGTGGGATCCCTGCTGGACGGGCTGTTGATGTCAAATGAAGGTTTGATATTTATTCTTGGACCTGTTAGATATTTTATGGGTGATTGGGGTATGATGTGTCTTAATTATAAGAAACCAGGGCTGTGAAGTGGACACATTTGGGGAAATTGCTGAATTTGCTGCAGATATTTTATCTATGTCATTTAATGCCCTGTTAATTTAGATTTTGGAAGTTCATAGTTTAGTTTGATGAATGATTTAAATCCGATGTTCAAACTAGCACGACATTTCTGTGATAGAAATGCTCATGGGAGTTTTACTTACTAAAAATGTTCTAAGGGCAGAACAGAAAAAAAGATTGGTTCAGAGAAATCACATTGTAGTGGTGGTGGGTCCAAGCAACTAGAGCAGGTGGGAGCAAGACATCTGATTGGTTGCTTCCACATCCTCTAGTTGCTTGGACCAACCTACTCTAACAATGTGATTGGTTATCTCTCTGAATCAATAATTTCGTTCTGCCCTCAGAACATTTTTGTGAAAAGTACAACTCCCATGAGCGATGCAGATCCAGGTTTTACTGAGAATGCAGAGTGATTGGGCCCCTTTGCAGGCCTGGGTATTTATTCCTAGTGTCAGGCCTCGTGCCTGTGCTGACACCAAAAGAGCCATCACATCCGCACTGCCTCCTGTGGCCTCCAGGGGGGGCTGATGGATGTGAAGCTCTTCTGGTTCTGCAAATTGCTTTCACCATATTGGTGCTATTTAACGATAAGTATTACTGAAATGTATTTCAGTGAAGGAGTGTCTATTTAATCACGCACAAGCCCACCTCAGGCAGCACCTAAGCCTAACCGATCCCAGCACATCTCCAAGAAGCAGCCGGGACTCGGGCCTGGCTGGTGGGGTGGGGTGTGGTAGCCATCTGCCCTGCTTATCTGCTTCCTGCTTTCATTCCCTCCTCCCTCCCTCTCAGCACACACTTCATTTGTTAGTGAGTTAGATTCAGCATCATTTGTACTGTTGACGGGGCAGTGGAGGTAACCGATTAGTTAACTAGCTATTTAACACCAGCACCATGTGTAGGTTGAAGTGTTTGGTGCTGGTTCCTGAGGATCTAGAGGAGAACCTGTGCATGTATCTTCATAACAGAGCCACACAGAACTGTAAGCCACTGCTCTGGACCGGGAGGTATTTTGGGACGCGGCTGTCCGCAGGAACGGAGTGGGTGACCGTATCCTTCCCGGCGGTCCCCAGGGACCCGGCTGAGCTTTTTCTCACACCCCGCCTGCGTCACCGTGCCGAACGCTGTGGCTCTCACTGCACGTCTTCCTGCCTGGGCTTCCTGGCTCGATTTAGACCCCCGGTCTGTCCTGCACCATGTTTTTCCTCCTTGGCCTTCGCTCCCCTTTCTCTCCCGTTTCCTCAAGATGGTTAGTAAACAAAACACTTTAACCTAGTCAAGGAAACATTTCACGCTCTGTTGGGCTTCCTTGAGGCTAGGCGAGCTGGGATTCTCCCATAATGCATCTCCCTGATATTCTGTTAGACCCAGATCTATTGCATGGGGCTCTCCAGGTCCATTTCCACTGTGCGTGTAGCCAGTGTTTCTCCATCTTGTCAGTCAAATAAACAGGTCTCTCTCTCTTTCTTTCTCTCTCTCCCCCTCCCTTTCTATCACCTACGTTAGCACTGTGTTTTTAGCCTTTGTTTGTGCAGTTGAGCAGTGACATAGGGCCACACTGGAACATCCTGTGCTCACTCTGTCTTCCTCTCTCTCCCCTTGCCTGTTGGAGGCTAGTGAATCCGCCCCTCCTGCAGAAGCATGGCTTCCGTTCCTCAAAACACCCCCCCGTCTGGATACTTTAGCTGGATCCTCACTATAGAACCACCCGTGCTGCCCCAGTGGTGTTTACGGCAGTGTTTACCTCCACCCAAACACGCATTTGCTGGGGGGCCCCTGTCTGCCACAAACGGCTCCCCAAAATGTCTTTTTGAGTGGGACCCAGAAACTGCAACCCAGCTGCAGGACAGCATGAGCCTGTGTGGACATCTTCATAAAAGGTAGATGTGCAACCTCAGACCACAGTGTCCTTAACATCATCCATAAAGTCAAAACTGTCTTTTGGTACTTGGGCAATATTTTTTTCTCCACGGGTTATCATTCAAGCTCCCCCCCACCTCACTCTTTTTTTTTGGGGGGGGGGGGAGGACATTTGAGACCTGTAAGTCTCTCAGTGGAGCCCAGGTGGTTTAATGACTTTCGTTTTTCCGAGTTGGATTCACTGTAAAACTTACTCCAGCGTGTTAAATTATTCACATATCTTTGTATAACAAATGTATGTACAGGGTGTGTATCTTTTATTCACATTTTAAATAAAGGGTTTTTTAAAATTCATTGCATGTAAACTTTTTGTTCGGGGATTATGTTGCGTGATCCTAACCCCCTGCCCACCCAAGCCTTACTCCCACTGTTCCCACTGTTCCCACTGCTCCTGAAGTGTCAGGTATCACTCTATAGAAACCTTAGGGAGGAGCTTCTCTCTGTGAGAGGAACCTGAGCCGGAAGGTTCCACACGGATATCTGGCTACTCTTGCTGTGTAATTGGGTGAAAGCGTGTAATTGTATGACGCCCACTATTAGAGGCTGGGGATTAAAGCAGCCGTGACCTCATTATGGGGGTGGAATAGGGTGGGTGGGGGGGTTGAGGATACCTGGGGTGCTAACAATACTTCAAAGGTGGGGGGTGGGTCTACAATATCTTTAAAAATAGAAGGTGGGAGCTCTGCAGTTCAGTGGACGATGGTGTGGGGGTGTGGCCCAGCCTGTTTGGCATTCCAGCCAAACACTGAGGGCGGGGAGAAAGACAAGGAATGAATTCTGAGAACTGGGAGCCGGTTTGGCCTCTCGGACTTAAATGGAGCGGCTGGTGCTGTGCCCACACGACTGTTCCCCCCAGAGCTCAGCCGCCAGCCACCCCCCGCCCCGCCCCGCCCCTGGTACGCCCCCGATACCAGCAGTATGCCCCATTTTCAGGGATCCCTGGATCTCCTCATTAGGTCAGAATGCAGTGGTACCTTGGAACATGAACGTCCTTCCATAGGGAAATTCGTTCCATAAGGCTAGTTGAGTTGTGATTTGGTCGAGGTCCAAGTCAAATTTCCCCATAAGAAATAATGTGATCCGTGCAAGTTTTAGCAGGTCTGTTTTGTTTTGTCGTGCCCGAGTTTTCGGTTGAGCTGCAGCCAGATTTTTTCTCGATGGAGGTCCGAATTGATAGAGTTGAATGCGTCTCGACCCGTACAAGTTTTAGCAGGAACAGTCTAGCTCCAAGATTTCGATCGAGGTACAAGTCGAAAAAAAATCGACAGACCCATTCCATGTCTGAGCTAGTTGAGTTAGGAGGCATTCGACTTTCAAAGTTATATTGAATCTTTAAGCCTAGCCCTGAGTAATCTCGCACTGAATAAGGGAGAAGGGTCTGTCTGTGGATGGAAAAAGGAGGTGTCATAGCAAATCAATACAGTGTGACTGTGTAACAGAGCGGAACTTGACTTGCAACATCTGAAGAACGGGGGGTAATCAAGCAACTTTTCTGCACACTGTGTAGTGCATGTTGCCGTACCCAGATGAAAGGCTCCGGTTTTAACCTACCCAGCCAACTCAAGGTAAATCACTGAATAGGCTTGCTGCCTTGACATGACCATAGGGACAGTATCGGCAAAGCACACAAAGCACTACAAGTACACTGATACAAGTACACTCACACTATATAGGGATAAGAAAAAATAAATGTTTTGTCACAGATGTAATCTCAATATTTATGTAAATTTCTGTTGCCCAAAGACAACAAATGGCCCAGCCAGTGATGGTTATGATGAGCTGCTGCAGTCAGGATCCACTGGAGAAAATGGAGTGTGTATGTGTGTGTGTGTGTGTGCGTGTGTGTCTGTGGTTGGCCCAGGTAGACATTTGGTCCCTACAATGTGATAAGAATCTGTTATTTTGATGTTGTGGGTACCATTTTTTGGTCCCTACAAGGGGAAACTGAATTTGATAAAAATCTGTGACTGCAATCAAAAAACAAAAAATGCCAAAAGTCTTGTATTTTGTTTGGTTACTTGTGGTTAAGGTCGTCATTGTTGGGATTAGATGTTTTCCCATAGAAATTAATATACGATCCCCACAAAGATATGAGTACAGAGAGAGGAATGGAAATGGATGAAATATTTATATGATCATATATTCATCTATGCATTTTCTTCACCTACTTATCCTATTCAGGAGGCTACAGGCGCAAGGGAGGGAACAGCCTAGGGTGGGATGATCATAATTGTATTAATGATATTTAATAGCCAATGGCTCATTGCCTCAGTTTTCTTGGAAATTATGGGTGTTCTGTGAAAAAAAGCCCCAGGCAATCCTGATGTAGCCTCTGACCTCCTCCACTCCGCCCCCCCCCCATTATGGGACACCCCATGGGACCCAGCAGATGAAGATGACAGGTAAAATAGTTCCCTACATGGTGGGGGGGGGGGGGGCAGGCAGCAGATGTATGATCAGCAGGATAAAAAAAAGTATTTTTTTAACAGCTTCTAGAAAAAGTGTCAAGATAAGGTGATGAAGAGGAGCAGCCGCTGGCCAGGGCAGGCTTGGGTGTCTGAGCAGCCTGCGTACCGGTCCGGCGCCGCCCAGTACACAGGGGCCAGCGGCACCGCCTGCCCCCTCCCCGCCAAACTGAGACCCACCATGGCGACAGAGCTCACAGTACGTTTCTGAGGAAGCTGAGGCGAATGTCGACCGGGACCTCCAGCTCAGCCCTCCGCCGCACCCTGGGGGGGGAGGTTGAGGGCTGGAAGAGCAGAGTGTTCCTGACTGAACAAGCTGACATCATGCAGTGCTGCTCCGGCACTCACTGCTTGGCGCTAAGTGGACGTGTGACGGCGGGATTGTCCAGTTCGGGTGGAGCCTGGCGAGTCTGACCGTACAGAGACTCCATGCACTCCTGCTGCTGTCTGGCCGCCCCACCGGAAACGTCGCCGGCTGGCAGAGACAGAGACGGCCCAGCCAGTCAGCTAGCAGGTATGTCCCCTGACAGGCCGCGTCCGGACCTAGGAGGGGGGTGGCCTCTGCTGGCAGCTCCGTCTGCTCTCACTGTCTCTGATGCCCCCAGTGCTTCTCTCTCATGGGCCTGGGGAGGGATGCTGTCAGCATGGGGCCCCGGGGCCCTTCTGCTAACGCTGCTTTGCATTTTAAGGCGCCTTATCCTGGGCCGGCTCAGGGTCAGCACACTTCCCCAGGCTTCCCGTCTCTCGCCACTATCTACCTTAAGGCTTCCAGTCTCCCCATTTCTCGGCATGTTGATATCCCTCCGTCTTCCTGTGCAGGGAGTCCGTCCCAGAAACAACAGGCCTGGGAGGAGGATTAACACCGGCTGGGACCCCAACCCATCACAGGGCACACACACACGCACACACACGAGTCAGACACATACACACACACACACACTCACTCACCCATGTATGCATTCATATCTTTGTGGGGACTCATCTCTATGAGAAAAACTGATATCCCAACAATCCCAGACACCGGCACACACACCATTCACACGTAACTTGCTGATTGGCAAACGGGGACTGTGCAGATATTCTGCTGACTGGCAGAAAACAGCAAAAGGACGTCAGAAAGCGCATTCGCCACCCCGCCTTCCGAACTGTACGCAAGGAAGGAGGATAAGGCAGCCGTGACCTCCTCCCCCACCTGGCGCCATCGCCACGGCGACACCCATGGCTGCAGTCATCTCTGCTGACCTGTGCGTCCTCAGAGGGAAACCCGCTGACATCATGCTGACAGGAGAGCCGGTACCATCTTCTGGAGGACGCCGAATTAACAAGCCAATTTCACTTTGTGTCACATGGGGGCACCAGCAGTGCAGCTGGCCTAGGGAGCCACGTGGGCTCGGGGCGGTAATGGCCGGCTGCAGCGGGGGGGCGGCTCCTCGTTTCCGGAATGGTATGAGACTCATGGGAACCTCCGGTGGAAGTCAAACAGGGAACTGAAATGGATCTTGTGCTTTCTGCTTATTCTCCATTTGGACTTTTGCCTTTTCTTATCCAAGCATTTCCTCTAAGGAGAGTGACTGCAGATAAGAAAAGGAGCAGCCCCCCCCCCCCACTGTAGTAACTGTTTGTTCCCAACAGGAGGCCAACCTTGGATGACCATGCAGATGTAGAGGCAAACACAGCTGCTGGATATGAGGTCTGTGTTGTTTTTAAGGATCAGGTGCATGTGACCTGGGTGACGATGTCGGTGAGCTGGGGGACAGGCTGTGTGACCCCAAGAACCTCACTCCATGAGCGAAGATCGAAGACAGAGTGCCGAGAAAAAGGCGCTATATAAAAGCAGCCGCTTACATTTCATCAGGGAAAATCAGCCTGGCGGGCTGGTCCAGGCCACGACCATGGGATTCGGCTGTTTAAATGTTCCCTATGTGTGCCGAAGTTAATTTGCCGAGAGCTTTCACACTTTTTCCTTTATTCCGCAGGATAAAGCACCTTTTCCGGAGTGTTTTGGTAGACTGTACAGTGTTACCCTCAGAAGCATGAAGGAATTCAAGTCTCACAAAAATGCAACACATAAAAATTTTTCCCACACTTCAAAGAGAGGTTTGGTGATTGAGAGAGAACTCTGAGTGCTGCAGAATCTCTCCCCCAGGTAATTTCTAATGACTCATTCATTGTGCAGTGACATTACAGTGTATCTGTGAGTGATATTTGTTTTTCTACCATCAGTTGCAGGCATTGACTAAAGACCTGCAGGGTGACGAGAGGCTCACTTGACAGCAGCGTGTGATGATCAGCCGGCCGCTGATTGACAGCTGGTCGGAATGACAGATCGCAGCCGCAGGCCTGGCTTTAGCTACCTTTCGGTCATGGAATGTTCCGGGCTTGTCTTTTTCTTCGTCGGTACCTTTTGTCGCACAGGTATGTGTCAAGAAAAGTGATTAAAGGTGGATTTCGAGGAATTGTGGGGGTGCAAGTTGGGGTGGGGGAGTGTATGAGCCGTGTAAACCATCTGTCAGGTCAACAGACTTTGTGTTTGGTGCAGACCGTCGGTCGAGGAATTTGCCAGAAGACTGCCGAGCTAGTCGAGTTTAGGGTAACCCCTGCCGCCCCCCAGATCTTGAGCAGTAGCGACACAGGTGGGGGCCGACTTAGCGTGAACAGCAGCAACCAACACAAGATACTAGCACAGAAGGTCCTTTGGCCTTGATACGGATGTTACCTGGCAGTCAGGCATGTGCTTAGCCCGCCACATCTGCAGCTGGAGACATTACCCAGCTCGCCATGGCGACCAGGACCAGCCCCATCGGTCCCCATCCACCTCAGTACCAGAGCCTCCATAAGCCCCGACACCAGGCGTTTCCCGATGAGTGACGGTCATTCGGGATGGACACAGTCCCCACCCCACTGGTGACACCACAGCCGACGCTGACGGGACCTGTGCTGTGTTGACATGAGGAAGAGGAAAGCCTCCCAAGGTGGTCTCAGAGGAAGGTGGTCTCAGAGGAAGGTGTGGCCCGAAGCTCGCTACGTATTAAATCACTTACAACGGCCTCAGGTGAGTGTCTTGTAAAGTAACACGTCCCCCTCCCCGCCCCCCCTGCCTGCTGGTGCCCTCCTGCTTGTAAACACGGGGCACAGTGTGTCACACACACACACACGGCGTCGTTTCGACACCCATTAACAGGTCACCCTGCCCTAAGCCACAGCTGTAGTTACACGGTTACGGTCGAGCAGCCCCATTGGCTAAAGCGATGCAGCCTCCAGTGAAACACAGCATTTTAGCCTGGGGGGGGGGGTTCAGCTATTTATTGTTAGTGGGAACTCGCCGTTTCGGACGGTATGTGCAGACCTGCCCCTGATTGTTAGGACTGATTTCACATGATGAGCCGTTTCGGTTTTCTCAAAACTCTCCCCCCCCCAGTGAGCCCTCTGACCTCTACGTTTACACCATGCCTTCCCACTCCTGCTCATGGCCAAACAGCTGACCTTGTATCCTGCGTACCCAGTTTACATATGGGCCAGTAGGTGACGTAGTGCTTAGTGCTCTGAGCCATCAGGCTCCAGGTCTGGAGTTGGAGGAGGCTGGTTTTCCTTTCTGCTGTCTTTATTTATTAAGTGGTAAATGTTAAACCTGCAGATCATTTACAGCGACCCCCCCCCCCCACACACACACACACACACAAACACACACACACACACACACCCTCCATGAACGGAACGTTTCCCAGCACCTGTTCACGTTAAGGCTGCGTATGATCATGCAGTGGTGGCGCCATCTGCTGGCACAGCCGCTCTAAACCAAATTCTCCACGTATGTGGAGAGGTTGACCTCTACTGGTGGAAAATGATCAAATTAGTCAGTCCCCGTGAGTAAATTCACTCTTCACCTACCCCACCTTGCTCTCCATGAACACACAGACACATATGCAGGTGAGAGCAAAGCCTGGCCTGACAGCAGCCGGTCAGCTGGTACTGAAGCTGGAGGTCAAGGGCCTCACTCAGGAAATCTGCCTCTGTCAGACTGATGAAGTGTAACTTCTAGAACTTATTATATGCTGTATGGGCTTGAAACTATGCGGAGCCCTGAAACTATAGGGATGTATTTAAACAGTCCCCTAAGCTGTAGGGATGTATTTGAACAGTCCCCTAAGCTGTAGGGGTGTATTTGAACAGTCCCCTAAGCTGTAGGGATGTATTTAAACAGTCCCCTAAACTGTAGGGATGTATTTAAACAGTCCCCTAAGCTGTAGGGATGTATTTAAACAGTCCCCTAAGCTGTAGGGGTGTATTTGAACAGTCCCCTAAGCTGTAGGGGTGTATTTGAACAGTCCCATAAGCTGTAGGGATGTATTTAAACAGTCCCCTAAGCTGCAGGGGTGTATTTAAACAGTCCCCTAAACTGTAGGGGTGTATTGAAACAGTCCCCTAAGCTGTAGGGGTGTATTTGAACAGTCCCCTAAACTGTAGGGGTGTATTTGAACAGTCCCCTAAACTGCAGAACTACCCTTATTTATGCCCTTGAAATGTAAGTAAAATATCCCGACAGATGAAGTTTTCAGGGGTAAATGGACTGGATTTGGGTGAAGCCAAATTTGTTGTAAGGAAGTCGGATTTCCCCGTAATCATTCCTCCGATGCTGGTGTGTGACAGCCAGCCTCATTCTGACAGAGCTGGAAACCTCAAACAAGCAAACATCCCTTAAGGTGCCACCTCAGCACTGCAATTATTGATGCTAGGTATTCTGATCAAAAGTACAACAGAAGCGTCCTTCTTTGGGCCTGATCCTTTACCTTCAGGTTTAACGTGACAGAACGTTCTTGACGTGGAGAGTTAGCAGTGAGGAAAGAAGAGGATATTTGAAGACTTCAGCAATTCTCCTTACTTTTCATAATTAAGCTAAGGCCACTTAAAATTAATACATTGTTTTACATGGCCGCCCGCCTCAATTTTTTGGTGCCGCCTCGATTTTTTTTATATTTTATATTTGCTGTTTTGC
>JAODJU010000025.1:21116064-21177953 GCA_026776725.1 Gnathonemus echidnorhynchus | reverse complement strand
TAAACTGGTATCGATCGATATCAATAACAACATTATTATCGATATTATCGATACTTGGATCGATCCGCCCACCACTACTCCGCAGGCGCCCTTCCAGGCGGCCGTCGCCGGTAACGTCCTGGCTCTCGGGCTCATTCATTCATCGTTTGTGAGGAATTAAAAAGAAGCGAGGAGGGGAAAAGCGAACAAGAACTGGTCACGAAAAGTTCTTTCTTTCCCTTTGTATGTAAATACTTTGTATTCTATAGAGACGATACTGAGCAGGAGTAAGTGAGTCTGCCTTGAGTACCACTAACTTATTTGACACAATGACAGATTCTGTTGTTGGATAGTAAGTTCTATTTGTGTATATAGTTAATTCAACTCCTAAATAATCACAAAAAACGGACAATATCGCAGTGTGAACTTTTCCCAGTATAATTCAGCCCTAATACACAACACGTTGACAAAAATATTTCATATTGGTTAGCTAAATGTACGGAATTACGTAAAATGGTGCGGCTAAGCGATGGGGCTAACCTTTGTTTTAGCAGCATTTTTTTCGGCATTAGGAATCGGAGAAAGTAAATTAAGTGAAATAATTTAAGTCAGATTAGATTGCACATATATATGGTTAACCTTGCATTAGTTTGTGTGTCCGTCAAACCCGATAGTCGCCTTTAATTGAAATGTATTTGCATTGCAGTCGTCCTGTGTTGATACAATACTTTACAATATAGACAGACGACTGCACTTTCATTCACTTTTAATGTGAAATACTATGTGCCATATTGCCGAGTAATGGAAACAATTTTTTTAAATAATATAGTTTATTCGAGTAATCGTGACAGCTCGTGTGTGATATATAATCACAATCACATCACAATTTATATGATTAGTTATGTATGCATCAGACCATGGAAGCAGAGTTGGTGATATTTTGATATTGCAGCAGTGCTTGTGTTAATGAGTTTTCTTGATTGCCCTGACTTTAAAAAATTAAGTGATGTTTTGTTATTTTTACAGGTACATTGGAATTTTTCTTTTATATCCCATCTGGCTCCCCTTTGAGACACACACTCGCACAAGTAAGAGTGACGCGAGGGGTCTGAGCACAGGGTGAGCCAGTGTGCAGAGCCCCTGGACCAATCGGGACTTAAGGACCTTGTTTGAGGGCCCAATGGTGGAATCGGTCTGCTGGCCCTGGGATTCGCACCAACGACCATCTGATGATTGAAAACTGCTGAGCCGCACAGTGTCCAGCAGACTGGTAAGCGAAAGCTCTTAGGAGGAAGCAGGAGTGAGAGAACAGCTGGCAGGGAAACGGTCCCTCCATGTAGCGGCATGGAGAACAGGGGGAGCCCTTGTGCTGTTTGCTCCTGCGGCAACATCAGGGCGTGCCTCCCTGGGGAGGTGGTTAAGCCAGACGACTACTCCTCACTGTGGGTCAGGACGCAGCCTGGGGGGAGGAGTGATATATTGGGAAGTAATGGGACACCTGTAAAATGTGTTCTCCCCAGAGGGAACATCAAACAAGAACCCCTTTCAGAGAACATGCGGGGATGCAGATGACACCTGAAACCAGTCCAGGGCAGGGAAACCTCAGACTGCCTCTCTCTCACTGCTTCCAATCCTGGAGACTCCCCTCACGCAACAGCACTGGAGAGCTACAGATTGACAACCCTTGCAGGATCTGCTGGTTAGCCCAAGTGACTGGTTTCAGGTCAGGTTTGCACTGCAAAGGGCAACAGCAGCTCCAGAAAAGAATTTTATTCCTCAAATAATCATGCTTTCATTTTTAATCACCGAAAATGTTAGTTGATTCGATTTTTATGATCCTTCCAGATGAAGGAGGTGCCCTTCAGCCAGTGTCACCACTCCTCTAAGGCCAACTTAACCGCCAGTATCTCATAATCCCCTATATAGTAATTCCTGTGAAGAAAGTTTTTTGGGAAAAGATGGTACAGGGGTGTAATTTGTCATTGCATGGTGAGTGCTGCGACAATACGACCCCCTACCCCAGTCTCAGAGGCAGCAACCTACCCGGCGGTAGTGCTGTACCCGGCGTTGAGCTACCCGGCGGTAGTGCTGTGCCCCCGGCGTTGAGCTACCCGGCGGTAGTGCTGTGCCCGGCGTTGAGCTACCCGGCGGTAGTGCTGTGCCCGGCGTTGAGTGGTGCGGAAGTGGCGCTATGGCAAAAATTGGCAAAGAAGATTCTCAGGCAGGGGCACTAGTGGGCAGTAAAATAACTGTCTGCCATGATGGAGCTCACCAGCGCCCCCCGCAGTCTGTAGGAGTGGGTGGGGCTCACTTAATCAGTTTAACCAGCTGGTGCCCAATCAGGGTTGGGTTGGCATCATGGGGGGGGCGTTCATATGCCACCCCCCCCCAAATAAACCATTGTGCCCCCCCCAAACACCACGCAACATGGACACTGTCTGTATTTTATGTCTTTCTTTTATAAAAAAGGCATTTATCCTGAAACAAATCTTTAACCTCACAGCTTCATTTTGAGTGAAAATTTTCAATGACGTCACCCCCCGATGTTCGGCAAATTGTATTACTGAGGGACCCCCAGCCCCCCTTCCCGAGGGCAGAGTCAAGGAGGCCATCGAATGTCGAATTAGCTGGATAAGTGGATAATGAGCACTGCTTTCTGTGACTGTAGCGGTGCACCTGTGAAAGACCACGGCCCCCTGTTCTCACCATAATGATAAAATAAGCGAATTACTTCAAGGTGCTATTTTATCATAATAACCATCATTTAGAACACAATGTTGTGCAAATGTCAACAGGATTGAAAGCAGACTTTTTAAAAAAAATCTAGTTTGCATGTTCATATGAAGTCTCAGTGAGCTACGGGAGCAGTCAGAATCGTTTCAGTTGTTGCAACTTCAGAATGTCAAACAAAGGGACAGACGCTCCTCTGAAATGTGCCATGATCTTTTGTTTTTCCGGGGCTGTTCCTGGATCATTTGAGGTGATTGATTATGACGGAATGGCTCTAGCATGGAATCGGCGGACTTCCCGTTAATCTGGTTACGGAACCTTAATGAGGGTGAGTCCCGATCCTCCAGTGAACCTCATTATGTCTCTGATGTCACATGGTACTCGGTCTGTACACATCTTACATGAAAGTGATATTGGTAATAACATCCATCCATCCATCCATTCATCCATCCATCCATCCATCCATCCATCCAGGGTAATACCCTGACAGGCTGGTCTGCCTGGTTGTGGACGTCCACTTTGGGTGGCGTAGTCACTTTAACCCTTTAGTGCACCCTGCAGCTCTCAGGCTGCATGTGAAGGTGCCCTGTGGTGATTGAGGCCTGGTGAGAGAGATGGAGACCGTGATCCTCCCGGAGATGATCGGACAGCGGGTTTCTGGGTAATGCAGAGCTTCACAGTGGCACCGTGGGGGATTAGCGAACGTGAAGTTCGGATCAGCTCGAGGGAAAATGGGTAGGGGGGTGGAAACGGTAATAAAACATTCAGTTTAAGCACCCCCCCCCCCCACATGTTATATAACCTGAAAGTAACCTCAGGCACAGAACAAGAGAAGGACTTGCTTTGAAAAGTAAAGTGAAAGTTTCTCCCTTCCCTGTTTTACCTCTTTTCCCAACATGCCTTGCTGCCGTGTTTATCTGTGAGCAGTAATACTCATTGCCCCCCCCCCTCCCCCAATTGGCCAGCCAAACATCTGGAGTTGATTTTAAAAATTCCTGATAAACATGCGTTTAAAATTCTCATGGAAAATCCACCACTGTGTCTGACTTGCATGTATGCCGTGTACCTCTGTTGCGTCCGGGTAAAACCTGCCTGCCACCTGTGTTGGGATTACTGGTCTGAGTCGCCCAGCTTTCTGAGAAAAGGAAGAGGGGGATTTACAGAGGCCCCCCATGAGAGAGGGATGGGATTAAAACTTACACTTATTCCTGTTTTTTATTGACTAGGCTGCGAGGTTCTTCTCTAAGCAAAACATGTGCTGCCAATCCCTTTAAGATGTTTAAAAGCGCTCAGAACAAACTAGGTGTCTGGAGCCCCAGCAGGTGAGAGAGAGACGCGCAGGGTTACTCAGCGTTCCAAGGCCCCTGTCACGGTCTGTCGCGCCCCCCTCCCACATCATGACGTTAGCCGCAATCCCCTTTTGGCCGATCCCGACAGCCATACTGGCAGCTGCTGTCTTTTCCATTTTGTGATCCCAGTATTTGCATATATAACCCCCCCCCCCCGCCCAATAAACACACCAAATGCTTATATAACCGCAGTTAAGAGGTATAAGCCTGAGGGAGATGAGCTTGTCTATTGTGACAGGCACCTGCGTGGGCACCCGTCCGGGGCTTACGGTCACCCCGCGTTACCGTGTGCTGCATCCGTAGGATCCCATCATACGTGATGATGCTTTGAAGACAGAGGTGCTGTATTTTATCCGCACGCAGCTGGAAGCGTGCTGTGTGTATGTGCTGGAACGTGGGGAGGGGGCTTGGCTTCTGCAACAGATAGCAGTCTCCCCCCTCCCTCCCCAGCCCCGATCCCTTCGTTTAAGGTTCGCGCCTGAGAGCGTGAAGACAGCCCTGTGTCAGCTGGGGCTGCCATTACAAAGTGATGTCTTTAAACCCCAGGGCATGACTGTATCAGCTGCTCATACCTCTGGATGCGGCATCGGGACGCGTCAGGTGAAGTAGTGCGGTTCTTCCTGGAAATCAATCTGGGGCAGTGCAACTTCACTGTGGGTCACAGATCGGGAGGAGATCCAGACACGAACACTGTTAATGGGCTAGCTTTGGTGACACACATCATCCTGCTAGCTAGAGGCTTTCTAGATGTTTGTAACCGGGTCTTAGGTGACGTGGGGATAGCGTGTGCACACGCATCACCGTAAAGATGCAGGCTGACACGGAGCTGTGGGTTAAAGCGTGACCGCGAGTATGCATTTGCAAGATTGCTGGCTAAAAGCCCCATCAGTGTGCAGCCTAACCTCCAGCAAAATGTCCTGCCGTCATAAACTGGATTGTAATGAGCTCTGAAGAATTGGCTAAGCAGTTAAATGACTTTGTACAAAAATGGCAGTGGATGTATTGCAGTGTGGGATGGCAAGACCATCCAATTAGGGACCTCTGGCAGTGTGAGGGATGAAAACAGGTGACAGTGAACCGGTGTGCCATACATGGCTGTCTGGGGCACCATCTTCCTGGGGGGGCCACAAAATTAATTAGGCGATTTCCCTTTTGGGTGGGGGGTTGCGGGTGGTGAGGCGTGCCCAGGGTGCTTTGCTCTTTGCTCTTCCTGCTTGTCACTGGAAGCAGACATTATAGAGGTTTAAAAATAAAACGATGTCTATATCAGCCAGAAAAATACGTCAGCTTTGTCATGGGAAACGTGTGGCCTGATTCCCGGAGAATCTGGTCCCCTCTCCTCAAAGCAAAGGTGATGGGCATTACGCGGGCATTACGCGGGCAGACCCGCCAGGCGACGCAGCCAATTCTGGGGCCTTGAGATGCAAAACCATTCCTCGGCAACAGACTGTTCCCATGGAAACCAGGAGCTGCCAAAGTTCCTTGTTGACAAATGACAGCTCCCCTCACCGCAGTCTGTCTGGTGAGTCGAAAAAAGCCAGATCCCCTGAGCTGGGGGGGCGGGGGTGAGGGAGGAGACTGGGCTTACAGTGATTTGGGGTGGGGGGGGGGAGAGCGAGCGAGCGAGCACGCACCACGTTCTGTCAGCAGTGGAGGACGGTGCTCAGTGGGGCTGCGCTATTGTGACCTCACACTCCTCACTGGGGTGAGTGCCGTTGGGAACGCCGTCGACACGATGTCGGTCACCGAAGCGAGCGATTTACTCGCTGTTTATATTCCTGCCCCCCACCCACCATGATACTAGAATGGTTTCTTTGGGGCAGGGTTGGGCCCCTACGCAGTGCTGTGTGGCCCAGGGGCCCCCAGACTTAAGTGGCCCGATGTGGTGCAGTAGTCAGGCCCACCTCCCACATGCCCTCACAGGCGCTGTAAGCCCTTAGCATGTCGCGGCCAGTAAATGCCGTTTCCATAGAGATAAAGGTGCTGCCAGGGAGGAAGCAGGGGGGAGGGCGTGATTGCTCATGTGCAGGAAGATTAACGAGCCCTGGCATGGTGTTGGGGGGGCTTGGCGGGGGTGGGGGGGCAGCTGGCCGAATTCATGTGCAGCAACATGGCACCACGATTCTGAATCCAAACCGATTACCCCTCTCCGTGTGCTTGGTTATCCAACATGACCTGTGACCAGTTTCATTCTGGTTTGACTTAGCATGTCTGACCTTCACCATGCCTCTTACTAAATCTGGAGTCTTTTTCACCAAATCAATTAAGATTCAGGAACAAAGACGGGTAACATATTGAGAAGCAGATCTGGGAACCCTGGTCCACATCCTTTAGGTGGGAGTTATGCTGGACACCTCATCCTTAGGAACCATGTTTTCTGGTCTGGATTCTATTGAGCCAAACTGTCACCACATTAGACCTAAAGAGTGAAAGGCAACAACAATCCCTGCTCCTATTAGCCCGCTAAAGTCAATAAGGTCAAAGGTCACAGGTTGTTACTGTTTCCAGGTCAGTAGGAGTACAGCTTTTCTATACTAGATGACTCTCGCCTGGTGTACAGTCACACAGGTAGAGATGGACACACGTGATAACATTTTATTCATTATAATTTTTACAATTGTCACAAAAACATCACACAGAACGCCTGATCAAAGTGGGTTCACTTCTAACCACCATCCCTTAAAGAAAAAGCAAACCTTTGTGCTTCTGAATGTTTATATCAAATCCTGCTGCAGTGTCACTCCCTGCCTGGGTCTCGTTGTCATCTGATTCTAGAAAGCTCTCGATAAATCAAAGCAAATTTTAACTATTGAAGGAAAATTCACAAAATTAATACAGTCTTTCCGGAAGGTTCTTTCACCTGCACTTCGTCAGAATGGTAGCTATTCAACAGATAATGTCTCTGGAGATGCAATTTGGTGGCGAGGGGGAGAAATCCAGCAGTTACCAGGGAGAACAGAGGGCCAGCTGGGTCACCTGACTTCTTGCTTCACGCAGGGTGCGTGCCGCCCTCTGGCTGCGGAATTCTCCTGGGTGATGGGGGGGGGGGGGGGGGGGGGGGGGCAGGTAGTCTTTTTTGCAATCAGCGTGTTAGGGTCCTCCATTCTGGGTGAGGTATGAATTATGTCCAAATTATGTCATTATGTCTGAATTATGTCGTTCTGCACCTCGCCTTGGGCCTAGACAGCAGCGCCCCCTGGAGGTGATGACCAGTGGGGTCACACCCCCCAGGACCCCGTACTGAGCTAGGGGGGGCCTCCAAAGACAGCCTTTCTGGTTATGTGCTGCTGCAGCAAATTTCATGAAATTATAGACGATTTAGGTACAAGATCAGAAACAAAAAAACATTTATAAAATTAAGGCACCATGTGTTTGTCAATCTGGACAAATGTGACGGCTTCATGGGAAAGACCAGGAGAGCGGGCAGAAGAAGATGCGGAAATGGACCTCAGTTCAAACGGGCCGTGCCGGACCTGCCCAATCGTCACAAATGAAAAACCTCAGGTAGTTCTGGCTGCCCCTCGGTGTGCTGGTGGACCCCCCCCAGCCCCCTCCCTCTCGCTCTCTCTGCTTCACAGTCTCCTGCTCTCCTGGACCCCTGGCTCAGGTCCGAGCTCGCCCCAGCGCGAATGACCCGCCTTGGGCCTCTCCCTTTCACGCGACCTGGGCCGCTCTTTGGGGTCCGCAGCCCCCTCAGCACCGCCTACCTCGGGCAGGTCCAGCCCAGGGTACAAGGAGTCCAGATGGGTCTTCCTGCCATCTGTGGGGAGCAGCTGGGGAAAGGAGGGGGAGGAGGATGTGCAGAAGGATGAGGCGTAGGAGGTGGAGGACGATGACGAGGAGGAGGAGGAGGAGGAGGAAGAGGAGGTGGCCGTGTCTTCATAGACGGAGAATGGCAAGCGTAGATAGCGCCCCCCACAGAAGCAGCAGCAGGTCTGCAGGCATTCTGGGGCCTCCCCGCGGATTAGCCGGAAGCGCTTGCGGTAGGGCCCCGGAGGGGCCTCCCAGGGGCAGGTGGGGGCGGGGCCTGGTGGGAGGCACCACTCGCTCTGCAGCAGGATCTCGGCGCGAAGCCGGCGCAGCAGGTTGTTCACAAGCACTGAGCGTCGCAGGAAGGCTTCGGGGTCGTCGATAAAGCGCATCTTCTCCAGGGACAGGCGCAGCACGTGTGCACGCTCTTCCAGCACTGGCGCCACCTGCAGGCCACACCAGGAAACTCAGCACTAGGAAAAGACTAAGCACTAAGCCTAGGCCTGGGGGCGGGACACTCACGGTCTGGCAGTAGCCTCTGAAGCTGAAGGGAGGCTGGTCCTCCTCCACATACTTCCTTTTAAAGTAGGCGATCCTCGAGGCCACCACATGATCCGGTGGTCTTCTGCAGTGAGGCTCTGGGAAAAAGAAATTGTGAAATAAATAAAAACATGTAAATTCTGTGTGTGGGACTCCCACAGCCATTTATGTTTCATAGAGGCGGGATTCCCGGTCAAGATAACTCTGCCCCTGCTCTATAAGACAGCACTGAATTGCAGAACCGGACCATTCCTTGGGACACCCGAGGGATACTCAGGATTCAGTTAGAAAAGGGACAGCGCCGTGGATCCGGCTCAGGCCTACCCTCTGCGAGCTGCTCCACGGCGCCTCCTTGTGGCGAGGGGCTGGAGACGCAGCTCTTGCTGCAGTGCTCGGACTCCCAGATGGGCTGGTACTGTGGGAGGGTGGAGTCCTCCTCGCAGGCGGCGTGGTCGCAAAATGGATTCATGGACAGGACCAGGGTCATCTCTCACTCACTCCTGTCTGCATGGGGGGGGGATGTCCCATTAAAGACAGGTGGGGGGTGGGTATGCCCTATTAGACGCCATGATTATGCCTCGACCCCTCAGGGTATACACTGTTGTCAGAAGTCTGACCAGCAAGGCATCTAGGTATTAAATTTATGTCTTATTAAGAGATGTAGAAAAGACACACATATCCCTACGTCATGTTTCTCTGGCACTTTCTTTAGTTATGTTTGCTTTCTGTTACATTTGCTCCTGTCCTATGTGGCATATCAGGGTAGCACAGTGGCGTGTATCATGAGCGCACAGCCGTCTCTGAGCCCCCTTAGGTGCTGCTCGGCTGGCGTGGCATGTACTGGGGGCTGCATTAATTGTGTGAATGTGAAAGCAGCCATTGAGACGGCAGCAATTATAATCATCCCACGGAGTGAGAGCAAACAGATTTGTCTGTGGCCCCAGGGTGGCGCTCTCCGGCCATGACCCTGACATGGTCGGCAGACATTCAGGCAAAGCACACAACCCCCCTCAAAGAGTCCCGAGCACAGATACGCTTAAAAAAGCCGGGTTTCATTTTGGCCATGGAAAGGTGGTGGACGCCATCATGGCTTCATCCCAGCGGCTCCTGAAGCCTGGAAACTCCACCTGTAGACCAGCTGCTTCTGTGTGCTCCCCCCAGTCATACCCCCCCACCACCACCGCTGCAGTTTCTTAGCACAGATGTTAGATGTTTCTCACCCTAGCTTGCCATTCCATGCTTTTCTTTCCCGTCTCGTTGACATGGGCACGCTGACACGGGGACTAGAGTGACTCCCCTGGGCACGCTGACACGGGGACTGGAGTGACTCCCAAGGGCACGCTGACACGGGGACTGGAGTGACTCCCGAGGGCACGCTGACACGGGGACTGGAGTGACTCCCCTGGGCACGCTGACACGGGGACTGGAGTGACTCCCGAGGGCATGCTGACATGGGGACTGGAGCCCACAACAGGCTGGTCGTGCTGTCCTCTGCCCCATTTCATGTTAGCACCAGCAGGCCATAGCAATACTGTGCCCCCCCAGGTCCGTCTGCCAGCTGCTCACCCCCTCCCTCTGCTGAGGGTTTAACCCCAGCCTTTTCTTTGGGGGGGGGCTCCCACATGTGGTGTCGAATGAAGATGATCCGGACGCCGGAATGCCAGAGGGAAAGACATTACATCGGAGTCGGGGAGAGAGAGCAGCTGTCAATCTGCCCAACCTGCCTGGATAACTACTCGTCCGGAAAGGTTTACACACACCCCCTGCCCCCCCCCCAGCTTGGAGGGCCATCCCACCCTAATTAACTTTCGTCTCACCAAACTGCAGGAGCGCCAGCAGATAATTATATAAAGTCCCCGTCCTCCCGCAGCTGGCTGTCTCCGCGTCATCCCGCCTCGTTCCCCGAGGACGCCCCCCCCCCCGCAGTGTGCCCCTCTCCTCTCCGCGCCGCTTTTATCCGCCTTCTCCCTGAGATGCTGACATCCTTCCCAGGCTATTAAATGTGACGCCACGGCAGACAGCTCGCAGTTGGGGGAGAAAAAAAATAATGAAATATCTGCTTGCTTCCCTACATGTAGAGCAAAACTTCTTGTTCTTCAGAGAGTGGGGGTGGTGGAGTGAGCGGGGGGGGGCAAGGAGAGAGAGGAATAAAAGGGGGGGGTCTCCCCGAGGGCTTCACTGTCTCATTCTCTCTGTCTCGGTCCCGGTGGAGAGCACACGCTCTCCGTGGCAGAACGCCTCTGTTAGTGGGGGTGGGGGTGAGGGGTGCAGCCCCCCCGCTCCTCCTGCTCCTCTCATCTCCCTAGCTCCCTCCCAGGAGCTACCGGTCTCCCACTTTCCCATTCTCTTTGATGGCGAGAAGTTAATTGTGGTGTGGAGGCACGATCCCACTAGGGGGCGCTGCTGTCTAGGCCTGAGGCAAGGTGCAGTGCGTGGGAAGCGAGCCGCTCTGATTGAAGGTGGGGACTCTCCGCTGTATTCAGACCACACACTGTCTGTCTCTCACACACACACACACACACACACACACGGGCACCTAAATGACAGCTGTTACGCTTGGCAGTAGCAGGAGGGGGTGCTGGGGGGGCATTCTCGAACCAAAGGTCACCTTCCCCAAAGTGAACCCGTGTTCTCCTGCAGGTGAAGGATCTGTCTCGCGCCTCTGTGACACTCTGAGGTGCTCCGGTTCTGGAATCGGTTGTGATCTGAATTAGGCGTCTCTGCCACTAAGATCATGATTTTAGGTTGGGATTTGCACATCTGAGGGGACAAACACCCGCACAGAGCGTGTGACCCAGGCTCTGCAGTACACAGACATAGATGCTTTGCTGGTATGGCAAGCAAACCACACAACCGATTCAAGCCTAGTCACCTTTTAACACCCTGCGTGTGGCAGAGTCCGGAAACTTCCATCACCGTATCCAGCATGGAGCGCGGTAAAACACGGCACTGATACAGTCACTCAGTGAATTGCGCACCATAGCAACAAGGGCTGAACTATATCACCGTGTTTCGGCTAATGGTGGGTTGGGCTGAGCTCTCTCTCTGTAGTCCTCACGCAAAGCCGTCCCTGTCCCCAGGGCCACTGCGGGGGACACGCTTAGCATGCTGCCAGGCTCCGTGTGCAGGAGGTGGGGCTGTTATCTGTGTTTAATAAGAATGACTGAACGTAGTCTGGAGAAAATGCAGAACACCTTTGGAGAGAAGGGAGAATGTAAACATCCCCCCCAACACACACACGCAAGCACGCACACACACACACACATAAACGCGTTTGTATCCATATATTTCTGGGGACTGTCCATTCATTTCTAGGGACGAACCCTTAATCACTACAATGACACCCCTAACCCTAACCCAGCCCTAACCTTAACCGTAAGTAACCAAACTAAATACAAGAGTTTGGAATTCTTCGTTTTTTTCATTGCAGTCACAGATTTTTATTACATTGAGTTTCCCTTTGTGGGGACTGAAAAAATGGCCCCCAAAATGTGATATACACACGAGCCACACCCATCTGCTGCTTTAATCGTGGCTGACACTAACAGCACTTAACCTTTATGCTGGGGGGCTCCTCCAGCCTGTGGGTAGGGGGGGCCCTCTAGGATCAAGCCAGGTTCCACTGACTGAATCCCCAACCCCAAGCTTCTTAAAGCACATAAGTCATTTAGTGAAGTTATAGGAAAACTTGTCTGAACAACATGGTGAAATAGCTTCACACGTGCAGTAAAACACAAACACGCCTATGACAAAATTATGACAACCTCCCTTTTCAGAACTGTCCCTTTGGGCTCGTAACTCCGGCCTGTAGCCTGTACGTCAAAGCCGAATGCTGTTCACGGGACACTGTGTCCTTCTGGAACAATCTGCCAGTCTGTGGGTCACAAATCACAGCCACGGTGGGGGCTGCTAGATCTCACAGGGACCCCGCTCTGGGGGTTTCCAGGCGGCACCTGGGCCAGCATGACCGTGCATTCTACAGTAAGGGCAAGCAGCATTTCTATGCGCCAAAGCCAACGGTGGCCATATTGGAAAACCCTGCCCACTGCCTTGTCTGTTTCAGCAGCCGGAGAGCCGGGATGGGACTGGGAGGGGGGACCTTCTCAGGAAGGGCTGTGGGCGTAACGTGCCTTTGGTTTGATTGATGGGTGATACTCCATCGCCCCGCGGCACCTTACTCTACTTCAGGTATGGGTGGGGGGGGTACGCTTTGAATTCTAGGGGAGCCCCCCCTCCGCTTCCACCCCCATTCAGCCGCTCACCGTACTTGTACTCAGGCAGTGACACATAAAAGAGTACACCCCCCTTCCTGCCCCCCGATTCATCAACGTCGAGATTTTGCCAGAAGGGACGCCAGCCCCCTCTCGCCCCCGCNNNNCCCGTGCGGCCGCCCCGGCGGAACGTGCCGGAGCCTATGGGAGACTGTCGGCAGTGAGTGCGGAGGCAGGCGCTTCATTACGCGGGAAGCCGATGAAGGCGTCCCAGTATTCCTGTCAGCAGCAGGGAACCCCGGCTGCCTCGTTAGCAGACATCACAACACAGCCTCGCAGGAATCACCGGCTCTGCAGAGACAGCGATGCACTTCGCAATACGCCACAAAGTTTCTCCTGCTCCCAGATAGTTCCAGAATTTCCCACAATGCCTTACTGGTCCCCGTAGCCCTCAGTGCTAAGCAGTCTGCATCGCCTGTCACAAAAGGAAAAAAGTACTTTGACCAGAAAACAAACACGTGCGATAAAGATTCATTGTATTAAATGACTTAAGCTCGGCCAGAAAACTTTACGATCGCAGTTTTCTCACTGTGACCTCACTCTGCTTGACAGACTTGTCCTGCTACAACGTACTGTCAGCAGTTAAGGGCTTGCTTGCCGTGAGCGCTCGTCTGAATCATATAACAAACAGCGCCACCCATTGGTCGTTGTGGGGCTGGGGGGGGGAGGCAGGGCAGAGTGGGGGTGAATGAGGGGCCACAGCCTGAACTGTAAAACAGGGCTGGTACTGCTCAGCACATACGCCAAGAGTCGAAGGGAAACCGTAAAACGGCAAACGATTAGCTTCCTGCTCGTAACTCTCGATGACGACCCGCTCTGTCAGCTTCCCCAGTAACGGAGCGTGCATTCAAACGCACCTCGAACCCCGTGAAAGGAAGCCACTCTTTCTACCAGCTGTCACCTTCTCGTTAAAGCCTGTTGACTTTTATGACCTCTCCAATAAAAGCACTAACGAGGCATTATTTTCTAATTGCCCCGCCTTCACCTCGTTTCCGATTTAGCAGCCGGGCTAATTCGGCCTCACAAAGGCACTCCAGCAAGCACTAATTTAAGTGTGTGCCATGAAAAATGTATCTGCGGGCCGGTTTTGATGTTTTTTTTAGCTCTCTGCTGGCTGAAACCTCTGGGGAACTTGAGTTTGCTAGTAAATGGAGACGCCCGGGGCTTCACTTGTTAGCACTGGGGCGGTGAGGAAGGACTGGATTCCAAAACTCCTATTTGACCCTTAACCTTGGAACACAGTGCTGGGAGCAGAGTTGCAGATTTGGGATGTGAAAATGATGGTTAGCCAGTTAAATATTTCGGTGAGATGGTGACACTCCCAGTAGATCCTGTAGCCGGTCACGTGACCCCTGCTGCATCTGACAGTGCAGCTCGGTGCTAGGCTTAGGCACAGGTTCAGGTTCAGGCTCAGGTTCAGGCTCAGGCTCAGGCTGAGGCTCAGGCTGGTGCTGTGACCCGATTGGGTGGCTCTACATGCAGCAGCAGAAGTCTGAAGTAATGAGCCCAGGCGCTCCTGGGCTGCGGTTTGTGAATTGGACACATCATGGGTGCATGGGGGGGGGCGGCGGCGTATATATTGTAATGGAAAGTTGTAAGCAGTGGATCATTCTGGAAAATGGAATCTGCACCTCAACAGACTGGGGGGGGGGGTGCCGCTGATTGTGAGATGAGGTGGGACACTAGGCCGACCCAGCATGAAGCACATCACTCCCGGACCCCCCCCCCAAGGTCATGGTTGGTGCTCTGTGGGTTCAGAAGCTCCACGGGCTGCTTGGCGGAGTCCGATGGGGGTGAGATGACGTCATGCCTGCATTGTGTCATCCGCCTCCAGCGTGAGTGACAGTGACTCACAGCGTGATGGATTCCTGTCAAACAGCCAGCTGTGGTGGACCCCCCCTCCATCCAGGGTGGCAAATATCTATGAGTAGGAATTTCTAAAGTATGAATGAACATTCATGCCTCCCCCCCCCCCCCCACACACACACACACACACCTTTGTGTGGCATGTACTAACAACCCCATTGCTGGTTCTGGGGGAGGGCTGCCTGTCTCAAGGACGCATCTTTGGATGTGTCATGATTCAATCCACCACAGAAAGAAAAAAAAAGGGGGGGGGGGGTGTTTACCATGGACAAATAAACATGGCCTTAAATGACGGCCATGGGAATTCGGCGATGACTCGTACCCTGACAGGAATAGGAGTTTATTTTATTCTCTGGTAGCTTTCTGGCTGGATTCTGGAAGCACTAACACTGGAAAACACATCCTTGTCAGCCCACGACACCCAAACATATCCCATCCCCAAAGGACAACCCACAACAGCTCATCGGCATACTCCCTGTCCCCCCCCACTCCCCCCTGGCCCTGCCGGACCCTCGCGGTTCCGCCTCTCTCTGTTCTCCTTCTAAGGGAAACGCACGGCCAAGGTTGGAATTCCTGGCGAGCGACTCCAGATGTTCCTGGCAGGGAAAGACTGTCGATCCGCGTCCAGCCATAATACAGGTCTGCAGGGCTAATGCACGCTATTCCACAAAAAGACCCAGGAGTGTGTGCGTGTGACAGGGAGAAACTGAAAAGAGAGACACGGGAGTAAAGGGAAGCTCTTTCTTCCTCCGCCCCGAAAGTCCCGTTGAAAAGCTGCCAGTGTTTAAACAAGAGCAGATTGCTCTATCTGCTTGGACATGTGAGAGGACCTGGAGCTGTTAGCGGACGCCAGGACCCGCCTGCGCTGCCTCGCCCCTCCGACACGAACCTCCGCCGCAAGTCTAAGAGGTCATTAGGGTGTGCGAGCACATCTCAGGAGTCCCCGGGTTTGATTAGAAGCCGGTGAGGAGTCGCCCCGTCACGGGCGTCCTCTTCCGCAAAATATCACCTCTGAAACTGGAAGGAAGATGCGGTAATGGGTAAAAAAAAAAAAAGTCCGACGCAGGGTGATTAATGGCAGCCCTACAGGGGAATGGCGTTACACTGGGGTGAGATGAATAGTTTTGGTGCTTCAGGTTGGCATTGTGCATAATGTCAGAAGACGACGTCACCCTATTGAACTTAAAGCGCCAACATCGCCGACATTTGCGCAGAAGTTGTTAACGGGTGCCCCTAAGTTTCCCTCTTGAATGCTGATCTCCTCCCAGCTCCGCAGCGGTCACGTCTTCACGGTCTGGGCAGATGATGGGACATTTCCCCCTGCCTACCACACCTGTGACCCCCCCCCCGTGGCACTATAACAGCCATTATTATATCACCTGTCTTTCTACATCACAAACAAGGTGAGACGCTGCGTTTTATTAGTTTTGCGCACATTCATCGCCTTAAATAATATCAAATGAAAGGCGCACTAAAAACTTCAAAACTATTTAGATTATCAGTTAATATGCGACATTTTGTCCCCGGAATCAAAGAAAGCAGTGGAAGGCGTAATTCACCTTTGCTTTTAATTAAAAACGGTCTTCGAGGGAAATCTTCGGAACAGTTTCTTTTGATTCAGGTAGCAGAAGCCCGTATATCCACCGATTTACACCGAAGCGTGGATTTCACAGTTCAGAATAACGCCACGAAACTAATCCTGCTCGGCGCCTTGCCATATTACACCAACAGACAATAAATAACCTCCGGCTTAGTCTCCCTTTTAAATTTATCTTTATAATGGGGTTGATTTTTTCTTTTAATGAGGATGAAATTGGTTACATTGGTTTATATATACAATATATCATCTATAAATAGACACAAAGCATTAAATCATTGCAGGTAATGCAAAGTCTGCAAATACGACAATAGGATAACCTAGGAGATACGGGTATGTCCCTTAGGCACAAAAGCGCCTTACCTTGAATGGTGTGGATATAGCGCCTTGGTTCTCCTTCACACAGCGAAGGCGATCATTGGTGCGCAGCGCTGCGCTCCGCTCCGCAACCACTCGGTTTAATGTGCGCGGCGTCCGCGCGTAGCGACGGGGGGCTGGTCGGAGACCCCGATTCCGCAACGCACCGGACCGCACAGGCTCCGGAGAGCGGCTCACCGTGCCCTCACCTCCGCAATCGCGTTACAGCTCAGACAAAGCCGTGTTTGCTTGCGTCCATCCAGTCGCTTCCCCCAACCCCTCTGGAGACGGAGAGACTCCACGGGCAATCCGCAAAAAAAAAAAAATATAAAAAAGGTGGTACGATGCCGCTGGTCCGCCGCTCGCAGTGACAGCCGTGCACGTTAGGAGGGGAGGCGAGCCGCGTCCCATCCCCTCCGCTGGTAGTCCCCCGCTGGACCGCTTTCAGGCTGGGGACGGATTTTACGTGTGACCGACACGGAGGCGAGGGGAGGGAGCGCACTCGGGCATCTGTTATGCATTTCCCCCTTTGATCCGACGTCGACTCGCTTTTTCCAGCCTTTCTCCGGCGTGCATGCTGCTCTTCGCTTCCTATTCAGAGCAGCTTCGGGAGCGCTGCCAATTCATGCTCACTGGCCCCGCTCATTATTACCTTTTTTTTCGCATTGGCTGCAAGATCCAAAAAAACACAGCCCTGTAGGGCTCGAAGACAGACCTTCACACATCTGGGCCAAAACCATAGATCCCCCCCTTCCTTTCACTGATCTCCTCCCCGAGTAAAACTCTCCTATTACTTTTCCAGATGGCGAAGAGGACTGACCATTGGAAAATGGGGTTTACATAACTCTGCTCAGCTTTCGATAGGTACAAAAGCAAAGGGGCAAAATCATTTTCAAACGCATTCTCGCTTTTCAGATTGCCTACAATAACTGATGCGACAATATTAGTGACACCGAGTCTTTAATAAAAAGACCGTTATTTAAGAGAAAGTATCACTGTACAAGAGGAATAGTTGTGACGATCAATGAATCAATTGTTTATGACAAGCAATTATCTGTGTTAAAGGAATATATGATTTGAAACGTTTTGATATTCTTAAGTACTGCATTAATTGCAGAAATGCTTTTGGATATGGCGGCCTTTGTCGACATTCTCATGATATATGTAACAGCTATATGACATCGTGCCTCTCTATGGAGGGATATGTCTGTTTATCGTCAGGTTAGCGGGATTTCACGGCTATAAGGCGCAGCTCTGGCGCCATCTGTTGGCTTTAACGCGCTGGTGCACATATATACAGCCTGGTGGGGTTTGTGTATAGATGAGCTAATGCTCCGTTGTTCTTGTTGATGGGTGTCCGTCCGCGCGCATCTGCTGCAGTCCGATTTGTAATTACAGAGTGTCAACTGTTTTTGTTTTGTTTGGTTCCCGAGAATAATTATTCAGAAACAGTACTGACAGTCTTATGATGCATCTAAGTTGTTCTAGGGTGCAAATGACCTTCTCCAGTGGCATGTGAGTTGGGGTTATTCTGGAGTCATCAGCCATCACTGGATGGGCTCTAAACCCATAACCGTCTGGTCTATAGCACACAGCAGCTGGTCTGTCTAGCTTTACATTATGTTTCTGTGTAGCTGTAGCTGCTTTATACACAGTAGTCACTAGCATGGTGAAAGATTGGAATTCTGTACCTGATCCGCTGCAAATGCCTGATAAGATTTTTGTCTGAGGTGGAAAAACTGCGCAGATTCAACATCAAACGCTGGCATGCGTGTAATGTGGATGTACAGCTTCCGGGTGAGAGGTGCTGGGGGTGCGACGATGCCAAACCCTGTCTGTTTTCACTGTGCTGGGGAGGGGCTCAGGCTAGGCCTGGGCACTGCTACTGCTGTTTTCTGAGTGTGTGTGTGTGTGTGTGTGAGCTACACTTAACCCATAAGGGTGGTCTGGTGAGTTTCTGTTATGCCAACCCATCTCACTAGTGGCAGATGAAGGCCTCTTAAGTTACTGGCTGTAAAACGTTACCCACCATCATACGTTTTTTTCTGATTTATTATCAGCAGGAAAGTGAGCAGAGTAAAGCCCCCCTCTCCCCATCGTAATTATGCCTGGGGGGTATGCCTGTCTGTGGAGGAAGCTGGGATCTTACGCCATGAGCCTCGATAAGCTCGATGTTACAGGGACACCACACTCAGATTTAATCCAGCTGCCACCTCTAGCCCCCATCCCCCATCACTGCCGCAGCCCTTGGGCGAATCCAGCGGGGTGGTGGGAACATAGGTACAGTCAGAAATGTCTGGGCCCGACCCGGCCGCGGGGGGTGCTGTCACGTCGGTGCTCTCAAAGGCATGCCGTAACAGATTGGGCACAAAACCCACACCGGTCGTCCCCACGCTGCTCAGCCGAGGTTGCTGCTCTGGAATGTATGGAAGCGGTGCCGGTGCCAGTGCCAGTGCCGTTGGTGGGGGTCTCACACCCGGCATGCCGCCCACCTGCCACTCCGTTTTTACAGCGGCAGTTTTTTCATTTCCGCTGCCGGTGTTTTAGGTTTCCCCTGGGCGGTTGCTGCCCGGAATACATGGCTTTTGCCGGTGCGGCAGCGGCTCCTGAGTGAACAATGCATCCTTTGAAAACCTTCATCCGTGTCTGAGGGATTATAGCGGGAAGGAGGCAGCTTGTTTTGTTGCGGGATAATTCCTGCAGGGCCCACTTTCATTCCTGTTTTTTCCCTTCAAAAAAAATATATTTGTGGCTCACTGGGACACTGCACTGGGACGGGCTGTGCTGGGATGCTGCACTGGGACGGGCTGCACTGAGACGCTGTGCTTGGACAGGCTGCACTGGGATGTTGCACTGGGACGGGCTGCACTGAGACAGGCTGCACTGGGATGCTGTGCTGGGACAGGCTGCACTAGGATCCTGCCCTGGGATGTTGCACTGGAATGGGCTGCACTGTGACACTGTGCTGGGACAGGCTGTACTGGGATGGGCTGCACTGTGACGCTGCACTGAGACAGGCTGCACTGGAATGGGCTGCACTGTGACACTGTGCTGGGACAGGCTGCGCTGGGATGCTGCACTGGGATGGGCTGCGCTGGGAGGAGCTCGCTGACTTGGCCAGATGGCATGCCTCACGGATTCGCTCCGGCTATTGCAGAAGTCAAACATGAAGTGGGGATAAAAAAAAAAACGTACGAGGAAATTCCATTCAAATGAGAATGGAGGAATAAATCAGGAGGAGGGTGGGGGCAGGGGAATAGTGACTTTCCGGCTGGCTATCGTTTCGGACTCCACCACACTTTGTGTTCCAGCCGTGGGGGATTCCCGCTCCAGGTCCGGGCTTGTTCGGGCTGACTGACGTGAGGGAGAGATTATCCTCCGCGACAGACTGCAGAGGGCGCACTTTGGCTTCTGGCCTGGGAAACAGGATGGCCACGCGGTCGGCACTGGAGCGCTGCTCATGCTTCCCACTGGCGTCCTTACCCATGCGCAGCTGGGAGTCAGGAGATATGACCATTTCCTTACCCTTCTTCAGTCAGGTTTTCATACCTGTGCAAAAAGGCGAGTCTGAGGAAACGCCTCGACCTGATTAAGGCAGTCTGCTTTGTGGTCATGCTGACCGTTTGGGGATTGGACCTTACAGAGTCGGCCTGCGTTGGATTTGACCTCAGGCCTGTATCTGTGTTGCCCATGGGTGCTTAATGGGGGGCTAGAAGTGACTTTAAAACTGGGTTGTTTGGATTAATAAGAAATCTGTCTAGAGACGGGGTTAACATGCAGCCAAAGGGGCTCTGGTAAGAGTAAAGTGGGACGTTGTGTGTCCTGAACTTTAGAGGGCGCCACTGGTGTCTCTCTTTGAGGAAGTGGAGTTTAATGGCTTTGCCTACCTATATGAGGGTGTTTCCCTGCTCTGCTGGGTGGATGTGGGTTTGAGTCTCTTAACCAGGAAGCCATTATAAGGGATTGTATGAGTCTTAGTTTTAGGTTCATGTGAGATGAAATGATGTAATATCAGCTGCTCAGAGGCAGAGAGACACAGCAGACACAAAAGCCCAGAGCAGAAGCGTTTTTTAGAACAACAACGTCACATACAAATCCTCTTTTTTTTTCCAGAAACCATCGTGAAAGATGATTTGTTACAAATTAATTCACATCCAAAGAAGTATGTTTACACAGAGTGCCATAACATTGTCTCGAGAGTAAAGCTCTCAGCTAAAAAAAAAAAAAAAGAGTTCAGAAGTCACTGACAGAATCGGTGGTCGTGGCAGACAAAAAGAGTATTGATTTTAACAATCAGTGAATAAAGAGGTAAAGTAAATCAGTAGAGTGTATAACACGTATACAAACCACGCGAGTAACAACATACCTTGTGAAAGTCTTATTAAGGTTCTGCGAGGGTTCTAGTGCTGAATGACAAAGGCTGAGTGCCTTATCTCGTGTGCTCACAATGAGGGCTCCTTCCAGATGTTTCTCATGTGATGCTCGTGTCATGTGACACCCTTGACCTTTGACCTTTTGATGGAGACTGGCTGCTTTCGACATCGTAACGGCTCTTTGGTCGAATTTTGCATTAATGCAGCAGCTCGGTCTGATTTTCTGCCCTTTTTTGGATCTGTCTCCCAAACTTCGCCGTCTTACATCTCACAGCTGACAGACTTTCCGGATAATTATGCTTTCCGTGGACTAAATTGGGAACAGCGCCATGGGAAGGTAGAGAGCAAGGGAGCTGCCGCACAGTGAGCCTTCAGTCAAAGGCGTCTTTCTGATTTAGTGCTTGAAACTTTTCATTCAGTGTTTTTGGAGCCCCGGGTTCGATTCAGGCAGACACACTCTGGGCCTGCTGCTCTGTCATAAACATTCAGGCGGGAAAGGACAGGGTGATAAAAATCTGTAACGTAGCGTGTCATGGCAGAGAGTGAAATCCCCAAGAGCTTTGTCAACCTCGTATCTTTATGCCTTGCAAAATTAATATTTAATGTGCATTTTTGGAGTATTCATGCATGGGAGAAACTGTAAGAAACTAGCTAGGTATCTAAAAAAAAAAATTAAAAATGAATACCTTAATTGCAGGTACCTGGTCTTATTGGCCGTGTAATCTGAGTTCTTGGTATATTTCGCTTTGCCTCGCCATGCTCTGGCCTGGGCAGAAAACCATGACTGTTATGTTTCTATGAATTAACAGAGAAATAAGTAGTTGACATGTCAGGGATGGGTTCTATTTTGATATGCATGATGGGAAATGGAGTTTCCCTAGAAACAGTCCTGTTTGTTAGGTAGGATGGCAGGTTGACAGACCTCAGGCCCCCAAGTAACCGACTCGGCTTTCACAAGGTATGTTAGTCTGTGCGTTTTGCCGTCACAAAGCCGACCAGTTTCAAGTCGACTCGTGGTGGTTTTTCTGCTGGGTTACTGCGTGACCGGAGGGGGCTGAGTACCAGGATTACAGCACTGACAACTGCAGAGCCAAGAAACGACATCGCCACGAGCAAAAACATCCCCCGTATATTTATGATTTTTCATCTTTTAGTTGGGAAAAAGCAGAGCATAAAAAGGAGCAAACATTTTGTGAGATACTTAAAGTAAAAATGACACAATGATTAATCGATAAAGTTTAAAAAGAGCGAACACACGCATGTCCAAAATCATACTGCTCACAGAGCTTCAAACTCAAACACGCTGTCTAGAGTCAGTCTTCTTACTATTAATACAAAAATAGGTAGGAAAAAATCTTTATAAAGCTTACAGTATTTAACAATCAGTAGGCTAGATGTACCTTGATCAAAACGCTAATTTGAAAAAGATCACGCAGAGGTTGTGAATGTTGCAGAAGACGGAGGAGGTCGTCATCACCAGCGAGGCGAGGGGGGGGGGTGGCAGGGGTGAACTGTGCGGACCTCACGGCTTCTGCTGGGTCCTGGCTTGATGAGCCATGTGGATCTGTGTGTCAGTGTGCCCACGGTCTGCCTGGCCCTGTAGCTGCTGTTAGCACGCTGCCCTGTTAGCGCGCTGCCCTGTTAGCGCGCTGCCCTGTTAGCGCGCTGCCCTGTTAGCACGCTGCCCTGTTAGCACTGCCGTAACAGGCCCGCGGCCCTGTAGCCGCTGTTAGCACGCTGCCCTGTTAGCACTGCCGTAACGGGCCCGCGGCCCTGTAGCCGCTGTTAGCACGCTGTCCTGTTAGCACTGCCGTAACAGGCCCGCGGCCCTGTAGCCGCTGTTAGCACGCTGTCCTGTTAGCACTGCCGTAACAGGCCCCACCAGGACCCTACCAACTTCTCTAAATTATCCATCACTGATATTGTCTCTAAAGAATAAGAACCCACCCACCCCCCCTTCCCCACCAGGGGGTAGGAAAACCTGGGAAAATAAGCGTCAGCTGGCTATCAGGTCCGCCAGTCACCCGTTCCAGCAGCCTAATGCGTCACGCAGCCCCGGGGATCTGACACTGATAGCGAGAAGCCCCCCCTCCCCCCAAGGCGGATCGCCAGCCACTGCCACAGCCGCCTTTTTAACAGCATGCAAATGAAGCAGCTCTATGGCCAACGCCCCCTTGCCCTCTACACCCGAATAAGGTGATGTTCGCTGTTTTTCTTGTAAACTATAATCAGGAGGAAAGGGCATTCTCACTGCCAGTGGGCTCCGAGAGGCTGCGGCACAGTGCCAGGGAGTGGGGTCAGGCCCCCGCTGGGCCTGGCCTGTCAGAGCCGAACAGTAGCATGGGGGGGTGGGCCGGCTCCCGGGTTCTGTCAAACCGTTGCCCAAAAATGCACCGCGGAGAAGCCTGTAGGTCAGTGCCTGCTGACCAGGCTGCCTCAGCTTTTTTTTTTGGGGGGGGTGGTCTCTCAGCTGTCGAGCATCTGGTGAAGGATGACCGTTAAAGGTCATGGCCAATAGCCAAGCTGCCCCGGCCTTGTCGCCCTTCAACCCCCAGGGCGGCGGCGCTGAGCTGATCCGCCACTGCCCGTGTTCGACGCAGCATGCTTCACTCGACATATTTTGGCTGGTTGAGAAGAGTGGGAATTCTAGGTATCCTAACGCAGGTAGGTGGGTGGACTGGTGTGCTGGACTGGTGGGTGTGGTTTCAGGCCCAGCTGGAATGTTTAAACAGCACGGTGGTGGCTCTCCACCTCCTGTCAAACTCTCTCTGTTTCCTGTTTATTTTCCTTTCTGTTTTGAGCTTCAGTGCACTGATGTACTTCTGCTAACTCGGGAACTGCACTCGTCAGCTGTTTTGAAGGACTGCGTATGAAACGGCCAACATTTTGAAGCTCACTCATTGTATGCACCTGGTCCTGAACTAAGGCGTCATGCCTTAAGGAGCAGCCGCACTGCACAGATGAACAGCGATAATAAGATTCCTTGCATTAATCAGTAACAGCGTGCTGCATTCTCAGCTTGTACGAGGCTGTTTCATTGTGAACACACCTATCTTAACACATTCACGGTGCCCATTCTGTCTCGCTGACGGTGAACTGCTACCCCAGATCTAAGACTGCCTGAGGCTGGAGTAAAGGCACAGCACCAGCGCCCCCTGTTGGCATGAGAGCCCTGGAAACAAGTACCGTCCAATGTGACTGTACAGTCATGTCAAACAGAGCCACTGGGCCATGATCTCGGTGTGTATGTAAAAATCATGATTACCCTTAACATATTTAAAAAGCAGTCAGAAAACGGCAAGAAAGATGTTCAGAATGGATAGAGCCTCCTCTGCAGACTGCAATCCACTACGGAAATGCTGCTTTTGTTTACATATGATAGCTAAAGGTTTCATTTACATGCTCTGTTTTTGGCTCCTCTAATTCAGATCCAGTGGAATGTGCATCGTTTTATTATAAACAAGCAGATCTCTCAAATTTTTGGTCATTTTTAAAATCATTTTCTGTCCCTCCTCATAGATCAAGTTAAAAAAAACTCAAGGTCACCAGCAAGCTGATGCAGACTTCAAAGGATGAAGATGTTCGCAGTGATGCCTACAGCATCTCCTGCGGAAGTAGAGGCACGTGTCCTTTTAACATGAAAGGTCTAGCAAAGCGAAACGCCGTTCACAGCTGGTAAAGAGTACCTACTGACTGATTACGCTTAGAAGAAATTCACTAATTAGCATGCTGTTAAAGGTTTGATACCTCAGCCTGGTGTAGCAGTGACTGGAGAATGAAAATCAGGGAGCGATAATGTGATTAGACAGGAGGACCTTCGACGTGATGAGCTTGTACTACATACAGGCCTGTAATTATCACATGCTCGTGTCCGTAAATGCCTTCATGCGTTTGCTGTCCCCACTGCCTACTAAAACAACAAAAACGCCATATTTGTGCTTACAGCTGAAGTGGAAAATACTGTTTCTGTTTTGAGGAGCAGATTGGGGAAATTTAGCACCAGTTACTATGAAGGCTCTTTGTGAAATTTGTGTTTCAGGATAAGAATGCAGCTTGTCATCTGAATGGCTGAACTTCTAAAGGGCTAGGAAAACTATATTCATTCTGATAACAGATGTTTAGTTATTTCTGTAGCTTCTACCTGACCTGTGGTGTCATCATGATGTTTGATGATGTTTGGCTGTTCCTCATAGGATTATAATCTAGCACAGATAATTCTAGCGACATCCGGAATTTTTGCGACGTCCCATTCCTGCTTTTTTTTTGTTCTTGCATAGTCCTCACTTCCCAAGAGAGCTCAGCTCGAACTGTGAGTACAAAACAGACGATTAAACCAGGGAGAGCGAACGGAGCCGCGTGGAGTCATGTGACATGGGAACGTCGGCTTGACGGAACGCGGTTGGTGCACGGAAAGCTGGCTTGTCTACAGCCGTCGTTCTTGCGTCGGGCTCAACGTCCACGGTCTCTACCTGCCGTCCTCGGTCTAACGAGGGTCGGTTGATGTGAGTGATCAAACCAAGGCTGGGGGGGGCATGCCTCTGTGCCTCTTTCATTTATATTGACTCTGTCCAGCAGACCTGAAGTTGGGAAAATACTGTCCATGGCTGCCGAGAAAGACCCCCACATACCAGCCTCAGTCTGATAGTCCATAATTCTAATCCTGCACCTCGCCAAGGAATTTACTGATGCTTCAAAGATTAAGGAGTAAAAGGATTTAGCTTCACAGACTGAAAGCACCCCCTCTCCACCCCTTTGTTTGCTAACATCACCCTCCTCCAAGATCAAACTGGCAACGTTAGCTACAACCACAGACAGAAGATGTTTGTTAAACAGCCTTGGTCCAACCTAACCTGGCCTGATGGTTTAGGTTCGGTTAAAACTTTATCAACCTTCACATTATACCCCCTGGTTAAAATCATGGGGTATTTTGACCACCATCTACCACCAGCTTCTCACTGCATGCCTCCCCTTCCTTCTCTCTCTCCTTCTTCCCCACTGACGTCTCCTCTAGTCCTTCAGTCGCCCCCCCTAGGACTCCAGCAGGCTGTGCCAGCGACACACCTGCTGTCCCTTTGACTCCTTCATCTGGGTCCAGTGGGTCAGCTCCTCTTCCCCTGAGCTGTTGAGGCCCAGCGAGATCCAGCCGATCATCTCCTTGCGCTTCATGCTGCGCTTGTTGTACACCGAGAGGATGAGCGTCACGTCCGACAGCTGAAAGAGTGCCACCTGGAAGACGAACGTCTCCTTGTAGGTGGGGTTGGGCTGCCCCCGGCAGATCGACGTCTTGCACTTGGACATCTCCTGGCCCATGGAGTTCAACAGTGTCAGCTTAACGTACGTGTCTGAGCAGGGCGGAACCAACCAGGGGGCAAAGGGAAGACAGGAGAGAGCTATTAACAGCTAGGACTGTTGGAGAAACTCACCAGACTATCATAGAAACATGTTCTAGAAGCTTCCAAAAAGACCAGTCACACACGACTGACTGGAGTTGTCAGATTTCATCGGCTCCCATCCCAAACCTCCACGGCAAGCTGAGTCCATTTTGCTCTTGTTTGCCCTTCATCTCTTCTCTAGCTGACTCTTACAAACAGCACACGTCAGTTTGCTTCATTATAAAAGTAACGCACTGCTAATCATCAGTAATACATGTTCATTGTATCCATGATTTGCTTTGCCGAATTCATATTTAATGTTTCCAGTTTGCTGGCTTTTTGCCTGCCTGCTTTCTTAACCATATAACCCTGCCTCTGCTGGATTATATCAAGCAATTTTTGGGGATTTATATACCTTAATTTATGCATCTAATTTTGAGCCATTCAATCATTGCAGGTACCCTTTTAAAATTACTACTGTGATTTATTCATTGAAGCAGATTACAACAACTTTATTGGCGATAAAGCATGTATCCCTATAGTCATCACTTTAATGTGATTATTCAATTCACGATCACGCTTCGGGGTCTTTCTCTAGGGTTGGGTTTTGATCTTGAATCTTCACAAAGACCCCTGAAAGTCAGAGCCCGGCAGGCATATGGGGCTCAGAGAAAATAATCCAAGCAAAGAAAAATCCTCCGGTCGGCCATTTTGGCTCATGTTTTTAACGAGCCCTTTATTTCCGAGCGTTTTCCTTTTCTGGCTTTACTTTTAGTGTCGTGGTGTATGTCACATTTTGAAAGAAAAAGCCTGATGATTTATTCAAATAAACAGAATACGAGCTATTAGTTCCCTTTGTGGTGAAGGAAGAATCAGCTTAGGATTCTATTAGTTGAGTGTTTAATTATTTTCTCCAATCACTCCATATTTATTTTCCTTGTTTTTGTTTTTGTGCAGAAGCTGTGGCGAATGTGTGGTGGTACGATCCACTGCCACTCTGCCAAATGGTACGTGCTAAAGGAACGGCGGCTCCTTCACAAAAGCCCAAAGGGAACGCCATGCACGTCTTTTCAGGACCGTCTCCTCTCTGCCGTCACTTAATAATAACCCCCCCCTGAATAAGCGTGCCCCCCCCCCCCCCCCCCACCATGACAGGAATGCACGACCGAATGCTTTCATGCAGCGGAGAGCCAGATGCAATTGAAGCCGTGTCGCACAGCTAGGAATAAAAGAGCCTCCAGATTTCAGGGGCATAAAGGCCAGGGTGAAACAGCCTTGATTTCCATTCTCCTGGCTATGAATCAGATGCTCTATAGAGCTGTCACAGATGTAAGTGGGCAGCTTCAGAGGAAGCCTTGGCCCGGCATTGTCGCTGAAAGCTGGGGACCGCCGCTGCCGTTTAATCTGACATCCAGAATGCAGCTGTGCAACTTGTTGGGTTTTTTTTTGGTTTGCTGTTTTCCATTATCATCTCCATCATCTTCCATTATCATCTTCATAAGGTCTGAACCTCCACCTCAGTTCAGTCCCACTCTCCTCTCTGAGGCCCCTGGGGGCACCCCTCTATCTGCATCCTTTCCAGAGAGCATTTACGGAGCTGAAAGGTACGCTTCCTGTTTTACGCCTGACGCCTGAATAAGTGCTCCCTGCGACTGCAGCTGGACAAACCCCGTGACAGTCAGGCATTTTGTGATGCTAGACGGTACCTTCCAGAAAGAATCTGCACGGCCTGTTGGAATCGCAAACCCCCGCTGCTAGTGGCCCTTGCTGCAGCTCTCGTTTTTTTGCTGTGATGGAACGCAGGGGATTTCACCCCCACCCTCTCTCCTAAAACTTGGTAACATCTTACTGAAGACAGGTTATGCTTCCTGGGCGCTGAATACTGCGGTTACTGGGACAGGGCTGTAAGCAGAGGACCTCCTGCTGCTTCCTGTCATCCAGAGTACTGTAAAACAACCTTCACCATGGCCCTGAGCTGTGCTGCTGTTGATTTATTTTATTGCTGTACCTTTTTGAGCAGATGTACACATTGGGTGTTTTTGAGTTGAATGGGTGACCGTTTAGGCTGTGTGAGTATCTACAAGCTCAGATCTCCTCTTCCTCCCCAGTCCCGACTGCGAAGGTCCCCTCAGAGCATGGAGCACATGGGAGACATGGCAGCAAGGCACCGGCAGTCCATGGAGGAGTGGATGGAGTGATCAAAAGAGGGATGGAGGAGACCTGGAGCGGGGTATGCAGTGAGGTAGTGGATGGATGGGCTTGGAGCATGGGGTGATGTGTGCACTACAGAGTCAATCTGTCTCCTCACAGATGTGGTCTTTCACAGAAAACGTAGACGCAGAACATCGTACCAGGCTGAATTTTTTATGACCTAGAAATAATGGATATATAAATGAAATACTATCTGTATATAGTTCATTTTCTGCTCGGTGGCTAAAAGGTCAATGTGTTTATACCTAATATCTATTAATGTAGCTTAAATGCTTGATGACCTTCCAGCATGTTTTACTTCCTCTTCATACTACACCAAGTTTGTTGTATGTACTGATGGCTGAGTCCATACAGCCTCTGTCTTTGATGTTCTCATTGCTTGACGGCATCTGCATAAGCCACATCCGTGAGGAAATGAGGTTGCTCTCTAGTATGAATCAAGCATAGCGAGATAAAGACAGACAGACAGACAGACAGCGCGAGTCAAGCAAGGAACAGACAGAGCGAGTCGAGTGGCAGAGGGAAGGGTGATGAGTAGGATTGCTGGTCCTGCCGGCAAAGACTCACCTCTGATTATATAAACCTGCCCACCTATCAGGTGTTTCAGACAACAGAATAGGCCATCTGACAACAGGGGTTGGGAAGCAGTAAGAGAGAGAACGACCGAGATGTCAATCATTGGGTAAAGGGCACACAGGCAGCATGACAGGAGAGTAAGAGAGAGGCAGGGTCAAAGGTCATCGCGAAGGTTGACGAGAGTGCATCGCTGCCGGAGATTCTGCTGTAGGTCAGAACAGGAGCAATGGATGGCAGCAGCCGACCTGAGCTGGTCTCTGCTCCCAACTCCCGATGCCCCACATCTCACACCAGCTGGCTATCAGGCTCACTGATCCTCTATGTTCAGATATTAAGCTACTACTAAATGACCTTCGAAATGTATAAACGTGCATCTGAAATTCAGGTGGTGTGACTGTCAGTCTGTATTTGAATGGGATTATATACGTTATGCTGTTATATTTTATTTTAAAACCTAGTTCTGTAATGTTTTTGTGCTATTAAAAGTTAGAATGTCGGTGTCAATACAGAAATTAAATTTTGGTTTATTCTCTTGACCTTTAACCTTATATATGCTGTTCCTGAAACGTATCGATGTCACAAAAGCCTTTCAGATACTCAGTAATATACTAATATCCTTCAGTCACAATGTCCAAGGGGGCTCCCAGAAAGAGCTCTATACTTACTGGGTGGCTTATTGGCTGCAAGGTTCTTGAAGTGGCTGCCCTTGATGACCTCCACTGAGAGCCGGCCCGTGGTGGCATTGTAAACCAGGCCCACCAGTATCTCCGGGCTGGAGCCCTGGCCTGAAGACTGGAAGGACGATGTGCTCTCGCTGCAGGACATCTCCGAAATGCTGACCTGGGACTCGCAGCCCTGCTGGCAGGCGGGAGGGGAGGCGGGACATCGCTGGTGCCCACAAATCGCCCGTGTCTGACACGTTAACCTCAGAAGCTGAATTCTCCACTTACACAGCAGTATACTAATACAGCATAAGCAAACATTGACTACGCTTTAGACCAGGGGATAGTGACCTTATGCTCAAAGGGCGCTTTTCCACCGCACCAGGTACCATACTTTCAGTACTTTCGGTACTTCCATAAAGTACCAAAAGTATGGTACTTCTTTTGTGTCGGTTTTCCACTGGCGTAAAAACTGGTACCGGTGCCAAATGACATCATCAGTGACCGCCCCTGACTGACATCATCACAAAGCGCAACACGGTATTTCTTTCACTGAATTCAAACATGTTGTTATGATCCTTCACTTTCCTGTAGTCCTGCTTAAGTTTTTTGATTTTCAAGTGGCATTGTTCGGTGTTTCGCGTGTGCCCCATTTCTTCCAAGCGGCTTGCTATTACGGCAAATACCTTTTTATTTCGAGTCGTGCCATCCAAATCCCACTGGATCTGTTCATCCGACCATATGGCGATTAAAGCCTGTGTTTCCTCATTTGTCCATCCTTCCATTTTACTTTTTTAATATTTTTGTTTCTACTGCGTTTTATTTTGTTTCTCGCTGTTCGCTGTGTGTATTTTGTGTTTCAGCGGCAGGCTATTTGCATAACCAATCGACAGCAAATACATTTGCAAGTCGCACCCCAAAGTACCGAAGTACCAAAGAAGTACCCCAGCTGGTTTGGCACTTTCGGTACTGGAACTTTTGGTACTGGTACTCGACCAGAAGTCAGTGGAAAAGCGAAAGTACCGTACCAAAAGTACTGTACTTTGTGTGGTGGAAAAGCGCCCAAAGAGGCAAGTATGTCTGGGATAAACTTTAGGTCACCTGTTCACACCCAGGTGCCAGAACTCTTAAGCCACTCAGTCCTCTAATTACTAATCTAGGACAGTTGCAATGAAAACATGCATAAACAACAGCCTTTTATGGATAAAGCTGCCTACACCTGATTCAGACTATAGTTTAGACCCGGGATATTCAAATCATGGTCCTCGAGGTCCGAGCACTGCTGGTTTTCCAGCCTTCCTTTACCTGTGAGCCAGGTGTGAAGCCTCTGACCAATCAGAATCAGTAATTATTAAACTAACTACGTGGGAGAACTGAAAACAAGACCTGGATTTGGAATCGAGGTCCAGATTTGAAGAGCCCTGGTTTAGACTATGATGATGTGACAGTTGACTCTTGATGAAAGGGGATACAATCTTGCATGAAAGTCTAAGTGTGCTGTGGTCTGGCTGTAGATGTGCAGTGCTCCCCTGCTGAAGGTAGGAAAGTCTTGGCCAGCCTGCACCCCATCCAGGCGCCTGTACCACAAAGCTGGATTTCTTGTTTAGAGCCGGATAACTTGTCAGATTTAAGGTACCCCAGTTGAAACGGACTATATCTTCGTTTACTTACATTTAGCCCAGGCTACCTTAAATCTGAAAGTGGCAAAGCAAAAACTGCTGCGAGATATAGGCCCCTGGTCTCTTGCTTGTTTTTTGTTGCTAATGATTTTTTGGCAAGGAGACTCATTGACAGGGGTCTCGGTGACCCACCTTCAGTCCTCCCCCATGCACACAAACCCCGAGGCTCCTACCAGTCGCCTACTCACTGGAAGGGTGCAGCAGGGCTCCAGAATGACGGGAATGTGCATCTTGCCCTGCAGGTTGAGCTTGGTGAGGTAGAACACCTTCTCCCCCAGCAACTTCTCCTTCTTCATCCGCCTCACGCTGTAGAGGCGGAACCGAATGGAGTAGTTGCCGATCATCTCCGACTCGATGTGGTTGAACTTGAAGGTCTCGGTGAAGACTGGGCAGGGCCCCTTCTGCACTCCTGTCTTAGCACGCTGCTTCTTGGTGGGAAGCAGCAGCAGGTGGACCTGCCAGGAGATGTTGCCTGTGCGTTTCAGGGCCGGGAGATCCGTCACAGCAGTCACTGTCACCATCAGCCGGCGCTCCTCCGAGTCGTAGTCGAACACCACGTCCAGAGTACCGTATTTGGCCAAGGGCTCAGGCTCATACCCCTTGGGCAGCTGTGCCGCTGAGCCCCGGGCTGACATTTCCTGACAGAGTGCGGGAGAGAGACATTAACTACGGGGTCATGCACCACCCCCCGCTCCATCCCTGTTTCTTCTTCACCAATTCCATCGATGGTGATTGCCCACAGAAGCTGTATACAGCGGAGCATCCTACACGCTTCCTGCCCCTCAATAAGCCCACAACGAGCTTAGAAATACATTTTTATGGAGGAATGCTGGAAGAATCGCGTGTACAGCTGCAGTCCCGCAGCTAAGGGGTGGAGGACCATCATGATGACAGAATGCTCTCCAAACATCTGGTATGAGTTGAACTCGCTGCGGCGTGTTCGTGCTGAACGGGGCCCCTCCTGTCAGCCCCTCTTGCCCCGCGCGAGCCTGGACTACACGAGCGGGCTGCCAATTGAGGCGCTTGCATTCGCCGCGTTCCCCTAACCCGAGACCATATGGCTGAACGAGATCAAATGGCTTTTTAATAACCATCTTATCTTGAGCTCCTCACGCCCCAGCGTGGCAGTGGGAGATTAATGGGTTGTCAGTGGCAGTTCAGAGGAGTGGCGGGGGGGGAGGTAAAAAAAAATAAAAAATACGAAAGCAGTCCAGGCCACAAATGTACCGCAAAAATAAAAGGGTCCCCCTGAGTTTCCATAGCACGCTCTGTTTCTTGGTGCAGTTGCCATGGTTTCCTGCGATGTTGAGCCTCTCCTGCGGCGCATTACCGTCGCCTCTGTTTGTCGGTAAGACTCGGTGTGGCCTTGTGGAGGCCTGCAGGGTGGGGGAGCTGGTCGGGAACTGTGCCGAAGGGGGGGGGGGGGGGGCGTCCCCTCGTTAGCCCCCCAAGGTTCACATGGGAACTGGGGGCTGCCAGCAGTCTCTGTCCCCCCCCCCCCACAATACAACATACTGCAATTGGCCCGATCATGACTCGTTCTCAGACTACCGTTTTTAATCATTCTCGGGTTCACCTATACACAAGTGCTGACCCAAGTAGCATTACAAGTTTCTCGATACTGTCTAATCCCTACGAGAGCCTCATGGGGCTACTCACCTCGGGGCTGAGAACGGCGGTGCTGTCGCTGGGCACATCCTCCTCATAGCCCTTGTTGAGGTAGCTCTCGGTCTCGTGGCCAGCGCTGGTTTCACTCGGGCACTTGCCGTACGAGTGGCGTGGGCTATCGCTGCAGTGGGACAGGCCGCATTTGGCGTCGCCGGCATCGGAAGGCGTGCAGGACATGCGTGGTGAGCCATCCTCGTCCTGGTAGGGTGGGGGTTGCAGCTCATCCAGAGGGGGTGTGCGCCTCATTCTCTGGATGTAGTTCACTGTGGAAAAACCCCAGAATCACCCCCCGAAAGTGAGGTGCAGGCGCTGGTATACGGTGACACTTCTGAGCCTTGGTTGAATTCGCATACCCGCAACAGCCATGTCGTTCCTGTCACTGACTCCTGTTTCCAGCTCCATCACTTAGCCAATCACGTTTGACTTTGGGTTTTTATCATGGCCTTCTGGGAATGGGGGTGCCGTGATGTGGCCTGGCATGGCACCGTGTGCCGAAACTAGCGGGATGTTGCATTGCGGTATGGCGAGTGGTGACACCCCTGGGGCTCCTGAGGGATCTGCGTATGGCAGGTCGGAGTCACTCCTCCAGCAACAGGATGAGTAACAATCCATCTGGCTGTCGTGGATACGCTGGGTGAAATTGCAGCCTGCAGCTGCGAGGGGTATGGCTGATACACTAAGACGGAGGGAGGGATTCCGCACTGAGGGCTCCTATTGCTAAAGCCTGATTCTGAGCAAAGGTGTCCCAGGGTCTCTGCCTGTCTTGTCCTGATAGGTACATAGCCTCGAGAGTCCTGGAAGCTGCATAAGAAGACTCATTAAAAAAGAATGGCAGTTTTTTTAATCCTTATCTTCAGGGGTGTATACAGGGGCGGAGCCACAGGGGCACTGGCGCCATCTGAAAGCCAATTGGCCCCCATGCACATTCCCCTGTCACTCACCGATTCAAAGCATATCATTGGCTAATGATAAGGTTGGCACCTCTTTATGAATTATGGCCTTTCTTGTGCCCCCCTCCCACTTTAAAAGACCCTTTAGTCGCCCCTGCTCCCCCACCACTTTCTCTGCATGTACTGCACGATCCCGTCGCCCTGGAGCCTTGCAAAAACACAGACAGTTGCTGTTGACGTTTTAGCGGTTAGGAAGTATGCCCGAAGAAGCTAGCCCTCCCCATTTCATGGCCTTGCCCCCCACCACCAAGAGAACAATGGAGCACCTGGCACAGGATGGTCTTCGTGCTCCCCCCCCCCCCGCGCATTAGTGGCTGTGGCACGCATTTCACGGTTAGATGCCAGCGCTCCCACAGCCGCAGGAATGCGCCGCTGGTCATGAGAGGACACGTCTGAATGATCTCACCCCAACTCCTTCATCTGGCCTCCATTAGGGTTCCACTGGCACTCATTACTGCTGAACTTTATATAAGGATGGCCTGCCTTCACTATGACTCACAAGCAGCGCTTACAAAGGCCGGATTATGGCCAGCTCGGCTCCACCGGAGCCCGCCGCCACTACCGTCCTGTTAGCGGCCCACCGGCAGTGAAGCAGTGCATGCTGGGAGATCACGAGGAGACAGTCACCAATGAGCCATTTTTTTAAATCATGAGAAGCACTTAGCTTCACGCATTGTGCAAAAATGGACTCCGCTCCGGGTTGCTCGACACATCTGGAAGATTATATGTAAAGCAAATAATTCTCTACAGCAGGGGGCGCCCACGCTGCTTCTAAGTGAGCCAGCGTTCAGTTTGTCCTGTCAGATTAAATGACATGTTTCTGGAGGAGTGCAGTCACCCATTATTTAGTCACAATTCTGCCGCTCAACTTCAGCAAGGCAAAGAGCTGGGGGCGGATTTCTGGAGTGCCGAGGAGATCGAGAGACCAGTCACCATCCAGGAAAGAGGGGGCGGCCAGCGGAGGTGGTGCAGTGCCACAGGTACCTGAGTGTCCACCTGAACAGCAGACTGCACTGGGTGGCAACACAGTGACCAGGAAGCGGTCAAAACTGAAGAATGTCACAAACCAGTCTGTCCATCCCTGCGCTTCCAAAGCACCTTGCATGCAGCTTCCTACTTTAGTATCCCCTTGCAAATCTGAACAGTCTCTCTCTTTAAATCAGGAGTCTCCAACTCCGGTCCTGGAGAGCTACTATCCAGTAAGTTTTCTATCCTACCTGGCTTCTGATGAGCCACACCTGCTCCTGGTATTTACCTGAGAACTAGTTGTAATTGTAAGCAGACATTTGTCTAATGGTAATTCCTATGTATTCCCTCTGCTTATTAACACACAACTATAAGTTTAACTTGGTAGTGTTGCATCCATCCATCCATTTTCTGTACCCTTTTATCTTATTCAGGGTCATGGGGGGGGGGGGGGTGTCCGCAGCCTCCAGAGGCTATAGGAGTGTTGCAGTGAATCTATTGTTTAATATGCTACTTAAAATATGCCTAAATGTCCTGTGGAAATCATGATAACATGCATTCATAAAATTAGTTACTTGTATATACTTGTATGTGAACTTATTCTGAATTTTATATCATTGGCTTGGGTGTATGGAAAAAATGGGACACATGTTCTTCATAAATATGTGTTTCTATGCTGCTGTGGATGAGTGTGAAATACATAATGAAATTAACAGCCTGTGGTGGTAAAAAGACCCACTGCACTTAGCTGAATGCTACCAGCCAAAGTCAGGCTCTAGCTCGCTCAGCCCAGTTCATCCTGTTTCGTCAGGCAACAGAAAAGCACTTGACTTTTACACGTCTAATTTATGGGCCAATGTTCTGTAAAGCACTTGAAATTCCCCATGTCATTCTAATTAACACTGGCCTCACCTGACCTGAGATCAGTGCCACGTCACACTTACAGCACTTAGATCACAGGTCTGATCACGTCAGATGCTATCTGTTCTAAAGTGGGACGTTTGTCACCAACAGGAAAGGTTAGGCATCGATAAACCTCAGATTCACCTGGCAGCAAAGGAACCCTACATGCCCCCCAGTGACAAGTAGTGCCGGCTTTTAAGGCCTTCAGATGAGGTCTGCAGGGGCACTGAAAACAGAGCTGAAACATGACCTGAAGGTGCCATGACTTGGATCATCTGTTACCAAACAGACCCACTCTGGCCTCCAGTTAGCCTCCAAATCTCAGCTGAGGGGTGTGCTGCCCCCCCCCCCCCAAATAATGATCACCTTGTGGTACTTTACAGGGACCATGGTTTCTGCTTTGGGACCGGGAAGCTTCCGGGGTCTGAGCTGCCCCAGCCTCCATTGTTTGCCATGTCTGGACTGTTATTCCCCCCCCTGCCCCAAAGGGGTAGTTCTCAGGCAAGTAAAGCAGGTGGCCGGGCCCCTGCCCAGATTGTGCCACCCCCAGCAAGAGCAGCACCACCACAGGGTTGTAGGAATACATGATTCCATAATCTGAGATGTATGTTAAGAGACACAAGTGCAAGTAAAAGATAGCTACATTCAGTGAGGACAGCCATTTCACCCAGTGCAGAGGCAGGGTTGAAATTAGGGACCTGTTTTTGATTTAATGTGTTTTTTTTTTTTTTTTAATAAGAAACACTGAAATGTTCAGTGTGCTTGTGACAGTTGGTCTGTACAACTGATTTAAACACAGCAGAGCGGGGTGTAAATAATAGGATTTATGTCTTCTAAGTTGTCTTGAAGGCACAATCAAATCAGGAATAATCACACTGCCTTTTCAGATTTATGTGAATGGAATCGGCACTATGTGGTTCCTGCATCTTTACCTTTAAGAAGCTTAGAACAAAACCTTACAATTGTAGAGGTTGCTGTGGTGTAAAATACCATCACCTAGCTGCACTGCACTGCTCCCTGCAGATGTGCTGTTTAAGCTACAGGCTTAAGCTGTGACATGTAGAATGTAAAAAAGGAGTAAGGGCTCCACCTGGTGGCCAGAATGGAAAATAGTCACTCCAAGATCACCTACGACTCACTTCGTAGAATAGAAGTGATATTTCATTAACCCACCAGGGGAAATTCTCTCTTCATCTACCCCATCTCTCCATGAGACACACAGACACATATACAGGTGAGAGTGAAGGCTGGAGGTCACAGAGCAGGGTCAGCCAGTGGGTGGTGCCCCTGGAGCTGGGGGTTAAGGGCCTCGCTCAGGGGCCCCTGGGTATGTGACTATTCTGCTGAGGCCAGGACTCAAACCGGCAGCCTTCCGATGAGTGGCACAGAGGCTTCGCCTGCAGAACCACACTGCTCCTGTGTTGCATACGCCTGGCTTGTTGATGAATTCAGTAAAATCTGACCTAATTTTCATATGCCAGGAAGTTCATTACTCAGTATTAACATAATCTTTTTTAGAGTTCTTAAAACAAATGTTATCACATAGTGGTGGCCTCACACCCCCAGAGTTGGCTGAAATCCCACCCTTGCTCCGTATGTGAGGAGTTCCCATGTTGTCCTGCGTGGCTCTGCGTTGGGTCCGCTGCTTTTGGTTACGATTACGCTGGTCAGTCTCGTGTATTTTCGATGCCGAACCGGTCCGTTACACGCATGCGCCACACGTCACACGCACAGCCGCGTGCACGCTCACCGTGAGTGAGGACTGCGGTTTGTAATACATGTAAAGCCAAATTAAACCGTGCGGGAACCAAAATGCAGTGAAACATCGGAGGTGAACTTTAAACTGATTATTAAACGTGTATTGGATAATCTTGAAACGGAATAATCATTGAAATTGCAAAGCTAGAAGAGGATTTTTCCTATAATGTCTTAGTAGCGAAATCTTATCCCCTGCGCCATAGTGTCCGGGCAGTATGCAGCCTGATCTTAATCTACTTAACAAGAATTTAAGAAGTGTATGCGCATAACACGCCATGTTTGTATTAATAGTATTACCCTGTACCTATTATTATTTGGGTATATAGTATATAGTACACTTAAGTTTTATTTGGAGGACTTTTTAAGAAAAGGGTCAATGTGTTATCTGGCGAATTTAAACAAACTGGAAAATGATACAAGTAAATGACATTTGTTTTGTTAATTAAATCGTTTGCACCGGCTGCAGTTTGGTAAAGTAAAATATGTCAGATAAAGATGGATGTACAGCAAGTAATTTTCAGTTAATTGTTATTTGTACCTCTTTCCAGTCACAGAGCACTTTATTTTGAGACATGTTTAAGTGTGAGAAGATCCTGTAACTTAGTGCAGTTTAGGGGAAATTGTAAAGTGTAACAATTTCTTTTATTATGAAAATACAATTTTGCATTGAAGAAAATTTTGCTTTTTTTTTTTGTACATGCTGTCAATTTTTAGAAAGAAAATTGCAATCGGCCAAGAAAATTGCAACTGGTGCATCTTTAATAATGAGAATGATAAACCCTTTATTTGCCATTTGCACAAGTGCAGGCACACAGGAATTCTTTCTTCTTTTCGCTGACCCCCTCTTGCTCTCCATAGCTTGGGGGGCACAGCCACGGGGCAGCCAGGGTTCTGCTGAGGCTGGGGCTTCTCTCCGGCAATTCAGAGACATGCAGGCGGGCTCAGCATCGGACTAAGACTACATCTATAGCCCTAGGTGCCCTGGGGGACCCCACAGTGAATTTTGCTGACCTGGCAAAATTCATTCCCTAAGAAATTTTTTGCCTGCCCACAAACGCATCGGCTTGCTGGGAAAATGCCCGGTATGCGGGACGGCCAGTCTGGCCCAGGGTAGACTGCTGTCCTTAGCGTGCGTGTGTGCAGCCTGAAGCCCATCACTGTGCTCCACGGTCTCCAGGCCCCCTGTCATCCTGACCAGGATATGAGGTTGATCTCATTTGAAACAACAAAGTTAAAATTTTCAATGTATTGTAGAATTTTAATGTAGCTACTGTCACATCCTGCCCCTCATGTCCACCTGACCCTCCATGTCTCCTCCCTAGTGTGACCCTAACAAGTAACACCTTCTCCTTTTTGTCACTATTTTGAGATAACTAAGTTGTTATTTCGACTTAAATTCTAATTTTTTTCTTGGCAGAATCGGGCTTCGATACATTTGCTTGTAGGACAAAGATCATGAAGGAAAAAAAAGCTGCAGAAACCAATATGACCACCAGGGGGAGTTTGGAGCACATAAAATCATTCCCACACTTTTTGTTATCCTGTATCCAGTTAGGATGTATTTTTCGAGATGATTCAGCAAGCAGCATGACAGAGACACCTACCCTCTTCGGTGGAGGCTTCACTGCTGTACCCATCGTATTCTGCCGAAAGGGGGCTGTATTTCTGCCTGGTCTCCCAGCCATAGCCCTTTGGGTTGCGGGTGTCTGCTGCCCTCATGCCCTGTGAGCGCGATACGGCCTCCTGGTACTTCCCCAAGATCTCATCCTCGCTCTCTGAGGATGAGCCCCGAGGATCCACGTCGGGATAGCTCTTATCTGCGGATGGGGGGCAGGGAAATGGCGTCAGGGTCCAGTGCAGAAGGCCAGCCGCCTTCAGCCGTGACTCTGCTCACAGGGATACAATACGGTGATGCAAAGATGTCAATGGGATGATATCAGAGGGGCAAACAAAGAGGCAGCAGACATCAATAACGGGCCAAGGGGGCTGATTAAATGGGAAGGATAGTCTTCTGAAATACAATGTGTGTATGAGCAGAAAAACATTATAAGCCCTGTAAGCGAACAGTCAAACTGAAAACGACATCTTTGAACAAGGAACAAAGATGTTCTCTATCAATGAACAAATACTTTGCATCCCACATAACAAAACTGAACCGCTTACTGTGACAAATTGGGCAGTTAAAACTACACACCACTAGATGGAAGCAAACATACAATCTACAGAACAGATGAGGCTGGATGGGAGCAGAGTGTGACAGTCAGGGGCTAAATAGTCGGGTCTGAAGCGCCTCGGTGCCGGCTGCTCAGTCTCTGTCACAGAAACCATTAGAGAAGCCTCAGCGGCAGATGCACCTTGAGTCTACCTGAACACCTTGGAGTCTCCTCGAGGGCAGACCATAGGGATAAAGGGAAATGTCAAGTCACATTCATGTCCAAGTAAATTAATGCCTACAGATCAACCCCTGGTGCACCTTGTTCACAAGTCCAATTCCTTCAGCACGGCTCTGAGGTAATTGCATCCATACTTGTCCATAAAGACACACTGTGGTGAGGAACAACGTGGTCCTTGCTGTCTCGAGCCCCCGGCAACAGGTCTGATGGCACCAAGCCTGGCCACTAAAAGCACTCCGCTCCGTAGCTCAGCAGGGAACATTCCGGAGAGCTCAGTGGGGCTCCCCTGTATCTAGAGAGCCCCTCAACGGCCAGCATCCGCCCCCAGAACCAAACCCAACACCTTCATCCTCCATGTGGGAGGTGTTTCTGCAGATTCCTCCCCCTGAACAGATTTGTAATTGTTTTCTGGGTATTTTTTAAGAAAGAGATGACATTTCTGTGACACTTTTGTTGGTGTTTTGTTCAGGTAGACCATAGCTGAAATTAAACATCGGTTTGCATCCTTCATTCATCACCTGCTAAAAATCAAACTGAAGAATATTAGTCAATTCAAAGTGAATGGCTGGTTTTATACTGTGTGTAACAGTTTTTACAATTTATGTGTTTAGTCTTTTACGATTTTCAGGCATTTTAAACCAGACTCTCTTCACAAATGACTGCTTTTTTCTTCACCAGTGTTCTCTTTTGATGTATGCAGTCTAATCATTTTGAAAGTAAACAAAACTGGTCAGGTGACATCTGGAACAATACTATTCAAGAAAAATGTGCACCTGTCATACCTTGGCAATCCACGCCTTTATGACAGAACAGAGGATGTGAGCAAAAATTGAAAAGGTCCAGAAGGAAAAAGTCATATGTGTTGGAAGAAGAGCTGTGTCCAAAGCAGTAAAGGCAGGCGAGGAGAGGAACCAGAGGACAGAGGAACAGGACAGAAGGGGGCGCCCAGCAGCGCGGTCACTTCTCACCTTGACCCTCTCTTGAGCCGTTCCTTTCATTCCTGGCGCCATCACCCCTTCGCTGTATAGATGACCGGCTATGTCTCTTTGACCTCCTACCACTGTGGACCTTGTCAGCTCTGTTAGTTTTTGACTGATGAGCCAAGTCCTTGATTTGACCGTCCATGGCGTCTCTAGTCTCCCCCCTGCTGGGTGAGCCCTCTGAGACGAACCCTCTACCGTTTCTTTCTGCATACTTGATGGTGGGAGTGGACTTTGACCTGTCCTCCCTGAAACATGCATCACTACTCCCTTCTCCTTTGGTACCATTTTGCACCCCCTTGTGAGCCCCTGTACACACCTCTGTGCTCTCAATCCCAGGCTTCTGGCACTGGCAATTATACTTGGCTGCATCTGAGCCCCTTGCCTGGGCCAGCTCCAGGTCACGTGCGGCCTTCTCGCTGGTCTCCATCTTGCACTGTCTCTCTAGCTCCTCCGCTTGGACCCGCTGGATGATGGTAGAGACCTGCTCGGCCAGCTGGTCGCTAACCGTGTAGGTGACATCGCCCACAGCAAAGGCCAGGTCGTCCACAACGTTGGTGACTGAATCCAGGATCGAGGAGACAGATGACATGCTCTGTTGGAAACTCTTGAAGAATGCCATGATGGCCTCTTGAAGCCCTCCAGGCCGTCCTGCTGCTTTTCTGGGTGCTAATTCTCCAGCGGGCCAGACCTCAGCTTGGGTGGCTCTTCTGTCAGGGCTGTCAGGACAGTTGCAGGCTCACGCGCAATATCACTATCACTAACGTATCACTAACGTATCACTAACGAGACTGGAGCGCGGCGCAACACGAGAAATTGATGCCCAACCCAAAATGTGATCTAATTATGCAGTGATGACATTTTTTTCTCCATCGGTTGTAGTTATGGGGGTATGATGGCTGTGCTTCTGGGGGTGGATGCGAGTTTTCAAGCTCTTCTCAGCCATGGTTGCCATGTTTTTACTGGCTTTTAACAGAGAATTCTGTACAAGACAATGACTAGAGAGGCGGGAGGAAGCACACAGCTGGGTAGTAGTATAAGAGCATCACAGGAGCAAGGTGCTGAACGTCAGCTGCTACTCCTCTGCTTTTCTGCTTTATTGACAAATATCTGCCCTGGCGATGATGGTAAACAGTTTGGGCTTTAAGGGACTTGATTCAAAGCCTCAAAGATCCTGTTTGCTCTTCCTGGTTCTTCTTTTGCTGTGAATATCTTTGTGTCGCTGAAATGCTTCTGCAAGGCAACGCATTTTTTTTTTTGTTAGTCAGTAATAACCCCCCCTCCCATCCCAGGTTAGAGCCATCACCCTCCCATAAAGACACTAAACCACATTCCCCACCGATGCACGGATAAACAACGAGGAGGGGGGCTGCTCAGCTTTCACACTGGTGGCTTTGCTGTCAGCGAACGCGTGTCTGTTTTGAAGGCACAGAAAAGCTGATACCTGACTGAGCTATTCACACAGCCCTGAATAAAGGGAGAGGAAAAGAGATGTAGGAGCCCGGTGGGTGGACTGTGTGTCCCAGAGCATGTCAGACTAAGTCCTGAGTGATGACTGCCACCTGCTTTCTATTTGAAATGCGATCGCTTATTAGCATGCAAAGCTACGTGCTGCTGGGGCATTGTTCAGGCCGAACAGATAATACTCCACTGTCAACTACATGCCAAGTTCTAGTCTTTAGACCGGTGTGTCTGCCTAGAAGGTTTTGGAGGCTGAATATCATGTTCCTCATACCTCATGCCAATATCTCCAACCTCTTTTAATCTTCAATTTCCCTTGAAATCCCAGTGGACGTTTAATGAAATAGTAAATGATACCGTGGACCAGAACCTGACCATGAAAACCGGAAACTGTCCAATCCTGGCACCTCAAGGGTCAGAGTTTTTATCTTCCTGGAGATGCTGCTGATCTCACAGCCTGACAGTGCCACAGACATATCTGTGTCAAGGGGGCTGAATCCCTCGGATCGCTCATCTAACACAACAGGCTGCGTGAAGGAAGAGCTACACAAAGGTAACGTCTATGATGCTCTTGAGGTCCTACACACCTTCTGGAAATCATTACAATTAGCAGAATAACTATCTGAGAGGCCCTGTCCATCTTTCTAATGGAAACAGATAAGGGGAGGTTGGCAGAAAGCTGTCAGCCTGCACTGCACTTACCGAACTGCAAGACACACTCTGTGCTGCGAGGCCCACAAATGCTATTTTTATCTCTTCTGTTCGCCTCCATCTTTCCGAAGCTGCCTGAAGCCCCCCGTAAGTAATGCTGTCTGCGCGATGACACCACAAGAGTCCTGAGTGGCAGCAGTTCTGACAGTGATTAGCATCTCTGACAAACTTTCGGCACCGCACCCCCCACCCCTCCTCGGTCCCCGCAAACACACACACGCAGCCTTATAGCACCATCCTAATTGGAACCAGGTGTATGTGACAGCAGCACTGTTTCCCCAGCACTGCCTGGGTTTTGCTGACCTAATGTTGGTGTGTGTGTGTATAAGACACATCCCCGCTGTGGCAGGTGCTTCAGTCCTTGTTGTTGAGATGTAAGGGGAGCGGGAATGGTCTATGAACATGAGGGGGTGGGGGGGGGGGGAAGGGTCATAGGGTGGCAGACAGTACTGGTGTATGAAACACACACACACACACATATATTTTTACCTTGCAAATCCTTGTTTTTCCTGTAGTCGTCCAGGCAGGACAGGCTCCCCCGGGGCTCTAAAGACAGTTTGTTGTTGAGGTATAAAAAGAGGAGAGCCATCAACAGGATGAAGATGGCTATGGCGGTGAGGAAGCCCAGGGCCTCTGGGGACACTGTGGAGAGAAGGCGGAGAGCTGAGGGCGAGTGTGCATCCCGCTAACTCCTGTGCATCCCGCTACTCCTGTCCAAAAGAACCTCCACGACCAGCCAATACTCAGAAACAATACTCTTCAACCCGCAGAGTATTAGTACAGAAGCCCTGAACCGCATTTGATGAAATTTTTTTCGGAGACAATAAGTCGTTATTTCGACATAAGTCGTTATAACGAGATATTATCTCGTTATTTCGATATGTTGTTATAACGAAATAGTAAGTCGTTAAAACGAGACATCTCGTTATTTTGACATAAGTCATTATAACAAGATTATCTCGTTATTTCTACATACTATCTCATTTTAACAACTTAAGTCATTATTTCGACATAAGTCATTAAAATGAGATAGTCGTCATTTCGACATGTCGTTAAAACGAGGTATCTTATTTCAACATAAGTCGTTAAAATGAGATATCTCGTTATTTTGACAATGTCGTTAAAACGAGATATATATATCTCGTTATTTCAACATACTCTCGTTTTAACTCTCGTTTTTAAGTTGTTGTTTCGACATAAGTCGTTAAATCGAGATATCTCGTTATTTCAACTTAATGTCGTTAAAACGAGATTAAATCGTTAAAATGAGATCTCATTATTTCGACATAAGTCGTTAAAACGAGATCTCGTTATTTTGACATAAGTTGTTAAAACGAGATAGTCGTTATTTTGACATGTCATTAAAACGAGATATCTCGTTATTTTGACATAAGTCGTTAAAATGAGATAGCAAGTCGTTATTTCGACATAAGTCGTTAAAACGAGAGTCGTTATTTCGACAATGTCGTTAAAACGAGATATCTCATTATTTTGACATAAGTCGTTAAAACGCGATAGCAAGTCGTTATTTCGACAAGTCGTTAAAACGAGATACTATCTCTTAACCACTTACTATCTCGTTTTAACGACTTATGTTGAAATAACGACTTACTATCTCGTTTTAACAACTTATGTTGAAATAACGACTTATTATGTTAAAATAAAGACTTATTGTCTCCGAAAAAAATTTATCAAATGCGGTTCAGGGCTTCCGTATATTAGCAAAGACGGAATGCACTGAAATGAAGCTGTTTGCCGCCAGGTTTGTAATATATCTCATATCTAATGACATGTGACTAAAACTAGGTCAATTTCAGTATATGCCCAAGCATGGTTTTCAACCAGCCAGACGTCCAGGTTGACTCAGACGTACAGCTAATGGCCTGTATTGAAGCATTTAGCTTCAGAGGCATCAAAGATGCATTGATTTGGAAGAAAATGAAAGGAGATTTTTCAGCTTCTCAACCGACAAGCACTTACGTGAAAGAGTCAGGGTCAGAAGAAGGTCTGAATGTGTAGTTGTAATCATGTCCGACCCATGTGATCTCTTAGGGAGCCGAAATGCTCACTCCTGCTCCCACTCCAAAGGACTTAGATTACCCTAGATGACTCTTTGCGAGAAACTGGGAGTGGTATCTGACCCCCGACAGATCCAGTGACTCCTGATGGGAAAGGGGCTGGGTTAACAGGTCCCTGGAGCTTATTAAATATTCTTGAGCTCTTACGAGCAGGAGTCACAGGACCCTCCCGCTACCGTGACAGGAGACCCCGCTGGAAGGCGGAAGGATAGGGCACCCGTGAGGCTGTCACGGCGGTTGCCATGGTGGCTGTCACCATGGCGGCTGTCTGTTCAGCCATCAGGTGTCGGATTTCGCCCTGGGCTCTGTTCACCATCCCTTTGCCTGGCAGGAGCACAGCAATCTGTCTGCTTCAGGTTATGGTGGCATCCGAAAAGGCGGGGGATCACCATTCCGGTTGTTTCTAACACTTGGTTATTTTAATGAGGAATGAATGTACACATGGGACAGCTTCAGGGAATAACTCACCCCCAGCCAATGCTGGGGTAACCATGACCTTATCCAGCTCAGAAATGTACAGCAAACATGGAAGAACATGAAAAATCAAGTTTTCCATTCTCTCATTTGGCGGGGGCCCAGTCGACCTCTCTTAACCCCCAAACAACACCCCCTCCCCCCACCCCCGACCCCAGAGCAGATGTGGACATGATGGAAGATGTGCTGCACTCTTTCACAGGATGGTAGGCAGCTGAGGGCATGGCCTTATTCACCAGACAGTTTTTGGTTCATGTCCCGGGATGTGCTCTGCTCATCTTAAAGTATCCCACTGTGAATAGATGGGAAACATGACAGGCTTCTTGTAAACATGCCATTTAATAGACAAAGTAATATGTAATAACAATGCTAACATTCAGCAGTTAAAAATAAATCAGTAACAATAATCCGACATAGAAACACCTAGATTTCTGGGTGCTGGAATTCTGCCCAGGAACTACACAGTCCCAGCAAGCGTCTAAGCTTCTCTTTGGGTAATCTGATGAATCAGATTCTCCTGCCAAAGCACTCTGTCCCGGTGGCTTAACCTGGTGGCACCTGGTCATTCAATCAGGCCTGATTTCCTTGTCCTGCCCCTCAGTGATTTGTATGACATGGCCTGGAGTAGCTGGATGGCACCTTTGCCCCGTGTGAAAGGTGTACGAAGGCTGCAGGATGACTAATGCAGGAGCTCGGCTGTGAAGGCACTGATGCGGGAAACATACAGGGAACACCTGCTGTCAATCCTGGCATTCTTAGTCCTTCAAATCTCTTTTTAATACGAGAACCTGCAAAGAAGTGGAATATGAATACAGCATGCCTCAGTCTGTGTGTGTGTGTGCTGCAGATCTACAGAACACCACCTAAAATGGGGTGAAACTGGACCCTCCGGTGTTGACAGCCTTTCCAAACAGAGCTGACACGTCAATTGGGCTTCCGGAGATGTTCCTTAGCAGACTGACCCAATGGAGAGACAGAAATTCAAACCTCAATGTCCGATTCGGATGTTTTGTCTCATTGTCATGACAACTTTAGCGTTGCATAGACGTCGGTCGGAGTCGTAGCTACCGTGGCCGACCAGACACACCTCTCAGTGCCACAACCACTTTTTCCCATATTCTGTGTGCCTGGATGGCGCAAGTTTCTGAGATGAACCAGAATCATCACCCGGAACACCACTAGAGCATCAATTAGGATGTGTGAATTCACCGAACGGAACCTGGACTTCTCAAAGTTGCCCGGGGTGAACACAGCAAAGGGAACCCTGAGCAAATAGTAGACAGAGAGACCAATGTGAATGTAGTTTATGGTGCTTTATAAAACACAAACTCTTCACCATCTGATACAACCTGCAATGGCCTCATTAGCTCCTTCCCCCTTCCCCATCTTAAACTGCACTAACAGGATTTACTTCACTGTCTCCGGAATATTCCGCAAGGTAAGCTCTGCTGTGGCTTCCTTCAGGAGAGTTAAGCAGAGGAAGGCTGTTGATCGTCAACGGCAAACCCAACAGGCAGGCAGATAACCTCTGCACAGTCCCTGTCATTGTTTATTGTCATTTATCATTATCAACGACAAACATGACTGAACAAAAAATCTAATACTGAAGCAGACCTCTGCGCTCGTATACAGATGCTCCTCTCTGAGTTCATCGCTTACAGTTACTACACAACCGTCGCTTTGGAGACCATAACCAAAGATCTTTAGGTGGAAGAGAGAATGATAAAGCCATGTACAGACAGAAAGGATGGAGAAGCTTCTGTCTTATGGTTCTGCTCAAACTAGGCCTCCTGGACAATCCAATACGGGGGGGGGGGGGGAAATCCAGTGCCGAGCAGAACATTACTTACAGGATTTAATGTCCCTGAGCTGAAAGTTAAAGACTTAACGACAGAGAAAAAGAGATGAGCTTACATTTCCGTGGCCTGCTTTAAAGAAGAAGCACTCCACAATCCCACTTCCCCAATTATCTGCCCGTCCTGTTGGTCCTGCGACGTGCGAGCGCTGTCCTGTCCCCTGCCGAAAGCACGCTGTCACCAGGCCTGGTGCAGTGGCCTATATGTCGGCACTATCTGAATAATTCAGCGGCCAGATGGGACGCGATCCGGTCCCACGTGCGCTGGCAGGTCCCTCTTTGTCATGCAACGTTTGATCAACTGCCTACAACTTCGGACATAAATTAGTAAACGTTCAGAGGTCTGGTGACATGGGAAGCCTTAGTATGGATACACTAATTATAATCAGTAGCTTTTTAGATGATTCCAGAAACCAAAGGTAATACGTTTACTGGAAAAACACAGAGCTGAGGCCTGCTTTGGATTGGGACTGTGTGATGGTGGTGGGGAGGGGTTTGCAGTGCATCCTAACACCCATCCTGTAAATCAACACCCTAGGCTTCATTTGGCAGATCTCACCTATGAATACACTTTAATGGTATAAGGCCATGCCATTCCTGCCAGGGGGACAGAGTGAACCCTGTGGGTGTAAGTGACAAACTTTTCCTCGTGGGTTGGCTGCAATGCCCCCACCCCCGGTTGTGGAAAACGCTTGGGACGGCAAATGAAGCTAGACTTTGGAGGATGGATGCTGGCGGGATGAGGCAGGGCGAATGGGGAAGGGCACGAGCGTAAGTGAGCCGCGCGGCGCCCTTGGGGGGGTGAGATGCCCTTTCCGAATTTGACTGCCTGTCTGCATGGGTGGGGGAGGGGGTAATGGTGAGTGATGGGCCAGGTTGAAGTAACAGTTTGCATTATTTATAAGCATAACATGCAATAAGAAGTGAATAACACAATCTGCACCTATAAACACGGCCGAAGGTTGCCCCCCCCAGAGACCCAGAGCATGCAGACAGGCACAGATAAATGATGGCCACCGCTAAAACATGCTGGACGTGCAGACATGAAATCATGGGACACGTGGCAGGGGGGGTCCATATTCTGATGGGGGGTTAGTCTTTGGGGCTTTGGCAGTGTTTGAATGGACCCACCTAGGATGCTCGTTACATCATAGCCTTCCCGGGCCACAGGGCTCCTTCAGATCAGCTGACCAGACTGAGCACGCTCATGTGGAGCCTCCCCCAGCGCTGCAGTGCTGCTGTTTTACGACCGCTGTCGCCAGCTACCCGCCGGGTATGCGGAACCGGCGGGACATGAGCTTTAATTACTTTCTCTTTACTTCTGTGACTTACTGTAGATGAAGCACTGAATTAGATCCCATTTTCAGCCTCCCTATAGGATTTAGCGTCCTAAGGTGATCGGACTCACTGCAGAGGGAGCGTCATGAGTGACCTGGAGACCCTTCTGCTTTATTCAACGAAATAAGCATGACATGATCAGCACTGAATGGGTCAGAACTGTTTAGGCACATGTCACATTAACAGAACATACGCTTGTTCACTGTACAACCCACCAAGCAATACTATGGTTTTCAATGTATTTACAATGGAACTCCATGCGAAAAATTCCCTGATGTCACTTTTGCGGTTAGTAATTATTTATTGTAACTGTTTAGTATTGTCTTCTAACTGTCTACATGTGTGTAAACCTGCAATTTCCCTCGGAATCTATCTATCATCAAGGAAGGTTTTCACACTGCACTAATTTCCCTGCCCTGTGCAGATATATCATCTCTCTATGACCTGGAAGCCTGTGTTTCCTGTACCAATGTACAGCTGCTCTGCATTATAACCAGCATCAGTGATGCAGAGGACCTGCTCATGGATGTAGTGTGCTGGGGTGGGTGAAGAGGTCATATTGACTTCTTCCAGGATAGTTCCCAAATGTTGCCACCATTTATTAAACAAGAACTCATCAATTTGCATGAAATTATTATCTAATAGAAAATTGATATGGTTCCCCTTTCTGTGGAGAAGATCAGCCTTTCTGCATCAGGGAGGAGTGAGACTGTCACGTTTCGGTCTAGCATCATGCACATCCCTTTAATAACCCCCCACCCTGAAAACCAAGCACTCTGCCCCACCTCAAAGCTACTTACACGTCAAATTCAAATGCCTTAAGACTGCATGCCCTAGATAGCGTTCTGTACACAATCACACTGACAAATTACGCATTTGCACCATTTGTCTTTAGCTATTATGTAAGACATGACAAAATACCCATTACTAGGCTAACAGTATATTTCTCAAGAACAGGGAGGTGGTTTAGCAGCTGAGAGAGCTGAAGTTATTCTTAGCTCCAGAAAAACTTTGCTGGTGGCGTACAGAGTATGATAAGGCAAGGTAATTCATGTTTTATGGCTGTAGGGGGTGACACTAATCTTTAGGTACAGCACGGTGGAGGGGGGGGGGCAGTGTAAACCTCAATGTCACCAGACAAGCCACCCCAGGCAGAAGATGACCACATGTCCACAGCCTGGGTTACCCTCAGCTTGGGGTTTGTTTAGCCATAAAGTCGATGCACTTTTAAGAAGACCGACTCAGATGTGAGAAGCAAATTGTAGTGAAGCAGTGTGTTATCCTCTCCCTGGGAGCAGGCATGTCGCAGTGAAGCAGTGTGTTATCCTCTCCCTGGGTGCAGGCATGTCACAGTGAAGCAGTGTGTTATCCTCTCCCTGGGAGCAGGTGCGTTGCAGTGAAGCAGTGTGTTATCCTCTCCCTGGGAGCAGGCACATTGCAGTCAAGCATTGTGTTATCCTCTCCCTGGGAGCAGGCATGTCGCAGTGAAGCAGTGTGTTATCCTCTCCCTGGGAGCAGGCACGTTGCAGTGAAACAGTGTGTTACCTTCTCCCTGGGATCAGGTGCATCGCAGTGAAGCAGTGTGTTATCCTCTCCCTGGGAGCAGACACATCGTAGTGAAGCAGTGTGTTATTCTCTTCCTGGGAGCAGGCACGTTGCAGTGAAGCAGCATGCCATCCCTGGGTCTCATCTGAAGGATGGAAGGGGTATGAGCACCCCCAAACATTTTTTTGGGCTTTGGGTATTTATTCACTGGTCCTTCTGGGCTTCTCCTGTCTTCAAGGAGACAGCTAACACACCCCTCATTCTTTCAGACTACTGAAAGAGGCCTTTGGTGTTTGTCATAATGTGATCTCAGTGATGTCACCATCACTGCAAACAGACCAGGGTCTAGAATATCTAAAAATGTACAGAAATATTAACTATTAGCACACAGAGTGGAGGCGCCATTCGACACTGGACCCACCAACGCCAGCCAGCGCATCGCTTGATCACGCCCATGTCGTTTTCCAGATCGTTACTACCCATGTATATCCAGCTGGGCAAACATGCTGGATCTGTGACCCCATTTCTGCTAATCAGGTGTGAGGCACACCGAGGGCATCGCTGTCCCCTGCCACCGCGTCCCTTGACAGATTCAGGTGGAATGCCGAAGCTCATCACCAGCCTGGTCTGCTGCCAGCGGGGTGAGTCAGCCAAACTTACAGAACTGGAGACCTTCCGGTCCTTTCCTTTTCTGTCATAGAAAGCTCTGGAGATATTTCAGACCTCCTGGGGCTTTAGGTTATGGTAGGAAATCCCCGAAGACAATGAAGGTGCTAAAAATGACAGAACAAGCACTACTTATAGTTGGCAAATTCAATGAGCCATCCCTACATGGGCAATGTATATATTCACCCTTGAGAATGTTCATGAAGCTGCACAGTTTGTGGATCCTCTAGGTTTGTTGGCGGTATTGGGGTGTTCAGTAGGACATGTTCCTCATGACAGAGAGCCTGCAGTCAGAACAAGCCTCAGACAGTGTCCCTCACAGCACATTCATGTAGCTGCAGAAAGCATCAGATGTTTGCTCTGGCCTGCACTGCTCTTTTTATCCATCTGTATGCAAGTATCAGATGTAATTAAACACTTTTCCACCTAACGGACTCCTAATCAGAAACAGTTCCGTCAGGATATTAAATGCAAGAGCTGCTTTTCAGACTGACAAACTCAGGTCCCACGGCAAAGCTGTCCACGCTCAGCTTTAGTTCTGCTGGAAACACATTTGCCTTGATCAAGCTGGGGATCATTATTAGTGTTATGCTGTAATTGGCTTTTAGGGGGGGGGATTCTAAAAATGACTACATAAGAGGCTAAGTGAAGTTTTTCTAGGGTTTGGCCCATTATAACACCAGGACCAGAAAAGAGTGTGATTCACACGCATTGTGTTGATTCCACATGGTAAACAGCTGTGGTTCCCAACACACCCTGTCCCTTTTGTATCCTAGCAACCGTCTCCAGCAGCGTGGGACCTGTTGTTTCTTTCTATTCTTGACAAAATCGTTTTTTTTTTTTTGCCCCGCATGGGGTCATGGACAGAAAGCTTTCATCTGTTTAGATTTCTTATAAAGAAAGATACAAAAGACACCGATGCTACAGAATGATATGTCGTCCTGAGCTCTCGCTTAGATTTGCTGAAGTAAACACTCCAGTAACAATCAGATTGATGGACAGGAAGACCTGGCTGGAATCACAGACAGCAAGTCAGGCATCGATTTCCCCCCCAATCCATTGACTATGGCACAGAGCTGAACGGCCGAAGGGAAACCCCTGACAAAAATGATACTTTGGTTCAACGATAGTTCCAGAACAAACAACAAACTTTGTTTCTGTTCCTCATGCTATAGCTCTTTAGCCACTCAGTGCTAATGGCACCTCCGTCTGTGACGGTCACCCTGCCTCTTATCCCGCCCTTTAGCCTGGGGACACCTGGTCACCTGGCCATGGTTACGACACCGTAATGACCTGCTGAGTAGGCAGGTGGCCATGCTTCTGCAAGGAAACAGATAACTGATGCAAATGGGGGGGGGCTCCACCTGGCACTAGGCCTCCTCCCAGCGTGAGGCATGGTTAGGGGGGGGCGATTGGAAGTGGCACATCACGGCAAAGCTCTGCGGCAGGTGACCCGGCCAACCTCTACGGTGCATTCCTGAAAAGTCACATGAGGCGGCATGGTGCATGAGAAAACCACATGGAACTCAGACAAATTCATAAACCCCAAGCCACGTAACATACATCAATATCACACACTACATTAGCACATTAAAAACAGAAGGGGGAATTGTGATGCGCTGTCACGGCGTGAGTGTAGCTTTCAGTTAATAGTGTTGTTTTGCTAGCACAGCTAATTAGATGGAGCTCACAGCTGTGATAATTGACAATAAGTGCAGCTCCAGGGGAATCAGGCATAAGATGCTCTTATTAAGATGCCCAAATTTTGCGACAGGCCGAAATAAAACCCAGGGGGTGACTGGGTGGAGTTCAGTACCTTGTAAGCGCTATTAAATAGAAGCAGAGCTTTGATTACACATACAAACGACCTATCAGAGTAATAAAGGCATGCTTGGGAACAGGCAGGTTTACTAACACAGTTTTACCTTAGGAATACCACTTTGTGTTCCTGTTGAATTATTTCGTTCTTCAATATGAAGATGTCAGTATACCCTAATCCAGGTGGGAGAACTACCTTCACCTACGATTCGCAGCCAGCTTTATCAAGTATTTATTTGTTGCTTTTCTTGGAGGGGGTAGTTGACAAGTCAAATACAGAAACTCAAGTGGGAAAGTCCGTAACTGTTCCTGGAGCTCTGCTTCTCCTGCTGGTGAAGGCTTCCCTTGATTCAGGGTCCACTTGAGTAACTGTGGACAACAGGAGATGTCCAGCTAGGCTGAATGTTGCAGCTAAATCATTAGACCTTCTGGTCCGGGATCTAAAAGGTGCATGGCGCCGGGCTGACAGTGATTTCCCCCAGCATCATAACTGCAGTCATCGTGAAGCTTTACGGTGTTCTAGAGAGTCGGCCCTCTGTGTTACTATATGCATCTCTGGTTCACATCATCACTGAACAGAATAAACGTCACAATGCAGACATGTTACGCTGGGGAACTTCCCAGTTAGTTTTCTCTTAGAACCTCCTATAAGGTCCACCAGTCTTTCTAGAGGCCTAATGCATAGCACAAGGTCCTCCAGCCCCAGGGCCCGGCTGGGAAGGACATGTCTTATGAACATGATCAAAATGATCCCAGAAGGTTCCGACCATAAACCGATTTGACTCAGTCCTACCTTGTTTCCCCTATTTCTGCATCCTTGGTCCATGGACTTCACACCAGGTTTAGTGCTTTATTGTATGTTCTTTTCCAGCCTGACTACATGAAACTCTGAAAACCTGAAACTAAATGATTTCCAGAGAAGAAATGTTGTTTCTGACTACAGGAAGTTGTAGGGGCGGACAACCAAAGGCCATAAAGCTTCTGTGTTTCACTCTTAAGAGTTTTGTTCATTTGGTTTTTATCTGTCTAATTCCTTCCACATCTCTGTCAACTTGGTGGTATCTGTGGTCTAGAGTTTACCCTACCAGCCTCTTGACATGTCTACCCATGGTCCATCAAGGCTGGACTGGATCACCTCCACGAGTAGCACAGAGCTTCAACTGAACCAAAACAGCAGAACAGGTACCGATGAGACGGCAGCTGTGGTTGAGGTTATAAAAAAGGTTTCATTGGGTCTGGGTCTCTATCCCGGCCTGAACCTGAATGGTGTGGCTTCTCTGTCAGGAAATGAGAGCTGGGTCAGTACCCAGGAGGGATCTGGGTCAGCCAGCCCGGAAGGTGCATAGTGCTTTCTGGGACAGTGAGAGGCAAACAGGTGCTGTATCAAGTTTATGCTGTAATCAGGACACAGCGGAGGAAATGTCGCCATCATTGGGGATGATCAAACGGTCGGATACCGGATTTAAATTAGATCTTCAGTGGAGTATTCGTTAGCTATGGGCTGATCCCGATTCGGGACAGTTCTACTTGCTTTCAGGGTAATTAGCTGAGGTGAATTGGTGGGGTCACATCCCTGGACTCAAAGTTTTACCACTGGAGACCAAACTGTGTAATGAGTTTGGGTCACATGTCTGGGGTGATGATGGACTACCAGGTTGTTAACACGCTCCATCACCCATAACCCAACTATCAATCATTAGTGAAACCCCATGACGACACAGGGAGAACCTGCAAACTCTACACACATGGAGACTTAATCCCTGGTCCCAGAGTTGTGAGGCAACATTGCTAAACACTGTGCCACTGTGCTGCCCCATACTAATGAAACTTTTTGTTATAATTATATAATAATGTTATATATTATTGTAATTATAACCATGGATTCTGTCTTTTGTTCCGATCTGCTCCTGTCAAATTATGGTTTAGTTGGCATGGAGACAGTTGCCAGGGTGTCAAAAAGCACTAACCTTATTCAACGACAAGTTGAGCACAATGGCCTCCTCCCACACAGGTGCTACAAAAGCCCTCTTGTGGACCCACGTCGGCCCACTTAGAAGCCCACATGTGGGCGCGTTTGCAGCCAAGCCAGCCGGTGGCACCCCGAGGCTGACTCATCCGCGTTCAGCTGGCTGAAACTGCCTCTATCACAGCTACTGGCGTCACAATCAGGGCTCACTTGGCATAATTACCTCTCCACACCAGGGTGCTCATCAAAGCTAACTGCTGTTAGCATTGCTAAGGAGCTTGCTAATGAAATTTGCCTAAATAGTGCCACAGGAAGAGATACAGGCCAATAAGGACTCATTCAAGACAGTATCTGAAGAAAAGTGGGGTCACAATTGTCTATATTCAAGAAATGGGGCCTGTGAAATACTAAAAACAGAGGGTTGTAGATGGTGACCAAGGCCTTAACATCAATGAACCCTTGGTTCTCTGGTTCTAGCATGTTGCAGCAGCAGGTGTCTGGTTTGAGAGCAACTGCTGGACAAATTTCAACAGGGGGGGTTACCGAAACAGCTCCATTTATTATTTTGAAATCTGCTGAAGGTCTCAGACACCTACATGCAAGAGGCCCAGCAAAAGACATGTATTCTTAAGGTTCCTCCATTATCAAGACACAAGGTTTCAAGCATTGCACACAAAAATGAATCGTTTTCTACATGAAATTCAAATGTGCTATCATTCTGTCAGTGCCGACAAGTTATGGATTCTACTAATCTATGTCTAATTTTAAATCAGGAACAGATACATGTCCTTCAGGTTTTAATTTTGAGCGATCGACCGACAGTAACAGGGCCGCAGCAGACGAAGGCGCCCTTCCTGGCCAGTCCCTGCAGTCTGTGAGAAGAATCCTCACAGTCCCTCTGCCAGGCTCAGGAGCACGGCTGACATTGCTGCCTGGCACCACCTCGAAAAGTGTCTCACTTGAACGCAGAAGATTTTGTGGGACCTTAAAGTGACAGCATCTTTCAGAAGCTCACTCTCATTAATTACAGTCCGCCCACCCCTCCCCCCTCCATGTGGCTATGGGTGAAGATAGATTTAAAGAGGCGGGGAATGCGGGGGACAAGCACAACATGCATGGTAAATGGCAAATCAGTGCTACAAGTATTGTGTGCTAGATGGGGTACAGGTATCGCCCAAACCTGAAGTGAATGATAGATGGTGAGGGTCAAAGGTTAAAGGTGGGTGGTGATAGCCAATCACAGCTCTGTCTAGCCATCTTACCTTTTCTGACGCAGATGAGCTCATGTACTCCACAATTGCGTTCACCACCTGTGGAGAAAGTGCATCTTTTAATGACAAGGACAATGGAATGGGACACACGGCAACAACAGCTGGAAAAATACTTTACGTATGATGAGTAAACATAATTGACAATAGTGAAGACACCCCGTGTTTCATTTAAACATAAAAACAAAGCACAATTTCTCAGAGAACATAAATCATAAATAAGGATGCTGGACTGAAGGCATTTCTTCTCCATCCAAAATCATTGTTAATATCACCCACACAACGTCCCCCCCTTGTCTCAACTCTCAGAAATCAATGTTCTAGTGTTACTAAGCACTCTTAAACTCTGTTTAATTATGCAACATGCTGGCAAGTGTTCTGGACGACCCAGTTTCTCTGGGTGCTGTGTGTCTGTGGATCTTGTTGCAATTTGATATGTTCCTCCATATAATTGGTACAGTATGCAGTTTGGTGCACATACGTGGCACTGGACCCCCTTTTGAGAAACGAACCCCAGATGTAAAGAGCGTGCCAACGCCAAGATCCACTCAAGGTCTGTTTCTGACAATCAGCGCCAAGGCTGCTTGTCCACATTAATGAAAAGACAGGCGGTTCAATTTACTCTTAACTTGTAATAGTCGTACTAATCTTTGGTAGCTGTAACTGCCCTCGACATCTCCAGGGGCTGAAATGGATAGCCAGGCCTTCACAGGCACTGATGGGATTTTCCACTTAGCCTGCCTAGAGGTTAACCAAAGCTACCACGGGGGACAGTCACACATCTTACAAGAGTAAGAGTGGGAGCTTGAACAAGCTCAAATTTCCAGTGTGAAAGGAATGCTGGCAGCTATGGGTGATAGCCACTATCGATCCAGCCCCAAGAAAACCCACTTTCATTACGTAGCCACCCACCATTTTTGTTAGCAACCAGACATTGCAATGATTGATGTTTTACAGCACCTTGCGTGGCCTGAGTCTCCCAATAACTCATGGGAACGGGGACGAAGGAGGTCAAGCCCCTTGGCAACTCACGGTGACTGGTCCCATGGTATGTGGAGCTGGCCAGGGCTATACCTTACAGTCAATGTCATGCAATTGAGGTGACTCTTGAGGTGTTATTTGGGTCAGCTGATTAGAAGAGCTTCTCCAAATTCTGTTCCCAGTTCTCTCATCAAGGTAAATCATCTCAGACTATGTTTGTGAGGGTTTGAGGAGGTCAAGACTAAAGGCTATGCTGGAGTCATTAGGGGCAGCTTCAGAGGATCAGATCTGAACTTTTAATATGAAGTTTACGCCAGGGTGCTGGTCTGAACCCTGGATTTGCATGGTTTGCCAAGGTTTAGGGCCCCCTGTTAGTCACAAACAGCCACTACACTCTCGTATTTTTGACCAATGCCAATTTTCTCAAAGGAATCTCTGTTACCCCTTCAGCAAGAAAGTAGGCTGTATCATTTCAGAGATGCGCATAATTGGTCTCGAGTTGTACAAAAAAATGGCCATCCATATCTGTGTGAACAGAAAACATGGAAACCTCCGCTCCTATATTCATGTGATGTTTCTCTCGTATGTTTGCATCGCCTTTTCTGTCTCTCCCTCCCATTCTCCACCCTTCCTGTCTCCACGATTTTCCTCTTTTTCACTCACAAAGGCTTTGTCTTTCACTGACCGGAATTATCTCACGCACATTAAGACCGCATTTGTAACAGGAAGATGAGGAAATGTAGCAGGCTGGTTTTTATGTTATTTATGAGAAAACATATCCTTGTTAAATGGATCTGTGGGGGGTGGGGGGTAGCTCACGCTTGCTTCAGGGAGTTAGCTGTATCTGGTCTCCATTTGGTCTGTCCTCAAGGAGTCGGCTGTTTCCATTTTCTGTTTAGTCTTTCCATATAGAATCGGCTGTCTCTGGTTTCCGTTTGGTCTCTCCTCAGGGACTTGCTGTCTTCAGTCTCCATTTGGTCTCTTCTCAGGGATTCAGCTGTCTCCATTCTCCACTTAGTCTCTCCACAGGGAGTTGGCTGTCTCTGGTCTCCATTTAGTCTTTCCTTAGGGTGTCGGCTGTCTCCGGTCTCTCCTTGGTCTCTTTTTTTGGGGAGTTGGCTGTCTCTGGTCTCCGTTTGGTCTCTCCTCAAGGAGTCGGTTGTCTTTAGTCTCCATTTGAGCTCTCCTGGGGGACTTGCCATCTCTGGTCTTCGTCTGGTCCCTCCTTGGGGAGTTGGCTGCCTTGGGTCTCTGTTTCCTCTCTCCTCAGGGAGTCTGCTGTCTCCATTCTCCATTTGGTCTCTCCTCAGGGAGTTGGCTGTCTCCGGTCTTCATTTGGTCTCTCTTTAGAGAGTTGGCTGTCTCTGGTCTCCGTTTGATTTCCCCTTGGGGAGTCAGCAGTCTATGATCTCTGTTTGGTCTCTCCTTGGGGACTCTCTGTCTCTGGTCTCCATTTGGTCTCTCCTCGGGGACTCGCTGTCTCTGGTCTCCATTTGGTCTCTCCTCAGGGAGTCGGCTGTCTCCGGTCTCCATTTGGTCTCTCCTAAGGGAGTAGGCTGTTTCCAGTCTCCATTAAGTCTTTCCTTAGAGAGTTGGCTGTCTCTGCTCTCAATTTGGTTTCCCCTTGGGGAGTCAGCTGTCTACAGTCTCTGTTTGATCTCTCTTTAGGGACTTACTGTCTCTGTTTTCCATTTGGTCTCTCCTCGGGGACTCGCTGTCTCCAGTCTCGGTTTAGTCTCTCCTCTGGGACTTGGCTGTCTCTGGTCTCCCTTTGGTCTCTCCTCGGGTACTCGGCTGTCTCCGTTCTCCATTTAGCCTCTCCATCCCTGTTTCTGAGGGATAAGTTGCATTGTTGGCCCTGGTAAACGTGAGCCTGTGTAACATTGGGGCCAACTAATCATCTCTCCTTCTGTAAGTCCCAAAGATCCCTGAGGCAGCTGGATGTTGGGGCTCTCTCTCTTCTGGGGCCTTCACACAGCCTTCCCAACAGAATCTCCTCCTCTTACTGCAGCTCAGTTTCACATCATGCAACAATAAACACTGCATCTTTTAGATTGCAGGTGGTAAAAAACTTAAGAAGTGCTACCAGTTATTTGCATCTGTAAAGAAAATCTTCTGCTTACTTTGCCCATCTCCCAAAAGTCACTGCCACAGAAGACTGTAAGCTGTAGGGGCGTAATTCCCAGGAATCAGACACCCTGAAACTAAAGATGACTGTTCTTCACTGGTGCTGTATAATTCCTGAAACCTAGAGATGGTCAAATCAGCCAATCAGCGCTTCTCCTTCATAATCTTCATTTTTGCAGCCTGTTTTCAGGATTAGACAGGATTTTCATACTTGTAGTTTTTTTTACCTGGGGCCAGTTTAGTTCTGTGTTAGGCTGTATTCAGAACATCCAATATCTGTATAGATAGGATAACCTTCCGTAATATGACTTACTCCCATGGGACGAATAAGCTCACAAGCGGAAATGCAAAGTGGTTGCAAACCTGCTTTAAGCTACAGCATATTAGCTATGTGAACAGGGCAATCCAGGATTACGCAATTACATTCATCACGATATGCACTTACGGAAAAATGGGAGCAAATGTATATCAGCGCGAACAAAAATACAGAAGGCTGCTTCTAAAAAATGTTTGGTTTTATTAAGCGTTTTGTGTGTGGTTACTATTTTTACTCCAAGCTGCATCCTGCTTCCATACCAAAAAATGGCGTTTCTCCTGGCATGATCAACACCCGCTGAGTGGCTTAAATCAACGTGTGCTCATTTTTTCACACCATTCGCTTTTGAAATCTCTTTTTCATAGGACCTAAGGACCTTAGAAGCGGCTGGGTCCTCTAATTACCAAGTGGCAGAGCGCAGGATCTGTGTTTCTGTCTGTGTGGGGTGGGGGGCAGGGGGTAAAAATGGGGGAGGGGCTGCTTCCTTCACCTGCTCTTTTAAGCACTGATTCATTAGGACTTCAGTGGGCCTGGAGACCAAAGGGGCCAATTAGTGGATGAAGCCGCCACCCCATGTGAAGGCCTAGCAGCTCCTGCTGATGGGTGGGGGGTGGGGGGGGCTGGGTGACAGACGTAAAAGGCCGACGTCACAGTTTCTGTTAAGACAAAACGCCTGACACTTGGGCTTGTTATATTATATGAAACATGTCTGAGCCTCTCATTGTCACAATGAAAGGCAGGTATCTGTAAGCTGGGCCTGGGCCACGTGGCTCTTTAATCTCCGAAACGGGAAATACACACGGCTCTCTGGTGATCGCGGAGGGGGGGCAGTTTGCCTGGTGTCATGCCATGATTCAGTTCAGCTGATCTTTTCAGCTGGGTTCCTGTCTGGTCGTACGACGTTAAGCATGAAACGTCTGAAACTTTAGGAAGATCGGAAATCAAACTAATGAATTACTTATTCGATATTCATTAAATTAATTCGATGTCTGTGCCAGTGGACCTGACGGATCTGTAACTTCAGCACCTGCTGAGGCCATAGAGCTACAATTACGCTGGGAGATCACAGGACCACAGCAACAGTGTGGGTGATGTGTGTAATTAAATACAAAGATGAAACATTCCGTTTTGTTTTTTTTAGCGCCCGGTACCTGGTCCGCCATGTTCCCAGGACATCGAGGCATTCAGGAGCTAGACTCGCTCCACATAAACGAGAGGATTCCCCACGGTCCCCTGCATTGCCCCAGGGATTGCAGAAAAACGAAGTGCAGGCTCAACATGAGGCCCAGATGTGTCAGGAGCTGCTGTTCCGCCACCTTGGACTGGCGGAGATCCGATATGCGGCATTGGGGCCACATGGGAAGGAGTGCAGGGTCAGGCAGAACCGGCACGAGCTCCAGAAGCCCTGCTTCTGCAGTGTCTGCAGCAAGATACATTGCGGAAGGTTCCACAAAGGCAGTCTATCCCTCCAACCCCTCGCCCACCCCACCTAGAAAGCCAAAGCCCGCCATCAATTCTATTACCTACAAAAGACCTCTTTTTTGGAAGCTGCTTCTCTGGCAGACAAAGCAGGTTATCACGACTTCCGGAACATCTGGAGTCATCTGCTTACTTAATGAGGATGGACATCTTCTCAGATCTGTGGAGCAGAAATTTGGTTCTGCTTCATGCAGCTTTGCACTCCCTCCCAGCGCCTCCCGTAGTAAGTGGGACCTTCATGCTGGCATCAGACCCTGATAACCAGTGAAATGTGCTGCCGTGTTGTTACACGTACTGATTTGTGAGTCCCGGTCAACATATAGGCAGGACAACAGCCAGCTTACAACCTTTACGATCAACATGATATGAGACAAATTAATCTCTTCTCATAAAACGCAAACAGGCCATTTAGCATGGTGTAAAGCATGACGTATCTGTCCTATACACCAATCACAATGCAGACAGTGGACACCACACACCAGCCAATCACCACACATCCGGTCCTCCACAATTTGCCCCGGTTGGCTTCACTTACCATTTGGGAGGGACCAGTTGCCCAGCAATGACTGAACTCAGTGCTAGCATTAGCATTGCCTTCTGTTGCCCGATGGGAGGCGGTTTGGCTGGTAATTGAAACTGATAAACAACAGCAATTTGTGTGTCATTACCACAGGGAGGGAAATGAGCCAGTTTGTGGGATAGTATAGACCATAAATAAAAGTTTAATGGTCGACACATAGGTTGTGAATTTTAAAGAAGATAAATCCTTCTAATGGTGCCCTCTGTCCTCCGTGCGTAGATGCTAGCTGTACTGTGCAACATTGTTCAAGTGTGTAGAAAACATAACGGTCGAATGTTACTGATATCAGAAGTAAC
>JAODJU010000025.1:21095253-21115964 GCA_026776725.1 Gnathonemus echidnorhynchus | reverse complement strand
GCCCCCCCCCCCCCCCCCCCCCCCCCCCCCCCCAAACTGAATGGCAGCTCCGAGATACCTTTCACGTCTCCAACCTAAACATTCGCAAAAGGGGTGAAAATACCCACCACTCAGCATCATGAAGTGCCACCATTTTCGTTCACTCCTTTAAGAAAAATATTCAGTTAAACTTGACGCGTGAGCGTTTGGAGGCCCGAATTCTTCACGGGGGGATTGATGTAAGGGGACCTGACATGCTGGTACACAAAGCTTCTTCCTGCTCTGTGAGATTAGGGCCTGCCAGCCACACCAGCTCAGTAAGGAACTCCATTTCACGACGGCCTGCTCCGTATTGTGGCGGTAATCCCGTCGTGTTTGGGTCTCTGTGACCCCTGTAATGGAGCCAGCGGGGATAGTGCCCACCGATACCGCCCTGAATGCAGAGCAAGGCGGACGGGACCATTTGGTACCACAGAGGTACCACGGCTAACAGCCGCCGGGCCTGGGTTCTCGATTCGATTGCAAATTATGCAATGGAATTAAATAAATAAATCATACGGAAATTAATCATGATGGATAATTAGAGGATGGGAAACAAACAGAAGGGTAACGGGAAGAGATTTTCAGCCCGATCTGAAATGAAACAGCATCAGCTGGTGCGGGGGGCGGGGGGGGAAGAGAGACTGGGCTACACTCTGGGGCACTGAAATGCCTGAAATTAAGGCTCTTGAGGAGCGAGAGAGCGAGTCGAGAGTGACAGAGCTGAGTATGGCAGGCTGGGGGGCCTCCCTCTGCCCATCTCAGCCCCTTCCCCTCCAAGTTCAGCCCCTCCCCCCAAATCGCTCTGAGAAGCCTCATTATCTGTCTGGTCCATATCGCCGTAGCTAGCCGTTTCGGCCGTTTCTCAGAAGCTGTGCTCCACCGGAGGATCAGCAAGAACCTTAGCTACAATGAGAGGAAGTGCTCTGATGTTCACTGCCAGCAACCGGCTTCACTCTCCGGCTCGACTACATATAACCCCTCGCCAACGTTTCTACTGGTCACATGACCAAACACACACCCGAGGCAATGGAATAGGCGAGGGCGACTCAGGTCATGAAGCCACACAAAAACACCTCACTGCACATTTAAAGCTCCTGTCAGCCAATCACAGAACACCTGCCAGCTGCACAGGTAAAGAGCCATTGGCTGAATGCAACTCCTGAACCAACGGGCTTTGCCATCAGACTGAGAAGGATGTATATATAGCAGAGAGAGACGGCTTAACAAGGCCCCAGAAAGGAGAGTCACAGCTGGAGTGCAGCAGCACAGCTCAGGGGCTAGATGGGGGAGGGGGAGGTAAGGGCCTGGGGGAGGGCAGAGCTGCAGCTATCATTCCCTACCCTCCTTACCCATGCCGCACACACACACACACAGACACCAGAATGCTCCGTCATGCCTCGGTGCATTCTGGGAGATTGTGGCTACATAAGACATGCATACAGGGTGTGATTGTTGAAGATGATTTCCTGTACAAGAAAAATGGAGCCTTTAAGGTTACTCTTCCATCCAAAACACATCGACTATGGACATGCCAGAAGCATGGTGAGTGGAGAGAAGACTCTCAGAACCATCTCCGGCTCCATCTAAAGAAACTCCTAAGGGAGTGAGACTTCAGGCGGCGCTGCTTTGCTAGGCTTTTCCTCCAGCGCGGCTTGACGCGTCAGACGCCCAGAAGCGTGAGCGGTCCTCAGGGCTGTGAGATGATGTTCATCGGCTTTAGAACACTCCATGTTTACTGAATCCACATCAGAAGATGTTGCTGGTTTGTCCCGGAGGAAGGTGGACACACGAACATGGATCAGGCCTCCAGCCCGAAACAGATGACATCAAGCATAAACGTGTCACCGGCAGCTAGAGAGAAACTGAGCCACTGGATTTCAAGTGTTTTTAAGCCCAGCTTAATCTGAATATTGTTTTCTGTCTGCAATCATGGCATGTCTCATGGGAATTTCCCACATTCAGACTACGGATGGCCGGGAAAACCAATCAGCCAGTGTCCAACCCCTGTAAACCCCGCCTCCCTTTCGCCGTGAAAAGTTTCTGATTGGTCATCTCTTTGGCACTCCAGGTCACGATCAGAAGAAAGTGCCAGACGTGTCTGAGTCAGGAGGGAGGGCATGATGTGTGCTGTGGGAAAGGCGCTCTCACGCACGGATCCGTGTGGGGGAGCCCGGCTGCGGGGGGAGCCTTACAGCAGGGACGTGAAACTCCTCAGCTACAAGCTGCTGGGGCAGGAGAAAGAACTTCTACTCTGACATAATCACTAAAACAAATGGACAAGGGCAGAAATACAGACCGAAACTGTAACTGGAACAAGCCAAACTCAGAAAGCAGGCCCAGGAAATGTTGACAGTGACCAAGCAGCCTGTCCCGGGTCTCAGGGCCATCATCATACATGCAGAGAGAGTTCAGTGCCTTTAGCGTCCTGCCTCAGCTGCCCTCAGAGGTAATATGGAGGCAGGACCTGCACAGCAACCTTTAGCGTGAGGGAAACTGTCAGCACCAGGGCCAGTAAATCCAGCAGACCCTCTTCCGGCTGCCAGTCACACACTGCCGGGAGGGGGGAGTATCAGAAGGGGAGGTCAAGACTTGATTGACAGGTGTCTGCAATTACCGAGGCTGCGTGCCTCCCACCCACACCGTCACCGGGACGATAATCCCAACCCCCGCTTGGCAAGTAACAAGCCCACAGGTACTAAAGTCGAACCAAGAAGGCAGACCCCCCGCCCCCCGTTCACTAACAGGATTACAATAACAGGGACTATCAGAGAGAGGGGGGGCGGACACCCCAGGTGGACAATCTGAAACATGAACGCTGCGATTCTTAGAGCTCCCACAGCAAAGGCAGTAAGCAGCCAAGCGTGTGTTTATGCTTTCGGTGCTGATACAGTGAGTCAAAAGCACCCTACTCAGTACAGGGCACTTTTATAAACTAATATTCATCACACACAATTCTCATATATCAAACTCCAGTTAAATAACTATTACTCTCCACAATACAATACAGGAAGACATTATATAACACAGCAAACAAAAGAAGAATATGTGACATTTTTTCCCGCAGAAAGAACCTAGCTGGCAAACTGCTCTTTTCGAAGCAAAGACAATAAAACACACTCTTTCCCCCCAGCGTACACAGTTATGCACGTGTTGGGAATATGCGTTTATTTTTACACATTTGCTGGGGCTGGGGGGTAGCGTCGTTTTCTCTGTCATCCTCACAACGTGCGGGTGCTGTATGGATATTTCAGGGAAGCTTTAACCCGCAGAGAAAAACCTCGTGGTGTCGGACCCCCATGACTTATTCAGAATAGGCGAAGTATTTAATGAATCAGTCATTACTCTGACCGTTGTCATCAAATAAACTGTCACTAAGTCATATAAAAACGAATCCGATACGTTATGTGTTCATTGCCTAAGCATTTATTTATTTATTTCATAAAACAAATAATTATTAGTTTTCCAAACGATTCAGGGAACTGGGGGGGCGGGGGTCCGTGTGCTCGCAATAATACAGTATCTCACAATATCACGATATCTCTCGCAATGTCCCAGAAATATCTGAGAATCAGACCCACAGCAGGAGCCGTCGTGCTCCCTCCTTACCCCAGCATTACAGTCCCTCGTGTCATATTCCCGCAACTAACTATCCTTAAGCGTCAGACTCGCGGGTAAACCGGACTCCTCCTGGTACAGCGAAGGCTCCTGCGCGGCCCCGGTGCCGTTACTCTACTCTACCCTACCCTGCACCTACTCCAACAGTCTGATCTGTAAACTGACCTGCATAAAGTTTTTTACGCTTTAAACGGAGAAGCGGAGCCCCCTAACATGCTCCCTTCCTCCGGCACTGTGATCGCTCGCCCATCTCCCGCTTAACTTCTACAGCATCCCTCCGCTTTTTAGCACGACCGGCTCCGGCGCATCAGGTGAAAGGCGTCGGGATCGGGGCGTGTGCGCCGGGGACGCGCCGGGGGACGCGCAGCGCGGGAGCTGTCCTTTCAGCACCACCGGTGCCGCCGCCGCTCCCGGAGCGTCCGTATCCGCAGCCCCGCACGCCATCCCGCAAACGCCGGCCGTCCCCACGCACAGCCCCCCCTGTGTTTATTTCGCCGTTTTCGGTAAAAGTTAATAAACAGGATAGGAGCGCTTTATTGGCCTACTTACCATCAATCGCCATGATGCTCTGTTTGGGTTTAACCAAGCCGGGCGCTGAAGGCAGGGAGAGGCAGGCGGGCGGAGGTGTGAGCCGGCGGAGGGGGCTGTGCCATATGGTACAGTCCGTTATGAAACCTCCCCTCTCTGCTCACCTACTCTCCGCCGCAATAATGATACAGGCGCCGAAAAACACCCGCGGGACTCCTTTACAATTATGCCGTTTCTTTTCTTTTCTTTTCCCCCCACAAATCACTAGCAGAGATTCGTGTGAGCAACACCCAACACGGAAATTAAAAATGATTACAGTACCCAGCATGGACATAAACAAAACAAAGAACATGAGAACAGAAACTGAATTCCCGTAATAGTAACCCAAGACACCACGAAATATGCTCATCATACACGAGCGCGGATAAGCGCATTTCTCATGAGCCTCGGCAGCTTTTCGCAATCATACATTTCCTAATGACACTTTATAATTAAATTAATATATATGTATATTTAGTCTGTGTAAGCACGTTTGGAAAAGCAGGGACAGAAGGCGTATCTACGTAATGTGTTTCGCAAAGAGCACAGTGTGAAAAATAGATGCATTTATTTTGTAATCAGGACTTTTCTTCAGGGGGTTCCGAAGCAACATTTAATCAATATAAAGCCCACGGCTCCTATTATTTCATCAGAAAGTACAGATTTTCAGCAGATAAAGTGTTCAAATTAACTGTGTTTTACCAAGTTTTTAAAGCAATGTTGTCCATAGGATACAACTGTGTTTTATGAAAGATAGAGATTTGGTTTGATATCCAGGAAAACAGGGAAACTTTCAGTGTAATACATTTAGCAGCAGCAATAATAATAATAATAATTCCCTATCAGCACCCTCAGATTTTCTAAGGCTGCCAGTAAGCAGGGGGTCAAACAGCAGTAGATAAGAGCCAGCAGCAGGCCATCTAATGCTGAAACCAATATCACACGTTAGGCAGGAGATATTATACCATCGCCTTGGTACCCAAAAACAGTGCTGTGGCTTCCTGGGTCACACACACTATATATAGAATGTAGCAGCTGCAATATTGCTGAACATGAAGTTAAAATTCAAGCAAAGGAGTTAAACAAACCCGCAGTGGACACACCCACAACGGACAAACCCGCACTGAACACATCCACAAGGGACAAACCCACAGTGAACACATCCACAAGGGACAAACCCACAGTGGACACATCCACAAGGGACAAACCCACAGTGGACACATCCACAAGGGACAAACCCGCAGTGAACACATCCACAAGGGACAAACCCGCAGTGAACACATCCACAAGGGACAAACCCACAGTGGACACATCCACAAGGGACAAACCCACAGTGGACACACCCACAAAGGACAAACCCGCGTTGGACACACCCACAAAGGACACTCGCAGTGAACAAGCCACCGGTCTGATCTTCCTCTTACTCAGGTTTAGGCTTTTGTGCTGACAATGTTTTTTTTTGGGCTTTGACTTACAACAGGGGTGTAGATCGATTTAATGATACTGTTTGTGTAAATAAAACACTCCGCTTTCTGGAATGGGATCTGCGGGAGGCCGATGAGTCCCAAGTTGAAGTGCCAGAAGGCAGCATGAAGCATGGAGCATGGAGATGGCATTCAGCTACCCTGAGCGCATGACTCAGGTCATGTAATGCAATTAACCCACACTGGACGATGACACGGCATGCGCTGTTGCTATGTCTGTATGGGCTCTTCCATTCTCTCCATCAAACACTGCCCTGGTCAGTTAGCGGCTGACGGGAGCAAATGTCTCTGATTGGCTGTGATGGTTTATGGGGCAACACCCTTCAGCATGAGCACCAAACCTGGGAGAAACGAATAGAAATGAATAAATATCGCAGGTATTTATACATGCTGCGGCGATATAAATTGTTCATCTTTTATTTCATGGTGAGAGATGCAGTAACCTTGAGACGATGGGGAGGGTGACGGGTTCTGATGGTGCATGCGCTTCCTGTAGGACGTGGGGATATGAGAGCTCCCTGGGTCCCAGCGCTGTCCTGATGCTCTCAGGCCCGTCCGGCGTCTTTTAAAAAGCGGGACATCTAGCTGGAGGCGGTGCCTGCAGGGCGGCCCAGCTCACGCCGCATTGCCTGCCACAGGACACGCTGCGGCGCCGGTCCATCACACTGCCCTCCATCCCGTATTAATACCCCCCAGAGGGAACAGCAGCTCCTCCAGCCCGCATGTGCCTGACACTCAGCGGCTCTGCCGGATCCTCAGGAGGACTTTACTGCTGTCCCAGGTCGAGTCGGGTCGGGTCGGGTCTGTCCCCAGAGAGTGCCATCCACCTGGCTGGGATCTACTGGGCCGAGACGCCCCAGTACTGCTGGGCACTGGTGAACATGGCCTGGTTTTTACTGAAAGGAAGAGACCTAAATAAATTGCAGGTGAAACAAAGATTTATTTACCGTTCGTACAAGTGCAGGTACATCGCAGTGTGTTTCACATACCCCATTTTATTCTCTTTTGTTAAGACATGCAGAAATATAAAGGTGAAAATGAAACCTGGAGTCTGAGCACAGGGGCTGCCATCCACCCAGGACCCCTGTGGGTTATGGGCTTTGCACAAAAACCCATCAGAGATGTGGCTAATGTGCCAAGGATGGGAATAAAACTGGCAACCTTCTGATCTCAGGCACAGAGGCCTAACCTGCCTGTAACCAAGTCCTTTTAATCTGTAGAATGTCTTTGGACAGGTCTTTGGTTTTCTCTTCCTTATAAATCACTGATGCACAGGCTTCGAGGGCTTAATGCATTCAAGCTGTCCAGGTGTAGCCAGCAGAACTGGCACCTATTTCATCATGATAAATGCTGCCTTCTTTTTTGACAGAAAAATTGAGGTTGTGAGGGACAGAGGAGTGGTGGGGGTTGGGATCCCTTGTGTTGCTAGAGATCGTGGTCGCCTGTCCTGGGCTCGCAGGTAACCCATTTAATGACACCCAACTGGCCCTAATTTAAACATCAGCTACGGTTATTTGGAGGATCAGCTGAGAGACTACAGAGATATCTGATAGCTTTGTATTTGAGGGCATTAAACAATTTATACTATAGTCTAGTACAATATTTAGATGGGCATTTGTCAGTGAGGCATCTACCTAATCTTCCCTGCCCCTTCTGTAGGGGGTGCTGTGTTGCAAATAGTGCAAAGCTGAATCTCCCTTTGCCTGTTAAATACTCTGGTTTCTGGTATTTCTAGGAATACCATTTGAAAGGTGGCCCCAGTTTCCATAGTGATGCATTGATTTGCCATTAACCGGCAGGTTTAGTGAGTTGCTAAAGAGAAGCTGGTTTTAGGGAAGATTGTCAGCTGCATTTTCCTGGATGGTGTTTCCAAGCAAACATTTGAGATGTTCATGTAGCCCTCTGTTTAAACCCTGTAGCAACACAAAAGCCTGTGAAAACAAGGTATTTGTTTCTGAAGTATCCTGGCCACTTCCTGTCTCGTTTTATATTATATTCCATTTGTTTGCTGTTTCTCTACAACAAGGAAAAGCGGCTTGCATGTTATATAACCAGGCGAACGGCTGGGATAAACGGAAACTAGCCCAGAATGGATCCACCACTGTGGCATTGTGCTGTCAGTCTCTTTTCAGGTTCCCCAACAACATGCAGGCCTTGACCTATCTTAAGAGCCCTTAGGGTAATGGATGGCAAAGTGGACCAATCAGCACGTGGCACTGGGCCACCGCAGGTGGGATGAGAGTCTCTCCACAGCTCTGCGGCCGCCGTTCTGTGTGTAGGCATCAGAGGGGTTGCCACAGCAACCAGCTCCTACACATTGCTGAACTGCAAAGGCCTTGAATTTTGTGGGCTGCGCTCTCCGCTGCACAGCCATCTTACTTTTAAGTAAGGGCTGCACAATATCTTTCCTGAAACTCTCGCTTTGTGATGTCCAGACGGACGAGCGGCCGTCTGAGACCCTGCCTAACGACATTCCCCTCAGAGTCACGGCCGAGGCGTCCCTCATACGCAGTGCTGTGCTTCATGGTCACATTCCTTGGAATAGCCTGCCTCACACGCACACCTGTAGGACACTTCCATGAGCAGCAGAGCCTCAGCACTGCTCCTAAAATATCCTGAAATGACAGATACCGGCACTTGTCGCCTCTCAGCCAGAGGGGAGCTAACAGGCAGCGTCAGGGAGTCGAAAACCTTGTTCTATATTTACACGGGTTTGCTCCTTTAACTACAAGAACGCTGCAGCAAGAGGCACCATTAAACAGCAGATAAAATGTTTATGTAATATGAGTGGAATTATTGACTGTTGCAGGCGAAACAGACACGGTCTGCTCTGTGAGAAAGATTTGCATGGTTTCTTTGCATGATGTGAGTCTGGGGGACAGCAGTCCAAACCAAGGAAGGGATTAGGAGTAGAGGAGCTTGCATGGGTGTAAAAATGGTCTAGCAGAAACTGGCTCTGTACCGCTGTGGATTCCTGGGATCCAGACCCGAACAGGCTGTGACTCGCAGCAGTGACGGTGACTGCCATGGGGCGGCACGATGACAGGGGTCTGACAGGGCGGACGGAAAAGCTTCATGTTCATGTTAGGAAGCGATGAACGGTGTGGTCAGAGGAAAACACAGGCACACTGCAGCTTCACCACGAGGCTGTCTACAACGTGCATTGCGTTTCTAGGCAACCAGAGGTACCGCTGAGGCAAAATACTTCCCACCGCTGTTGACAAATCCGGATGGAATCACGTGACACCCCTGGACATGGCTGCCGAATGCAGGCTTTCCTAGCCAGGAAAATCAGCTTGGAGGTGCTTTGCGACGGACCCCATACCTGCCGTGTGGAGCATTTCAGGCTTCAGGTTTGTGGTTCTGTCAGGGGCAGCTAGAGAAAGGTGCCTCCTTACATTCCGGCCTGTTCAAACTGGGCTCCACCTTCCCCCTCGGCCTGAATCCCAGCCACGGCCACAGCCACGGCCGCTATAAAGTGGGACTGCTATTAACTTGGTCTGTGAGAATGGTATGTTCCTCAGAGGACTAAGGGGACTTCAGTCAGTAAAGGGTAAAGGGCAAACCACAACAGCGACTTACAGGGACCAATTACTGTCACCTTATCGTCAAGCTGAGTCTCTGAAAAGAAGGCGGTTTCTTTAGAACCTGACCTGAGAATGTTACGTAATGGTCTTCCTGCTCTGAAGCTTGCGCTCAGTGGGGCTGGGAACATGAAGCCAAATCGAGGCCTGGAGCTTATAGGCACGAACCGCAAAACATGCAGTAGCAGTGAGTATTCTGACCAAATGCATTATGGGAAGTGAATACAGGCAAGGAGGTCCAACCGCAAATAGGCTGCTCAGCTCAAATCTGAGGCTAACGGGGAAATCTGGCAGTGCCACACGTACCTGTGAACAGCCCACTGTGCCAGACGCCTCCGTTAAAATGCAGTTTGTTTTTGCATTGATTAGAATATTTAAAGGAACGTAAGGGCTTTTTGTAAAGGCACACTGGGCTGGCATTATGGAAAACCGCCACATTCAGGGTTGCTGAAAAATCTTCGGTCGCCGATCTAGTCGTGTAAAAAGGGGGCTTGTTCTCAGGAACATACAGAAGTTACCCTTTATTTTTTATTTTTGTATATAACATGACAGAATGAATTTGGATGTACAGCAATTAAGACAACTGACAAATGTCAAACCGGAAAATAACTTCATGACAAAAAGTCCTGATGTGAGGTAATGCCCCCCCCCCCCCCCCCCCCCGCTGCCGAGGCTACAGTCAGAGGGACTCCTCCCCCGTCACAAACAGGTGCACGGACTTCTGGGAGCGCAGCATCTGTGCGGCGCGCTCGACGCCTGTCACCGCGGCCAGCCGCTGCAGGTCGAAGCGGGAGTACAGGCTCGTGCAGCTCCAGCTGGCCGCGCCCTCGGCGCCTCCTGCCCGCAGTGCGTTACACAGCTCGCTGTAGAAGTGCGCGTACGTGGGCAGCGCGTAGAAGATCAGGTTGTGGATCCCCTTGATCGTGTATCTGAGAACAGAATGATTTACACTTTAATTCATTATTCATTTTAATCAGGCACATTTTCATAGATCTCTTCCCAGAATTCTCAGCCTGTACCAATCATACATGGCAGGAGGCGTTAAATTATACCCAACATTAAATATATTACAGTATGAAAAACTCGCAAGAGAGACAATTATTTTTTCCTTTGGAAATAGGACATCATGCAGATAGTCGATTAAACAGCCTCTGTAATGATACAGGAAAATTCTTCATTTGCTATAGATTCATATCTGTTATTTATGTCTTATTTCCACGGCATGTTAACCTGTGTGAAATCCACGCACGTCCTTAGCCACTATGCCACCTATGGAGGCCATTTTCCCCTCACCTCTTATAGAAATGGAAGCGTTCGGTGAAGAGCAGGAAGTGAATGTCGCCCTTCTGGAAATAGTGGCGCGCGCGGGACAGCTCCGACCTGGAGGAGTACTCGCAGATGCTGGCGAACTTCATCTCCTCCTTCTTCATGTAGTTACGCAGGCGGACATAGTCGAAGTATGAGGGCAGATAGATGAGGGTGTGTGACATCACCGCGTCCCGGTACTGGGGCAGCACTTTGTCCACAAAGAACTGGAACCTGGAGGAAGGAGAGCTTACGTTGTCACCCAATTGGCTGGATGCAAACCCCGCCCCTAGCCCCGCCCCTAACCATCCACAGCTATGCTGTGCTGATCTTCAAAGTGACTGGCAGTTAAGTGTGAAAGCCAAATGAACAACAGTGAGAGAGTCAAGACAATGCAATAAAAAAGAAGCCCACTACACTTCCTTTGTAAATGGCACCCTCTAGTGGCCAGTTCTGAGTATAACATCCAGACCTGTTGTCCTGGTCCATGTGACTGTCCGAGGTAAATCTCTGAAAGACGTGGGGCAGCTGCACAAGAACCTGACAGATCGAGCCGGTTTTGGGTAAATTCTTCACAGAAACCTAAAAAAGATATTTTATGGAAGCCGCAACATCAATCAGGATTTCATAGCAGCTTCTCTTCTGACCCACACCCCCCTTTCTTGCCACACACAAACCCACCTGGCCCCGGTAGTTGAAGCAGTGCTTGGACATGATACTGTTGATCTGGGGGTCCTGGACAGCACTGAAGACCAGGGTCTGGCGGTAATACTGGGCCCAGTTGTTCAGGTTCCACATGCGCACCCTGGAGAAGTCAACGCCGTGGGAATCCAGCGGCTGAAGGTTTAGGTGTTTCATCACGTGCTGAAATATAGGCGAGTTTCGGGACATGAGGGGGATTGTGGGTATTGAGAAAGCCCTGTACCATGCTCTCAGTTCACAAGAACTGTCACTGGATGAAAATCTGTCCATGAAATCCAGCCTATGTTCGCCAGAAGTTGAGATCTTTAGGACAACAATGGACAAGAAAAGATACCTACCAGCACATGCTCCCAGTTCTGCATGAGGAAAACATCAGCCTGGTCCACCACGAGGACCTCGATGGAAGATAGGAAGTCAAAATCCCGCTTGGACTCGCCCTCCACTCCCAGGATGGTTCGCAGGCCCAGCGGGGAGGCGATGATGATGTCAGAGGAGTAGAAGGGGGCGTAGAGGCGCAGGCTGCGGCGCAGGATGGACAGACCTCCACGGGACAAGCAAATGTGGTTAGATGTCTATGGTTCCATAAAACCCAAAAAAGGAAAGTGAGAAGACCGGCCATACCAATCCGGAAGTGGTCATCGATATTGCCAGAGAACACAGCCAGGTAGTCGTCAGGCCGGGATAGGCTGGGCGGTCTGTCTCCGGGCTCTTCCCCAAATTCATCCTTGAACCTCTTCTTGTGGCTGACGTCCATCTTCTTCCCCTTCGGTTCCAGCAGGCTGATGATGGTCTGGACCACTTGCAGTGCGTAGTCCCGGAAGGGCACCAGAATCAGAACCTAGAACAGGAAAGGGGTTCGGGGTGCATAGGTTCAAAAACCGAGGTACTCGGGGCCTATTCCTGAGGGACATGGTGCACCCAACCTTGGCTCTTAAAGGTTGTGCAGTTTAAGATGTACAGGGCAGGGCCTACTCAAAATATGGGCAGCTTTGGTTCACCTTGGGTCTGGTCAGGGCCTGATCCCGAGTCTCGTCCTGGTGTTCGTCCCGAGGCTTGCGCTCCCTAAGCAGGGCATTGTTGGCCAGGACACGTGCGTTGGCCTTCAGCACGTGGTTGAGCACATGCAGGCAGTAGGCGCTGCGCACCTGACGGGCATCCACCAGGGGTGAGCTCTCGGGGAAGTAGACATCACAGTAGGAGCTCATGAGGCCCAGCAGCTCCTGCTGCAGTGGGCTGGTGTCCTGGGCCGGTCCCTGGGGAAGGACAGCCTGGTTCACGGACACCCAATTGGCCTCTAGGACCTTGTGGAGATGCGGTGTTCTGGTGCTCGTCTCTGGGCTGATGGGGCTGAATTCCTCCAAGGTGGAGTTGCAAAGCAGGGTCCCCAGTCTTGGCCACTGCAAACCAGACAGCAAGGGCCATAGTCACAGCAAGGTAGAGACCTTCAAGTCAGAGCTGCTTCACACAGCTACTGATCTCCTCAAATACAAAGGCTACCCTGTGGCAGTGCAGCTCAGCCTCCTCAGGCCAGCATCCTCACACTCACCTTCATCTGGGTCTTGGTCCTGCTGCCAGATGCGATCTTCTGCACTTGCTCTTCACTGAGCTCGGTGTCCAGGTGCTGCACCAATGGCTCTGCACAGAGTAAGAGGCACCACTACTGAGCAGCAGATACCTGCAGATGGATGCACCTACACTGGCTGTTTATCTTGACATAAGGAGGTATAAGCCCTGCGAGGGACGATAACCATGTTCTCCTGAGCGTGCCGCAAATGGCTGCCCCACCTACCGTCACGGTCCTCCTGCGGCTCTCCATCTCCTTCCCCGAGGAAGTTGGTCTCCAGGCTGAACTGGGACTCGTGCTCCTTGTCTGTAAACTCCTCACCAGTTGCTGCCTCCTCTCCGCGGGCACTCCCCTCTTCCTCACTTTCACCCTGCTCGTCAGGTGCCTCACTTGGACCTGCCTGACCATCATCACCCTCATCATCATTATCATCTTCATCATCTTCCTCTTCTTCTTCCACATCTTCCTCACTCCCATCACCAGGATCTATGTCTGCAGGTAAGGCACAGGACACAGATGTACAGCTTTATATAGTGACAGTGTCCTCAATCACTGCATACACACTCCCTGTCAGGACGTAATATTTTCCAAACACACAAGCACGAAGTACATCAAGCGCTTAACTGTCTAGATAATCAGAAACACCACGACATTTACCGCACCATCATCACACTGTTCTTCCTCCTCTTCGTCGTTTTCACTCTCCGATTCTTCATCCTGACTCTCCTCCTCCGCATCAGCACGTTGACTCAGGGTCGACAGTAGTTTTTGGTAGGCGGATTCTGGCTCGGGATCCGTCTCACTCTCATCGTCACTCCCCGCCGCAGGATGTTCCGGACTGTCTGGTTGCTATTCCACAAACGAAGTACAACATACCAATCATATGCGACGCGAACTTGGTAGCCCAGCACCACGATCCGATGCGCTAAAAAACGCTCAGGAACGCGACTCCCAAGAATATGCACATAATCACAATGCTACCTAGTTACGGGGAGTGATCGTTAACAAGCATGCTACATGAGTTTAACACTCACCAGATTCAGTATCTGTGTTTTCTCTTCACGTTCCTGGACACTGTAAAACATGGGTAAAATAGCTATGTTGCATATTTTGTCATAAACCATATACAGTTTTGTACTATACGGACAGTATTCGTATATTTACGTGTCATCAAAAGGGTGCTGCTCTCCAAATTCCTTCAGATGCTTTTTCTGCTTCTTGGTTAAATTATGGAAAGTCTGATTTTTCCGTCTCTTCCCCATCTTTACAGCAAATCCACACGTGCAACAGCATGGGACACGGTACCGGAAAATGGTGTAATTTTGACCAATAATAATTAAGACTCCGTCCTACGTCATATTTAAGCGACAACGCGGAAGTCTCTATCAGTAGAGCGTTATGGTAGGCAGGATGTTAGGTTCGGAGTCTTCCAAACAATTCAACTGATAAATATAGAAGGTGCTATACGTATTTGCATGCATGTGACAAAAACGTCCAGAAAAGGACATGAATAACTGCGAATCAACAAATAAGCAAGGCACTACATTTGCTTATATTGGTTCATAACAGCTGATTTAAGCTGTGTAGAGGCGAAGTTTAGGAAAGTCCGGTACCCCTGTGGAATTAGGAGTGGGTGTCAATGCGCGGAGAGTTTGCAGTGTTTTGTACAGGGAACCACTTCTAGTATGTGAGCAGACGGCACAGAACTGCTCTCCCGGATGGGAGGGGGACGAAAATGTGAACTGTTTGAGCGGCCGTGTGGAGAGGGCGAATATGGGTTTAACCTTTGTTTCACTAACTAGTTTCACTCCATGCTCATATTATATGATATAATATGTGAGCCTGCAAAATCATGTAGGTATCGCAATAGCGATCCGTACGTTTTGTAAGGGGACGTATAATCTCCTAGACTGACATAAAAAGATCAGTTTTTAACCCTTGGAATGCGAGCAGATGAGGCACCCTTGCAGAGGACTGTAGGAGGAATAGGACTAGAAGGCCCTCCCTGTATCAGGGACCTTGAAATGTAGCAAGAAAAGAAAGGAGCCAGTAAGAAAATAGGTGTCTGTGAGGTCCAGTACAAGGGAGGGGGCAGGGGGCACTCGTAAAGAAAGTATGTATCAGAGGCGTTGTGCCTTGGGGTTCCCCCTCTGCTCTCCTCGGTGATTCCATGCGCATGGACTTGCAATAAAAGGGAACGATCTACGTACAAGTTTTATTTTGTCCGTCCGATATTTTTGATTACTAAGGAGGTTTATAATCACCTTTTTAAATATACAACACGTACGCGCTAAGGTTTCAGGGCTCGGCGTGAGGTGTCATTTTTATCATTATCTTTTAAATAAACCTTTGCCCCGATCACCTTAAAAAATGATGGACCAAAAAGTGGGATCCCTTGAGGACCTGGCTAGTCTGTCAGGAAAAAAAATCCACATAGGATGTTAACTATTAGGGTAACACACTAGTTATATTATGTAAACAAATTAGAAAACGCGTAGCTGAGCAATTCGCAGCTAGTTTGGTGTGCACCCCGGGTTTGGTCTAATTACTTTGCCCAAGCATTTAACCCCACGTCATATCCAGCTCTGCTTGTTATTTTCTCTGTATGTCGCCATTATATGCATAACCGTGGCAGTAATAACTTAATTACTAGCGTACATTGTCTCCTATTTTCTCAGCATTTTACAATGGGAAATGAATGGAATGTATGAATATACGACATTTGTGTTCTTTGTCCATTTGCCCCTTCTTCTAGGGGTCCATAAATATCAGCATTGTAGAAATTCCCCTTATAGATTAAAATGCTTTGCTGTAGACATTTACCATGACACACTACAATATTGCCTTCATGATGACTGCTAGCAAACGTGGTTCATGTGTTTACAATTGACAGAAAAAAATCCTTTTTTTTAAATTATTTTTTTGGAAATAATTTTATTTTGCTGTTTTGAAGATTCACGGGAAATAATGTCATATCGCTCACATGGTATCAAAAGTAGTTAATACAGCAAATCTGCCGTTTCTTGTAGGTGATGACTGGTCCAGTTCGGTTTACTTGATTTCACGGACATCTCTATGCACCTCTAATAGTATGGTGCCTTGTCCAGTGATATATATACATGCTTTTATATTTGTCTGTTAATTAAATTGGGCACAAAATTGCACACAACCGCTAGTAGTAAACGGGGGTAAAAGCCCAGGTTCTTGTGGTGAAGTTGCTTATGCTCCTTGGCCGGCGATGAGATCCTATTATAGTGTTGAGACCTGAGGCTTACATGCCTTTTAAAGAACTCGTTATTGACTGAATGGGGTCTGGAGTTGATCTGTTTAAACAGTGTCGTCTTCAGTGACGCATAAAGTAGTTTATTTTATATATTTGACACAGTCCTAACTTTGGTAGTCTTGGAAGACCAGTTAACTTTTCTAAAATGTGTGTTCAGTCATCTTTTAGGAGCCACTTGGGATGTTGGTTTAGGCTGTGAAATGTTCCCTTGTTTTCATGGCAGTGTTTTGTAACTGCAGTAAGCTGAGACACTTCCCCATAAAGCAGCAATCGCAAACCAGTATTTAGAGTCGGTTTTAATTTGAGTAAGATTTAAGTCCATTGTACATTGGAAAAAGGCTGTGGAAATGTTCTTTATATCTCCCTTTTCTGACCCCAGTGTCCAATTTCTGTCTTGTTTACAAATGCAGGGAGAATGAGTGTCTTGGGGCTGTGTGAATGTAAGGAGCTCAGGTCAGTATTGTCCTGATCAGAGATTCACTGTCCCCAGTGCAGGCTGAATACTTACTGGCCTCCTTCATGATTCACAGCAGCCTGTTTGCCTCTTACCTTCTTGGCCTGGGCTTTGAAATGCTGTAATTGATTTGATCACCGAAACTATTTCCATTAGCCTGAATAAAACCATATGTCCTGCTAGCTATATATTTTATACTTGCTGTTGGCCCTGTCTGTTACTCAGGCCCTTTTTCTCTCAGACAGCATGTGGTGGCCCACACTCCAGCTTGGACAAAAGCCCGCACTGTGTTTGTGATCAAAACGGCAATTAATATTTTAGAGGCTGAGATCCAGGGAAAACAACAAAAGCAGGAATAAACAAAAACATGGTTTACTGCTTGAAGGTGATTCGTAAACCCCCAGGGGTTAAAGAAACGAAGAATGCGGTGTCTGTCTCGCAGACCCAGCCACAGCAGCCTGGAGCAGCAGGTATCTCCTACAGATCTGAACACTCACTCGTTCTGAGGAAAGGGCCCCAGAAATTTCTGTCACCTAGTGGCAAGACACCTTCTGATGCATAACACTTTGGGAAACCATAATTTCAGGTGATGATTTTGATGAATGTTCACACACCACCCCAATATGCTGACAGACACACAGGAATCTGCACGTGAAAATCAGGTGGCCATTACGGATTTGTTAATATTGCACTTAATAGCGTAAATCTTTGCCTAGTCGTAGGGTTTCAGTAAGACAGTCGAACCGGGAGCGTTACATGTGTGATGTGTTTTTTTTCCCCCTGTTAATGGACCCCGAGCTGTGCATCCACACGTCCACGTTAAAGCGCTTGATTGTTCCTTGTAGGTCATGCTGTCAAGGACCCAAAGCGAATGGTTCCCCGTGACTCCTGGCAGCTGGATCCCATGTGTTTCTGGAGTTTTGTTTTAAGTACTTTCCAAGTAATTAAAAGAAATGATTAAGTACAAGCTCTGAGCTGAGTGAAAGCAAAAAGACATGTTTATGGGGAGCTTGTTAAATTGCCCACATCAAAATCAAAGTAGCTATAAGGTTTAATGGGAGTGCTGTATGTTTCGCAGTCAGGTCGCTCCTCTGAGAAATCAGCGGTAGAACATCAGCCCAGAGCCAGACGTGAGAGGGGCAGGTGGCCATCGCCGTGGGGACGGTGGGGTGAGGTACTCGGTCCTGTCGCGTTTCCATGGGGCTGTGCATTTGGGGGAGGGCACTGTAATGGACTCGTGTAGGATGGGACGAGGGCCTCATTCTTGGTTTTCGGGAATGACTCTGCAATCAGCAGCATCTGCATCCAAATCCCAGCCGATCCTGGCTTCACCACGCACATCCCCACACGTTCGGAAGGTTTGGGCGGCCGACTCGCCCAATAACATCTAAGCTAAACAGACGCACCCGAAGGACTCCAAAAATGCCTGTTGTGCAAGTTTATGTGGAACAAGATGGTCAATAAAACTGAGAATGCGGTATTTAAAGGCACCTGTGTACTGCCCTCATGCTGGAGAGGAAATGAAATTAGTGCTGGTCTCAGGTGAGATGTTTCTGTAATGGAAGCTGCTCGTTATTTTATTACACATAACTTCACCATGACCATGGTCTGCGATACGTCTTATAACTGAAACATTTATTTTGAACTAGAGCTCACATGAGACATTCTTATTTAATACGGAATTGCATTTGTGCCATTTACCTTACATAATCAATGGGGGTTGAAGCTTTTAGACATAGAAGTAGACTTAAGCCTCCTACAGACTCTGCGATTTTAGCAATAGGTTAACGACACACCCTGTGACATGGGTGCAGTAACCCTGAGTACGACATCAAGTATGATGTACGCACAACGCAAGTCGATATGCAGGAATAAAACGACATCAGTGTCAGGTTAGTAGATGTAGGTTGTAGCAGCAGTCACGTTGTCAGAAGGTCATACTGAATTTCCTGCCATTGTCAGAAATTTGTCCCAGCCTGGCTGTAGTCGCAAGACCATGGCAACGTTCATCTCTGAACCTCACTCACAGACCAGTGTTTTGGAGCCACGACCAAAGATATCGCCATGATTCTTTCACGTTGATGATCTTTGGTCTGGGGCAGCCAACAATTGCACAGCGTACACCTGCCTTTTAGACTTGACTTTATCAACCCCCTTCGGGGGGGATTTGTTTGGTCAGACAGCAGGTATGCAGATATCAAGAGAATATTACAGTTACAGTCATAATTAGATAGATAGATGTTTATGGATAAACATACACACAGTCACTTCCAATATTGTGCAATGCTGTTTGAATGCAAAAAAGGCAGGGCTGTAATGACAGTGTAAATGTTATATTGTATGTCCATACTAGAGAGTGGGAATTATGAGTATTATATGGATCACGTACTCTGGGATAATTTATAAGTACATATACATGAGAAATGAACCATAACACCTGTGGTGCAGATTCAGCTCTTCCTCAAACCAGACAGCGCCTTCTGCTGGCCTGGAGGTTTGACTAAATGGCATTTGATTCTTCCCACAAGGCTCTCTCACGTTAAATATGCTCTTTTGTTGCACCCCCTCAGGGCACTTGGAACACTGTAGACAGCTGGGCCCCACCCTGCCAACTGCCAAACATCTCTGCCAAAAAGTGTCAGCTTAGAAAGCAGTAACTATATTAATGGCACACCTCGAGGAACAGGCTGGTGTTGGCGTAGAACATTCCAGAAGAAAGACACCAAGCTCTACCGCCAACGCCTTAAAAAAAAACGGTGTCGGCCAGGACGGGAAGCGAGGAGGTTGCCGTTAGGTCTCGGCAGGCCACCACCCTGCTCTGTCCTCCCCGGGGGGTGGAAACTGGCCAAATCTCTTTACCACATACCATGATGTGCCTGCACAATGCCCTGGCATCACGGCTCAGCAGTTCATCTGGAGATGTTTGTTCAACAACGCAAGACGAGCAATTAAAAAAACACTATAGATGTGAAGGATGTAGCAAGCGGGAGCCTCTCGGGGAAATCACAGCTTCATCACTGAAAGGAATCTGTCTGTATGCATAGTTCAGGAGGACAGGGGAATTCGTGTTCCGTGCTTTCTGTCAGACATGTGCACGTCACATTGTGTTTCGTCTGTTTTCGGTATTAAAAAGTCAGGCCGGTCAGGTGAAATGAATACCCTGATGAATATCAGATGAATACGGCTGATAACTGATGTCGCTTGTCATGTCTGGGTGACAGCAGTAATATGAAGCTGGTTTTCGCCGCTTCCTTATTTGACAGGAGTGGAGGGCACACAGGGCCCCATCTGTCTGAAAGCAGAAGCTGTCTCCGTGTCGTGTGCCTGGCTGCTCCACACTGACGCTGGAGACATGTTTCATATGTCGGACCACCGGGACACAAATCGGAGGCCTTTATTGCTACTGATAGTCCAGCATAAAACCACTGGGCCAAGGAGCCCCTCTCGGGCCTGCGTTGAGGGCGCCCCCTGGAGGCAGGAATGCAGCTCGAGGGCTCAGTTTGTCAGAGATGTCAAGTTCTGGCACCTTCCCTCGTTCTTGACGGGTGTCGCAACAGCAGCCTGACATCTGAGAGCAGGAGACATTAACCCGAGATGGACGGGTGCCAGAGGGGAAGCCGTGTAAACTAATTTGGAGAAGCGCGAAGGGGGGGGGGGGCAGGCGGGGGTATTGTGGTGCCCGCGATGAAAGGAGCTTTGTGTTCTCTCAATAGCTGTCTTGTCTCGGGCGCTGTCACAAGCAGCTCAGGAATGAGGAGTTGCTCTGTGATGGTGTGCAGCCTCGCTGTGGCCGCCAAGCCCTGCGTTTCTCAGTTACACGCGTTTGCATACGATCGCTGCCTTGGGTGAGTCCCGTTCAGCTCCTCAGCGTGTGCAGTCAGCATGGGCACAGGCCGTTTCCTTGCACGTTTCTGCGCTTGATTTATTACTCGGGGGGGGGGGAGTTTTCCGAAAGCCATTCCAGAGAATTCCAGCGCGAGAGGGACCAGATGGATCACAATCCTTTTAAAAGTAGCAATAATTTTTTTTTGTAAGTAATAATAATAATTTATTTTTTTAGCTAGTGATGGGGCTCTTGACCAACAGCAGTCTCTTATGGGGTGGGGGGGGGGGGGCTACAGGGGGGGGGTGG
>JAODJU010000025.1:21057230-21081818 GCA_026776725.1 Gnathonemus echidnorhynchus | reverse complement strand
CAAAGTATTAATTAATCGCAGGTTTGGCATATGATGTTTTATGGGTTTGGGATCCGATAGCCTGTGGGAATGCGCGAGTGCCTGCTGCCATGCCCTGTGTTTCAGAGCACTGAGCCCCCGCCTCCCCGCCCCCGTTGGTTGTACAGTCTCCCGGGGGGGCAGTGTGCGGAGCGAAACCACACACTTGGCCGCCTGAGGAATTCACAGAAGGAGCTGAGGCTCCGGGAGCTGCGGTGGGGGGGGGGGGGGGTGGTGGTATTAACGAGCAGGTGTGGACTTCAAATGAGGAAAAGCCCCCGGGGTAAGCAGCGGAGGGGGGCATCTGTTTCTGCTCTGTCCTGTGCTGCAGAGAGATGGGAGCATGAGAGGCAAAGTCATCTTCTGACGGCAAACAAACAAACAAACGTATGAGCTGTCACAGTGGTTCCCAGGGACTGCTGCCCTGTAGCTCCATGCCGGACATGCCCCCCCCCACGGGATCCTGCCCCCCCCCCACGGGATCCTGCCTGCTCCGGTGTTGCGGCCATTCATAAAGCTGGTGCAGCTGGGACACACTGCAGGATTCCGTTTGGGTTGAGATCTGGCTGGCAGAGTAACCGTCGGTGTTTCTCAGTATGCGTACTTCACCGTACTTCACCGTACTTGTGTCTTTGTGGACCTATTTTGTGTCCTCTTCCATTGCCGAAGACCATTTCCAATACACAAGAACAGCAGCACAGGTGATGATAAAAATCCCCGGATGTCGTTCTTGTCCCGCCCCAAATATCACGGATGTATCGGATGCCTCCTTGCCAGATGAGATCAATCCCATGAGTCCCAAGATTCCCAAGTTCCTTCTTGGGAAGCAAGGTAGCAGGACCGGTCCTGCCAAGACCGCAAGTAGGAGCTTTGCATTCTTGGTACTGCGAAACGCTCTGTGTCTCAGGCATGTCATATGTTGCTCCTCGGAACAAACCATGAACGTTATGTTCAAGGGGTCTAGACGACATCTCTCCTCAGAGTGAGGATGCCCTTCTCCCTGAGACGTCTCACATCACTGCTCCTCCTCAGGCATCAACTAGCTGATGGGTCTTCGTGAGTGAAGACCCAGCAAAATGGATCATCCATCCCTCAAGGGTGCCAAGATCTCCTCCTATAGAGATAAGCGAGCACCCTATGTGCAGACCTGCCATGAGGTACTGGCATGTTAGCCGATTATGAATATTGGTGGAATCATTAATATGGGCTGAACAAACTATGGACATAGATATTTCCCTTTTTCCACATTTCATCTGTTTTTATCACCAGTGGTCCAGCACTTGGAGATCGTTTCTCCGCTTGTTGAGCCCTAGAGTGAGGTAGGGGAGCTGGTCCCTCATAAAAGGCCAGCTGCGGATGGGGGTAATGGGTAAACCGTGGAGTGCGCGAGTCGGTGGAGTGAGTGCATAGCGCTGCGATTTAGCATGCCGCAGGACCCGTCACTGGGCCCACAGCGTCAGGCGTGACAGCATGAAATTTCCCAACCAGCACCAGATGTGACAGGCATAGGGAGCTGATATCCTGAGCAGCAGCGCTGGGAACCCAGGCGAGCTATAACCCCCCAGGCAAGCTGTAACCCCCCAGGCGAGCTGTGGGCAGCCATGGCCAAGGATGTTTTTAGGTATCGTGCTTTACAAGTCCTGTGCCCAACCCCCAAACAGGACCTAGGCCATGGTCTCATTGTGAGAATAGGAGTCTCTCACTCCCTTTGTATCTCTATCTCTCTTTCCCTCTGTCTCCGGTCTCTCTCTTTCTCTCTCTCTCTCTCTCTCCCCCACGCTCTCTGCCGCTCCTGTTGGGGTATTACAAGCTACCAGCACAGTGGGGGTAGACCCTGGGAGTCTTTCCGTTACCCCCCAGCTGGCTGGAGAGTGGCTTCACTGGGTCTGAGCACCCCCAGGTCTCCTGCACACAGAGTCGACATTTAGGGGCCGCATTTAGGGGCCGGCCGCTGGCCTCGTTTTTGGGCTCCCAGCTGTCATGCGGCTGGTTTCATAAAGCTCCCATTTTGGCGCCGAGATGATTGAAGGCTGTCCTTACTGGGCAGGTGGGGGACTTGTCCAGGCCCGGTCCTTAGAGTGCAGGGAGAAGCACCTTCCCCACATTCTCTGCTAGCATGTACCCCCGCCGAAGGCTGGGAAGGGATACGTTAGGAAGGTCATTTCTGGAAAGTGCCAGAGTAAAACCAACTGCGGAAAGCAGCCTGATCAGCCCAGCGGCTGAGCATTTATACGTTTATAAGGAAATTCAGGTCGTTAGCCAGCTTGCAACACCAAAAATGCAGTTTCTATTTACACGCTTTACATCAGGAGAGAGTCAGTTATGCTGGCAGGAAAACTGGCGCGTGTTCGGGGATATTCTGAGCGGCTGCACGGTGATGGATTGCCGTTTTCATCCACGTAAACGAGCCTGATTGCCTGCTAACCGGGCCGAACTCGAATTCCGTGTTTTTCCCTCCATAGATACTTATTTTCCATTTTCCATAACAGCCACCCCCCCTATAACTTAACAGCAGAGTGGGGCTCGTCATAATTACCGAACACGTTCGCTATTCAAAGGTTTGAGGTTTGAAATGAATTTAATGGCTCTGCTGTCGGCTCTAGAAGGTCTCTCAGAGTTGCTGCTTTCTCTCTGGCCTGCCATACTCCTTGTTAAACGACTGGAAAATAAAAGGTATTGTAGTAGGCTTTTAGAAAGGCCACATATTTCTGCGTATTCCAGTTAACATTAAAATGTTCCTTCTTAGCAGTGATGACGGAATCATGCCTTTTTGTCCTTGTATGTTTGGTCTGCCTGCAGAGATACACATTGATTTTACACTGACAGGCACACTATGGACCTTCTAGTCACGTGATAATGATGTCATGTGACAGTATGCTAGCGAGCCGGGAATGGCAGTTGGTCACATACTTCATCAACAGGTACTGCATGTGTTGTTTCAGGGTGTGTGAGGATCTTTGGGGGCCAGTGAAGTTGTGAGAGCAGGTGTGTGTGTTTACTGGCTATGGGGGGGAGGGGGCTGCACCCCCATAGGCTTTTTCATATTTTAAAAAACAAGTGACCCCCCCCCCCCCAACTGACTCATAACATGTGCTGAGTTTAACACTGGAGCAGATGTGTATTTTCACACGGACTGCTCTGCTTCACTCAAATTTCCACCACCCCTATGCTGAAATCACCCCCCCCCCATTCTCTCTGCTATATAATAAAATGTAATTTTTTGGCAGGGGTGCTGCAATTTGTTTCCTCATTAATACCTTGGCTTATTAAAATACAGGTTTCGGTGTAGTCAGTAACAGTTAACGGAGAGTGCCACATGGGGGCGCTGTGACTTTATGTGGGCTCAGAACCCCCCAACTGAGTGAGTCAGCCTTTCGCCTTTTTATGAGGTGTCAGTAAAACCTTCCCGTTTTTTTTTCGGTTAAATCCGAGGGGGGTGAGGTGGGGTGTGCGGCTATGGCGACGAGGGGGTGCTGCTGGAGACACCTGCGGTCGGGGATGATCACCGCAGTTGGGGGGTGTAAAAGCATGAAAACCCAGCATGTGGCTGTTTATATGGTGACACAGTGTTGTAAATTCGGGTCGCATTCCCCTTGAGGGGCTCCCATGCAACCGTGGGGCGCACGTCTGAGATTGTCAGGGCCGAGCTGCTGGTCGCATGATTTAGCGCCGTGCCGCGCTGTGCTGGGCCTCGCCGTTTGTTCGCCACTCGGCTGGAAGCTGTGACCTGCTCCTATATGAGTGTATAAATATACAGAGATGTGAAAACATAACTCACGGCGAAATGACTGCAGCATGTGTGTGGCTGTTTTCTCGCTGCTTAATGCCGGCCTGCTGCAGGATGCTCCCTCCTCTTCCTTCCCTCCTCTTCCTCTCGCTCCTCCACTTTGTGGGATTCCTCCGAACTGATGCTCTGTGTGCGCATGTGTACCTGTGTGTGTGAGATGCTCCTGGTGTCAGTAATGAATGCCACCTAAAGGAGGTGTGGTGAGATCCCCCGGCACTGACCCCCTCCGGTGCCCCCCCCCCCCCCAGATTAGTTCCAGCCTCTGGGAGACATGCACACAGTGATCTGCTTAGCGGTCTTTCGCCCTCATTAGCTGCTGTCCCATTACCTGTACCCTGCTGACGCACTGACCACGATGCCAGGGGTAGAGCCTGACCCCCCCCCCACCCCAGTTTGGCTGCTCCTGAGCTCCGGGGGAGTTTGTGTGCAGGGGGATTTTTGGGGTGGGGGTTTGCACTGGTGACCAGGCAGCTCCTGGGCCACTGGCCATCAGCTTGAATGGGAAATGGGCCACTGGCAGACAAGGGCCATCTTTACCTTGTTTGTTTTCTGCCACTGGCAGACAACTGCCAATGGATGAATGCATGCCAAAGTACAGCAGGTGGTCTCCCCATCCTCGCAAATCCTTGCGAGCGTGGTGCACACGTATCGAAGCTGCGTTTTGCTGGGGAGACTGTATAAACACAGCCATTTCATACATACGGCACACGCTCTGCTCCTCTAAAATCTCTTTGGCCTGGTAGCCTGACATTTGAGCGCTACGCCGTATGGAAACCCGAAAGGGAGCACACTGAAGTGGAAAAGCCCCAGAGGCAGTAAGCCAATCTGGACATGGACTATGTGGTGGCTAATCTGGCGCTGAGGGTCACTGGGGAGGAACATCGGTCCGCAGCGGCAGTGTGGCCGACCCTCGCATGGTCACCCTTGTTGCTGAGTAAGTTTTATTTCTCCGGTGCTAATTAGGAAGCGGGAGCAGATGTGAGTATGAAGGTACTTCCGGCTGCTGGGCTGCAGAAGCTTGAAGTCAGAAAGCCACTTGATCTGAATTAATATTTCCTCCAGCTCAGCAGGGAAGCTACGGCGAATAGCTGTGCCTTTCCAGAGTATGGAACCCCCCCACACACACACACACACTGCGGAGTGTGACCTCCCCCATGCCCCGGTCCAGCTGCTGCTCACACTTTTCCACTCCAGTAGTTTTAAAAAGGCCACCGATTGGTCAGCACCGGTCATGTGGTCGCCTCCCGCAGCGCGCCAGCCCTAATCCCGCAGCGTCAGTGATAAGGCGGCACTAAACGCTTTGAGGGGGGCTGCGGATGACATCATGGCTACACCATGCCCCCCCATTTGCGTTCTAACAGGATAATGGCTATATAAGAGCAGTCTTCATGGGAATCATGAAAAGCATCTCCTGCTGCTTTGTTTGTGATGGGCTCACTGCGCTAAATGGATCCAGTAAGCCAGTTCCCCTGGATGAGCTCATGCTAGGGTGCGAGGTGCCGGCGATTGGCCGACCTGCCGCTTTATGGTCTGCTTTTATGCCCTCACACCTGTTTATTCTCTGTTTCTTAACGTCTGTTTATTTTGGCCTTGTGTCGCATTCTCTTCGGCCTGCAGGTGTCAAGTGTGGGTCCTTTTCGATGATGTGGGTGTCTGGATGCAGCTACAGTGCAATCGGTGTGGGGCAAGTGGCCGGGAAGATCTTGAGAACGCCCTGGCGACACGGTCACATGCCGAACCGGCGCTGAAAGAACGAAAGATGAGGAAATGATTCCGATGGTGCTGGTTTGAGGTCCTGGCCCTACGGTCACATGGTCACGCTGTTAGCCCAAGCTAGCTGAGGGCAGGAAGCAGGAAGCTGCTTGGGTGGTAGGAGAGGCCTGCATATAATACGATAATCATGCTGTTTTCAGAGGCTGAGGGTTCGGCAAGGGCCACTTATCAGGCCCCGTTTGCTTGCGCTTGTCGAGTCGTTATTAATGGTCATAATTCCGCCTTTATTTTGCAGCTGTTAGCAGAATCTGTTTTTCTTTCACATGTGACGACGTCATTGTCTGGGCTCCATCCCGTCCTATCGTGTAGATTAAGCGCTTTCCGGAACATTTTAAAGTTGTCGGAGAGCCGTCATGGGCATGGCTGTCCGGACGGGCTTCTAGCATGGCCACTGCCAATATTGATGCTGGGAATGCTGTGTGGACCCCCATCCTCTCCAGAATGTGACTCTGAGGGGATGCTCACAGCAAGGGTGGGGCCCGATTAATGCAGAGAGTGGCATTGGGGCACAAACCAAAGTGCTGATACACCTTCCTCTTCCGAAAAAATGGTTACATGACACCCCCCATGCATTTTAACATCTAATTAGTTATAGGATGATCCCTTCCCGTTGGCATGGGAATTCCGAGGCTGCCGTCTGGCAGGGTCCGCCGAGGCCCCTGGCGGGGTTGGGGTCACAGGGCCTCCGGATTAGTTTGCCTTTTTTGTGTTGTTGATAATAATGGAGCTCGGCCATGGTGGTAGAGGGGCGGAGGGGGCTGTGCTACATGCTACATGCTACCACGTGTTGTCAAAGGAGGTGCCCAAAAAAGCCGAAGTCCTATTCCTATGTAACATACACTGTGTAGCTTTGTGACACGGTGTCATAAAAACACAGCACCTGCGTTCCTCCCTCCGGCCCCCAGGGGGCCGAGGCTCGGCTCGGCTCATTGCTACGCATGCTTGTAAAAGAGGGGCCCCGCTGAGACCGCGGCACCCCAAATCAGACCCCCGGATTGCTCGCCTTCCACGAACGTGCGAGCGGCTCGAACTTAACGAGGCCCGGGCCCAGAAATCAACGAGATTATTCAAAGTGACGGGTAGATTTTAGAGCTTGATGTCATGCAGTAATCTGCACGCCCCCCCCCCCCCCTTAAAGGGACAGACTCGTTCCAGACTATATACGTTCTTGGCAGACCTCCCTCTCTCAGGTTTCTGCTGGCCGCCGCCGGCCGTATCCCAAACACTTTTACAATATCTCTAATTCGAAATGAAAACACTTAGAGGCGGCCCACGGCGGCACGTGAAAACTCACGGCTTTATCATTCTTTTATTTTTTTCTCAGAATTCAGCGAGAGGCCCTTGTTGGATTTTTAAGAAACTGTTACAGTTTAGGGGGAACACTTCAAAACAAAGGCATTAAATGGATGGCAGCGATTGAAAGGACGGGGTGTAAAATTTAATGAAGATCACGACTGCCATGGCGATATTAATAGCGGCATCTAGGCGGGTGTTACATTCCTGCAGTGGGGGCCCATCGCAGCCAAACAGTAAAATCTTTCCCCCAGAACGGCATCACAGGATTGTAATTAATCATACTTATCATGACAGAAACTGTTAAAAGCGCAGGCTGGCTGCAGAACGCTGCATTTTTAATCCGGAGGAAACAAACGATCCCACTGAAACAGCAGATAAGTGTCTCTAGGTGTGCCTGAAGTCTCTGAACTTCCAGAAAGTTCTCTTCGCACATGCACTGCTGGGATCGGGCCGCTTAGCCTCTGAGACCTGACATGTTGTTATGACGTTGAGAGCATTATGTCGGAAAGTTTTGTTGTCAAATTCTGGCACATTCTGGTACTTAAAAAATCCCTGGGGTCAAAACCTCCCCCCCAACACCCCAGCCATGACAAAAACACACGTCTTCTTCACAGTTGTTGGAAAATGGAGATGAAAGGTTATGCTGGATGAGGAGATGGCTTGTGAGGGCCAGAGGCCGTCAAAGTAGCTGGCTCTCAGTGCACATTGAAACCTATATAAACAGAACTGGTGACAGAGAAAAACACCAGCCGATTGGCCAAGTTTACGCTTAAAACAACACCGTGACTTAAAATGTGCACTCCGTGCTCGGAAACGACACTCTGCGGTCAGATCCCATTTACACTGCACATCAGCGGCATGTAAAGATCTGCGTTGTGGAGCAGTAAAGTCCCTTGTACGTCCCATCTTCAAGGCTGCTGTCCTGTAGTCAGACTTTTTGCCTCGGTGCTTTTCAGTTTCTGTAGTGACCCCTCCTCTGGGTCAGAGGTGGTCCGGCCCACCACATGCACGCCCAGGACGTTCTGATCTCTTTACCAGCAGCTGGTGTTCACAGCGTCCACCGGATCCCAGCGACTGGATATTTCGTCACTTAATAATCGTCGCCGGTTTATCACACAGCTTGAATGCCCCCACTGCTTTCTAAACAGCAGATGCTTTCCAGCGTGATATTATATTAATCCTCCATTCCTACGCTGTCTTCCTCCTGCTTCTTCATCTAAACTGAAAACACATTTTTGGTGGAGTGTGTGATAAAGTGCGTGGATTTGCCAGGAATCCTGAGGCAAAGATAAAAGTTTTTTTTTTTTCTCCTTTTTCGTTGTTACGGATACATGTGCAGATGGTTATTGATGTAGTTAAATAACGGGCTGTACATGTGTAGGGCCTTATCAGCAGAATTATCAGTCTCGCTGGAGAGCGGGAATATAATTTATCACCTGGCAGATTTGGAGCGCGAGCCGCTCTGGAAAGCGAATCCCCTGCTCTCTTCGCCTGTCACAGCGGCCTCCCAGTAGACAGATCGCGGTCGTGTCGTGGATACAAACAGAGCCAGCTCACCCCTCCCATCCCCCGAGAGGCAGCCCGTGGGAGCCTGCTTACCGGGAAGAGCAGGGCGCTGAGGTCCTCTCTGCTGATAAGAGCTCAGTGCAGGTCTGACGCCAGCGGGCTGCGATGTAAACACTGTATCCTCTCTGTGTCCCAAGCTGACCGGCAGATTCCGGGGAGGCACCGTGTGGCTTGGTGGGTTCAGACTCGTTGCCTGTGATCAGAAGGTCACCAGTTCAAATCCTGGGGCAGAAAGAATGATGTAACCATTGCGCCCTTGAACCAGGCCCTTGACCCCGACTGCCCCAGGGCCACTGACGGTTTCTCCTTGAGGCTGAATGAAGTACCGCTGTTCGGTTCTGTTCTGGTTGGGTGCCTGTATCTGTGGGTAAAGCCACGTAAGTCTGACGCCTGTCCTGTGGACAGCATGCAGGAGGATGCTTCAGTGTTGGGGCGAGGCTGGGAGCCTGCGTTGTAGCAGCCGTAGGGATGCCCCTTTGAGGACAGCTCAGGGATCAATTTAAGAGACCAGACTGTGCTCTGGAATCCCGCATTTCCTGCACGTGCTGCCGCATTACCTCTATAGGTTGGGCTGCACTGCTCCAGCATGCCCCCCCTGAAAATCAGGGGTGTCTCTCAGCAGGTAGTTGGGGGGGTCCCTCTGCGTGCCAGGGTGGGATGGGGCGGGGCTAGTGGGGGATCAGGGAGATGACCGCTCCTCTACAGATTAGGTTTCCTGTCTCCCAATGACTGTGTAATGGCAGCAGTGTGAAAGGGCTTCATCCGCTGGGCTAATCATTACATAAAGAGCCCATTTTTATTATGATTATGCAAAGTAGTTCCAGACTGAGCTGTGCATCCACGCGTCACCGAATTCCGCCCGATAAGGCCATCGATGCAGAATGCTAACCATGCTAACGGAGACGTATCCACGGGCTCTGCTGGCACCAACGGCGGAGCCTGTAACATGTGCTCACCAGACGCCCCCCCCCCCCACCCGCAGCCAAAACCTGAGGGGGGGGTTAAGGAAGTCTGTCTGGAACGCAGCGCTCTGCGCTTGGACGTGGTGGCCCCCCTGCCTCTGCACTGATTAACACGCAGATGTGTTCATTACATGTCAGGATCTGCGCACCGTCAGTCACCAGGGGGATCTTCCCGGTGCTTGGGGGGGGGGGCGGCAGTGTAAATCACGGGCACTGACTGCCAGGCTTTACCCACTGTTTACATCCAACTCGCTATGTTCAGAAGAAGCTGTGAATCGCCCAGCTGTCCATTTTCACCCTCTTGTCACTGTTTTATAATTTTGCACTTTTGTCCCCAGCGGGGTGACACCTCAGGGAATGTCCCTCCTGTTCTCCCTTCCGTTAGTGACCGTCACTGAATGTTTCTCTGACCTCTCCGGCGTCCTTCCCGGTGACAGTCTGACCGCGGCCCCTGGAGGGCCCCCTCTCTGCTCGGGCCCCTCAAACCTTGATATTGGAAAGTCGGGAATCATCAGATGAGACACACTCTCGCTTACACCGCGCAAGTTTAATTAATCACATTCGCTGGAATTTTTTCCCAGTCTCACTGCTTTCTTTGGAAGGACTTCAGCCCTGAAAGTATTTCCCATAGTGAGATTTCTCTGAAAAAGGAACAGAGGACAGGAATAGCGTTCACCCGCGGCTGTGCCCAGCGGTGATTCATGGGTAAACCGTGTCCAAACTGGCCAGCACACTCTCTGCCTGCGGTGACGTCTTGGGGTGACACTGTGTCCCCCCATCATGCCTTTAATACCCCCCTGTCTGACGTAATGCTGTTTATACCTAAACAGTGAAATAAAAGAATCCATGTTAGGCCCAGTAAGCTGTGTACATGATACGGTCACTGATAAGTTCCAGGTTGGCCAGAGAGGAACCTTCCAGAACAGCATGGAGTGATTCCGGACACCGCCATATCAGAGGCGTCTCCTCACCAGCAGCCCTCCAGTGAGGATGGGACACAGTGCCCTGGCGAAGAGCAGCGCAGCCCTCCAGTGAGGATGGGACACAGTGCCCTGGCGAAGAGCAGCTCAGCCCTCCAGTGAGGATGGGACACAGTGCCCTGGCGAAGAGCAGCGCAACCCTCCAGTGAGGATGGGACACAGTGTTATAAAATATTATTACACAAAGTGCGACCTGTTCTTTGTCCTCTTATTTTGATTAATTGCAGTCATCAGAAGCAACAAAAGGTGGGAGACAATGGCTGAGTTATTCTGTAGATGGTTGCTGAGCGTTTCTCAAATCTCTGTATGTAACAATAAGCACGCAGCCCTTAATGACCCAAACAGCGCAGAGGGATCTGTGGCCAGAGGCAGCGTCTGCGCAGCAGCATCGAAATGCACGTCTGAAACGCAGCTGGCAGTGGAAATACGCCTTTGAAATATTGCAAAATCGTTTCGAAATCTATTCTGGAAATGCATCAAGCTCCGGCTGAAGCGAAAACTCCCATTCTTTAAAACAGGGTCACGCTGGTCCTGGTGGGGGGGAGGGTGGGAAGGTGGGGGGGGTTGTGTCGATGGGCTGGATGGGTCCGCTTCCCCCTTTTCTGATTTATATCCGGTGAGATCGTTAATTGGCATGTGCTGTTCTTAAACACGTGTGCCGGAGGAGCACCTGGCTGGCCCCCATTAGCGTGTTCACTGACACATGACGAAAAGCAGGCGTGTGGTGTTCAGTCCTCTGTCTTCTGAAGGGATCCAGAACATCCTCGAACAGCAGAACCAGGACACATGTGAGGAACCGTGCACACACCTGGCATTTGAAGAGCCTGACGAGCGACCGTGACCCCAACCTGCTGGAAATACGTCCGCAAATCATACATCCCAGGTTACCATGACAACTCAGCAATGCCTCAGTGCCCAAGTTCCCCCAGGTGGCTTTGGTTCTCTGTGGGACATCCCATATGAACTAAGGCCCTCTAGAACACGTTCCAGGTGTCACATGTAAATACAGGCTCCACGCCAACGGTAGCAAGCAAACTGTGGTCCGTCTCGGCAGTCGGCATGACCCCCCAGTGAGCGCAAGGGCAGGGCGGGATCACGGGCGGGGCTGCCTCTGCATGTTATTGGATGTGAACGGAACCGGGTGCTTGCGTGGGCAGGAAACTTGGTCCTGGGGCCGTAATCACTCCGTCCACCTGCATCTGACATAGCACATTGATAAACAGCAGGAACGCCGAATCAGGAACACACACAGCGAGCGGAAAGAACCAGAATCTGCTGGGCGAGGCGGCCATGCAGAAATTAGCCAGGCTAATCGAAATGTTAATCAGGCTCCAGGCGCCCCGGTCTGGGACGCTTTTCTGACTCCTTCAGAAGCTTCTGGAATCGCATACTCTTTTTTTAACAATTGCACTCACCTCGTCCTCTTAAATGTGTAACACGGCCTGCGTTTGCATGTACGTGTTGGGATCCATTCAGCCTGACCATGTTAGAAACTCGCAGCCAAGAACTCTGGGAAGAGGAGGATTGAGAGGTTTGAATTACGCCTAAATGTTTGGTTTCTGCGCTCCGCTGAGACTATGTAAAATTAATGGAATTCTGCACGGCTTCCAGACTCGTCCTGTGAAAGTGTGGGATTCTAAACGACGGCCTGTGACTCACCCTCGCAACGAGATGCGAGCAAAAAAAAACAAAAAAACGTCTAATAAGTGTGTTGGATCCTTTAATTCTGACTTTGGTGTTAATGCACATCAGCTGTGATTCTCAGGCCGAATCAGTTAGAGGGAGCATCATTAAGGACAAGGCAGAGGCTCCTCTGTGCGACTGTGTCCCTTAGAGCAAAGCTAACGGCGCTTTAACCCTAATAAGTCAGGATTAGCCTCTCTCCGGGTCCCTGCTGCTGGAAGCAGCCTGGATGACCTCTCCATCCATGCACAGCCTTCTTGTAAATGGTTTATCTGAAGTATGGGGGTTTCATATTTTGAAAAAAGCTCAGAAACATATAAATTAGCATTGTAACCACAATAGCTCTGGGCTGAGGAACTCAGAGGCATCTGATCGAATCTGAAACATGGGCATCCTGGTCTCCCATGTTTGGAACAGGAGAACTGAGTGCTATTTTGATCCTGCTAGTTTACACCATACAAATGCTTTAGGAATGGGAAAGGTAACCAAGGGTGCGTTTCCCTAAAGCATAGGCGCTAACGCAACTTGCATGGTTAAAACCATGAAACTGATTGGGTCCAACTAAGTTGCTAACGGGAACTTTTGGGACCCTTTGTCTTCAGGAGCGCCAGGCACCATAGATTAGCAAACCTGAAAAACAGCTCTTTGCATGTTACATCAGCGTGGAGAACATCTTACATGGGCTCCTCTGCTTTTAAAAAGTTTCAGTGTTCAGAATGGAGAACATTAATTCCATAAAATGCTGCAATTCAATAGGCAGATAGCTTTGCAGATGTATGGACAGTACATGTCTATCAGCAGGCCGTCCCTGGGCCACACTCTGTATACCTATTCATTAATAAATGCTGCTGCAGATCTGTCTTTTCCTTTTCTCCATAACACCATCTTTCCCTTTCAAAAGTTCAGAAAAGAGCAGATTAGTTTTTATTGGTGATTAGGGGGCAGGTCACGGTTTTAAGGTGCTGTGCTCTTTCAGTCTAGACACACCGCCGGTCACATGGCAACTGCTCCACCAGATTCTTGACTCCTGCTGGCCGTGGAAACCTGCAGTCAATTTTAGCAATTTGTGATTGGCAGGTGGGTCAAATTTTGGATCTAATCCTGGTCTAGTGTTTGTCCAGCCCCCTCTCTCCACCAACTCGTGTGGCTTCCCTCTGCTCCGGCTGGACCAGCCTAGGGGCCATCGCCCCTTTCACAAAGGAATTACCCCCCCCCCCCCCCCCAGAAGATATGGACGTCACTGTGGTTTGCTGGCTGGTGCAGCCAGTGGGAGACGTTCTGCAGGCATGTGGATGTCCTGGTAACCTGCAGGATTTCACCACGTATTCCTACTAGAAGGTGCCGGGCTCGCAGAAATAAAATGGCCAGCCCCGGTCCTCTTCAGTGAGACCTGCTCGCTCCAGTCCTCTTCAGTGAGACCTGCTCGCTCCGAACCTCTTCAGTGAGACCTGCTCACTCCAGTCCTCTTCAGTGAGACCTGCTTGCTCCAGTCCTCTTCAGTGAGACCTGCTCACTCCGGACCTCTTCAGTGAGACCTACTCACTCCACTCGCATCTTACACCATTCCTTAGTGTTGGATTCCCACTAATGCTTGATTTTGGGTTTTTTTTTTTTAATTTAGACCCACCACCATATCTGTGATGTCCGTGTCCTCAAAGCGAGGCAGAGGGTGACCCCAACCCTCTTTTACAAGGACTATTAACTTCCATTTAGATTGGTGTGTTGTTATCTGCAGTCAGGATGTAAATCACATTATTTCTCTTGTTCGTTTTGTGTCCCGCGGTGGCCTGACCCTCATTATTACGTTACACATGGCGTAAACTTTACACATGACATCAATATTCCCCATGCTACACCAACAAAAGGCCGTTATAGTAGCATGCTGCAATGCCCTGGGTCTGCCCGCTTACATGCTTCCCGGGGCACCCCCCCCCCCAACAAGCGCCCCCACCAGCACCCTAATTTCATTTCCGGAATGATTCGGGAGTCTGGGCGGGGGGAGGCTTCAGAGTAGGCCTCGTTAACCCCTGCAACATAATCCACTTCTTTTGCACGGGGGTGGGTGGCTCCCGTTGCGTACTGGGGGCGGACCTTTGAAGGCACGGTGAAACCTGAGATTTATTTGGAATCGACGGCAGCCCCCGGGGTGAGCAGGGCAGCACCTGAATCGAATTCCCCGGGCCGGGTCGGGCCTGGTCGGGCCTGGTCTGGTCACGCGTGCACCGTGCTAATAGCTGCTGACTGATGGTAGGCATAAGATCACGCTAAGAGGGGCGATCCGTGCTGTTATCATGTTACCGCTGCTCTCCGACACACTGGCGTGTTACAGGTGGAGGTCAGCTCAGCATGCATACATATGACCAAAGTCATTCTGTGAACTAACAGCCCCCTTTAACAAATGCCACGCATACATACATCTTGTGACAGCTTTCATATAAAACCAAAAATCAAGTTTATTCTAAACAAACACATAAAATACAAAATGGGGCATTTCCCAGCTGAGTCAGTCAGTCAGTCATTTGGTGAGTGTGGCTGAGTCACTGGTTTCTAGGTTTGGGGGTCATAAGCGAGAGCCTGCCGACAGATTGAGGAAGGTTAACCCTCTCAGCCTTCAGTGGTCGCCCAGCACCTGGGGGGGTGGGGGGGGTTGAACGAGGTCAAGCAGCAAAGCCGAATGGGATCGAATTTAGAAGCAAATTCAGCTTCCTGTCAAAGGTTGACAAGCTCAGAGGAGATATGAAAGAAAGAATTATTATTTTAATCTCTTGGAACTGAGAGGGTGTGCAAAAGATTGCAAGACAGTGGGAGAGAGTGTGACAGAGTGACAGGAAATGTGAGTGTGACACAGAGTGAGCGTATATGAGTGTGACGCAGAGTGAAAGTATATTAGAGTGTGAAAGAGTGCGACAGAATGAGAGAGTATGAGTGCTATAGAAGAGTGTGAGAGGATGTGACAGAGTAAGAGGATGAGAGAGCGTGAGAGGGTGTGACAGAGAGTGAGAGGATGAGAGAGCGTGAGAGGGTGTGACAGAGAGTGAGAGGATGAGAGAGCGTGAGAAGGTGTGACAGAGAGTGAGAGGATGAGAGAGCGTGAGAGGGTGTGTGCTAGGGCTGCATCCTCTTTAAATGCCCATGAAGACTCATGGCCTCCGCTTGGGCCAGCCTAGGCCTCGACACCAGAGAAACACCACAGAAACCCCCTAAGCGTGCAGTAGGCGAACCCGTGTCACGTGCAGGATCTGCTCTTGGTCCTCCTGTTCACAGAAGGCTGTTGTCACACGGAGCATGGTGCATTCCTGAAGAACATGCCGCATCATCCAGCGGGGCCATGTGGAACCTGCAGGGGAGGGGGGGGCACCCACTTGTCATTTGCTCAGGTAGAGACTGGGCTCCGCGTCTCACTTCATAAAATGTTACGCCATTTTAACCAAAAACTGTAAAACTCCATTTAGCTCAGCAGGGTGGCTACCCCCCCTCCCCCCCCCCTCAAAGAGGGAGACGTGCAAATCAAACAAATAATTAAATACATAAACAGGCACCACCATCGGTCAGGGATCAGAGGCCAGCAAACGCAGGCAGCCGTGTGGCTAGTAAATGAGAAGCACATGTGACGATGGCCGATAGCAGAAGGAGCCCCCAAGCGCAGCCGTGACACATCGCTGAAGCATCACTGCTGTGTTTGTTATCTTAGGAACTCATAAGCTGACGTGACGAAATGGGGACAGTGTGCAGCGTGCCCTCATGGTGTACTGGTGCCCTCATGGTGTACTGGTGACTTCATGCTGCTATAACTCACATGCCCTGCTGTAGACATGAGTATCACTTCCAAAACTACCTTCTTACTTATAAACAGGGAATCTCTAGTCCTTCCTGTGATACTAATGGTTTTAGTTGTCTGGCACTCTCTGTGGGTGCCCTGGCTGTGCTATGGCCTTTTGAGGTGTTGCAGAGATTGGAGATCTTTTCTCGGGAATAACACACAATTTTCCAAAAAAGCTAATTCCTCATTTCGTCCGGCACGCTTGAGGGATTGCATCAGAGAGCGAAGCATCCAAATCCACGTGGTGTGTATCTCAATGGCCTATTAAGAGCATCCAGGCAAAAGCACACACACATACGCACGCAGACACGCACGCGCACATGCCGCAGGCCAAACATGCCCACTCCCTCTGACGCCTTTCCATCGCTCAAAACGCTGTCGTTTTTATTGCCTCGTTTACGGCTGAGAGGAAATAACGACGTTTTATTGTCTTCCGTATCTGGGCTTGTTTACGTGCAGGGGGTGCGGAGGCTGTGGGAGCTGAGGGCTTGGCCTCCATGTTCTGGGGAGAGGCATGAGGGGCATGAAATGATCAGCCTGTCTTATGTTATCCATTAAAAGAGAAAAATCCAAAATTGCTGGTCAAACTGGTCAACACACCGGGCAGAATGTGACCCCCATGTTCTGACAGGACTACTCTTTACTCTGGCTTTACTCCAACTTTACTCCAGTTTTACTCTGGCTTTACTCCTTCAAACAAAAAGGCAAAAGATCACAGAAACACACGTATTGCATCTTTTTTATTTCTGATGTTTTGAGGAGTTGGTTACGCGGAGGGGCTCCCTGCTGTTTCCCTTTCACTCCTCTAATGGTGCTGGACTTATGAATAAATGGATAAAAATCCTCTTCTGTCACATGCGTTATTCATTACCGTTATCCTCTGGAAATTTGCACTTCCTCCCGCCTTCAGACCACACCAGCCAATCAGCAGACAGGGACTGTCCGGTAGCTGAACGAACGTGAACATAACCTGCCGCCCCCCCCCCACACACACACCTTTATTAACCGCGGTTCAGCCTCTGACCGGTAGACAGAAAGCACTGTTCAATCACTCCACTATCGCAGGACCCAGACCGGATGGGACCTACTCTGATTTGATTAGGAATATTCAGCCCTGGCTCCCATTAGAGCCATTCTAATCAAATTAAACAGAGTAACGATTTAAGCAGGGAAAGCTCCCGTCTCGCTCCGGGTTTGAGCAGAAACAGCCCCCCGCCGCAGCACTTCAGTTCCGCATATATCCTGAGTGCGAGCCCTTTCTCAGGCTGACCCAGGAACTCTGCCCTCGTCCCCTTCATTGTTTTACTTTTGTATCGTTTAATCGAATCAGACTTGTTCCCGCCGCTGACTCCCGGCGTTCAGGGATGATGGGAGGGGGGCTGGGCTTACAGGGGCCCAGAGTGACCGTGGGGTTCTGACGGAGACGCAGGTCACAGCTGCTCTGGCGTGAGGGCAGGGGCCCGGCCCCCGAGGGCCTCAACTCCTGGGTTAGGTAGCACGGGTTTGTCCCCCACCCAGGACCACGGCTCTGACTCCCTTTTTTCCAGGATGTTCGGTACGCCGCCCTTCTCCCCACCACCCGATTTGACCACGGTATTCTACCTAAGGTTCCCGTGCGATCGGGGGGGTGGGGGGGGGATATCAAGCGAGGTGCTTTTCTTCTGATACCATGTGGATCCAATCAAAAATGGGTGGTCAGCAGCTCTGAAATATTTTTATTTTAATTTGTTGTAAGTAATTGCAAATTAAAGTATCGCTCTGCATTTATTCGTTCCTGATGGCTCCACGGTTCCTCTGTAACTAAGGATATAATCGTCTTTCAGCACCTTTGATTTGCCTTACTGTACCAGGGGAAATCATCGGACTTGCACGAATTTATAGGCATGGAGCATTATGGGTAAGCCAAAAATGGCTTGATTACGTTGAAATTAAAGCCACCTGTTAATTATGCATAGATTAGGGGACTGAAGCGGTGCCCACGTCAACATCAGAGCGCAGGAGCATGGTTATATACACCTGGAGATGTGAGGTGCTACCCCAGGCCGTGATGGACACACCCAGTCTGTTTTATTATACATTACTTTATAGAGGGCGCCACTGGGTTTCGAATGGAAAATGGGGACGGTCTCGTGGGGGTTCGTTTTGACTGAGCATGTTGATCTGGTGGGAGCAGTGGGACTACGATCTGCAAAGGAAACATCACCCCTCTGAATCTCTGGAAGGGCCTGATGTTGGACCTTAAGTATCACAACCTGCAGAAAACTAAGGGAAGTATCATCACCTTCCTGCTGGAGAGCAATCTGTCGATAAGCATCAGGTTTTCTACCTTTACTAGAAAATACTACCCATCACTTGAGATGAGATTTGCCCTCTGCTGTGGACTGTTAGACAGGAAATGCATCTTTGACTGGGGATGTGCCAACCTTATTAAACATTTGTACTACTCTTAATCGTGCATTAGATCAGTCAAAAAAAAACTATTTATCAGCTCAGTTAATGTCCGATGAGGCGATATAAGCCTCATTTATACTGCCTACTGTGTCTTTGTGATGATGTCGCCTCTCGCAGGTTATCCCTGCATACCAACTAGTTTAAGTGTTATTTGTCTGAATGCAATAAACGAAACGGAAGCTGCGTTTGTTTGCTGCCCTTGTTTGCTGCCCTTTCCTGTTCAAGATCCTGAATGTTTCTTCATAAATCAATATGTGATGTCATTGTTTTCTGCGATTGTCTGTTTGAAAAACTGCTTCTCCGTTCCCTGACATGGAGGAAGCATAGGCGGTGGGCCTGGCCGGTCGAGTTGGAAATCTGATATGGAAGCGATTAGACCATTGGCTTCTATCATGTTCCATCAACTCCTGGTAGTTTAAAAAAAATGTGTCTCTCCCTGAAGAGCAGTGTTTTACAGAGATGGCAACATGTACTTTAGAAAAGTATGGAAGCAGACATTAAGTGTGTAGAGCATACCTCCCAGAATCGGCCATTTGGCCCCTGTACCCTCCGCCTCAGAGGCCCCTGTTTTACTCTCGTACGCCATTTTGCTCACAGCATTATTTTTGCTACAGTTCTGTTATACCGTCTTTTCATAATCATTTTTTTCCTGCCTAAAGTGAAAAGATGTGTATTGTGATGACTGCAAATCTACCAGTGTAACAGTTTCTGTATTAAGTGGTGAAACTAATAAAGCAATCTGTTTCTGATGGCATGTTTTTAAGCTGTCGTTCTTCAGTTTGTGTGTCCTGTCATGTTTTAAGTGCCGTTCAGCTTGTTTTCTCGAATGAACTCATGGCTAATTCATTCCCAGCATGCCCTGGGTGACCTCATGTAAAGGATACAGCCGTTTTAACGACTATGATGTCATTCCCCGTCTCTCTTAATGAACATGTCATCACCCACGGACCACCGTCCCTGTGAAAAACCGCAAAAAGGTTAATTAAATCGCTGGCATCACTTAACTAAGTCTAATGACTAAGTGAATGTGAGCTCCTTCCTGCCTGGTGTGAGACCTGTCGTCTCCACGGAGAACGCGGAGCAGCGGGGGACATGGGGGGGTGGTGGCGATGGTGCCAACATGTCTCCACACTTACCCACGGGGGGGGGGGGGGGGGTTCTCAGTGAGTCAGCAAGGTGTCACCCAGTAATATGGAGGTATGTGGTGAGCAGTGGGACGGCAGGGTCCGTCCTGGGAGCTGGGGAACTTCAGAGGGTACTCCTGCTTACTGAATTACACATAGCACCTGTCCCTCCCCCTCACCCCTCTCCCTCCGATTATTGCCCCCCATGATTTTTATAAAGGGACCTTGGAAAAATGCTTTAAAGGCATTTTACAGCCACGCTGAGGGCTACTTGTGCAAACAGTGAGGATTTATTTATGCAGGAGGCCTTCATTTCTGCCGTGGACGGTGCCGGCCCAAGGTGAGGCGTGGATTCCCACAAAGCGTTTGGACACGTCTGGCGCTCCCAACGGAGAACAGCCCGTCCGGCATTCTGCTTCCGTTCCCGGGAAAGCTCAGGGGGGGTCGTAAAAAGCAGAGCAGAAACACCTGAAAGTGAGCAGAGAGCAAGGAACAGTGGTCCTCAGGCAAACATCGCGTTTATGTGGCCTATAAACTCGCTATATATAGGATTTTGTTTTTGGATGTTTTTGGGGTGATATGCATCCAGCCTGGGAATCTCGGCCAGTCCCGTCTGGACAAGCCATCACAGCGAAGTCATCCTGATAAGCAATGGAGGTGGACCTGGGATATCAGTTAAAGATCTGCTAATTCTCCCTGTCACCACGTGCATCGGAAGCCTCACATAATAGAGGATGACCCCTCCCTTGTCTTCTGTACCAGGGGGGCACTGTAAGTCATGCCGTTACGCTCCACTTCTGCACCAGTCGTTGCCCCCCCGGTGGGATCACAAACCCGCCTGGCAAAGTCCACTTTCCGAGGGAGATTGCAGCCTGTCTGGCTTGATTCTGGAGAAATCCTCCAGCTGCCATATATATGGGCAGGACAGGGGCCGTGGCTCATGGGGCACCAGCGGCGTGGAACAGAAGACCTGCTGCACAGGAGCGGGACCATGATACGGGACGGCCAGCTCGACACACAGACATACACGTTTGTATTCATATGTCTGTGGGGACAGTCCATTCATTTCTATGGGAAAATCCCTAATCCCAACAATGACAACCTTAACCCCAGCCCAGCCCTAACCTTAACCATACATAACCAAACAAAACACAAGACTTTTGGCTATTTTAGTTTTTTGATCATAGTCCCCACAATGTCACAATAGCAGGTTTTTTTTCACTTTGCGGGGACATTTGGGCCCCACAATGTACTAAATACATAACCCCCCCACTCCCAGCCCCATATAGCTCTCTCATTAGTTATACTCTGGTGCTGGGCGGCACTTACGGGGGAAGCTGTGATATACATTAAATACAGTGATTCACTGCGATAGGCCCGCGATTCCCCCAGCACTCTGATGACGTTTCACAGTGGCAGTATAGCACGTCTCTGACAGGACGCTTCTCGCGCTGCTTTACTTTCTGTACTTTCCCCCCGAATCCCCCAGGCCGCCTCTGCAGCCCAACATGGAAACCATTACATAAAAATGCAGATGCACATTCCAGCGATCTCGCCGGAATAGATAAATAGATTTTGAAATAATTTACAAATGATGCACAAAATGTGTTTGCCATCTGCTCCCCACTCTCGCTGCGGCCTGACACGTCTCTCAGCATCTGCAGGAGCAGGGCGGAGCCACCGGCGGACCGGATGGGGTGCGGGATGCAGCCTGGGATCAGGGCGATCGGAGGGGGTCACGGGCAGGGTACAGTGGGGCAGGACGGGGCAGGAACCTGCACCAAAGACCAGACTCACCAAGGCCTCAGCAAGGTCTGCTCCACTGAATCCAGGTGCAGTCCGGACGTGCCGCTCGCCCCTGCTCTGCCCGCGTATTCCGATGGAGGATACCCGTCTGGGGGCTTTCCGATTCGTGTCTCCCACATCCTTCCGTCTTCATTCCTGTCTCTCCCAGACTTTCACTAAAGGTGCAGATCGCTTTCTCAGCTGCCGGTGGTTAAAGCTGAAAGCTAAGCAGGTGCCTCCCCCAGGGGACATCCCATAATCCTGGTGCCTGGATGCAGGTGAACCCCGAGGCACAGACTCACCCATGCTTAAGGGCTTGGGGGGGTGGGAGCGTTAGTTAAGGGGCCGTTGTTCTGAATGCAGATCAGTACATCCTGAGTGTGCTATAAGCTCTCAGCATGTGACGAAGGAGGGGTTTGGAGTGATAAGGAAGACGCCCCCCCCCAAAACCCTAATGGAATGGAGAAGAACCAGAACCAGAGTCAAATCAGAGCACCTTTAACCTGAGAAGAACATTCTTAAATCATTTGAATCTTGTTATCAATTATCCCCTTACAAATATTCAATCAAGTCTGTTTGATAGATTCCATCAATTACGGTCATCCAGTACATTCCAGGAGTTATGGTCGTCCACTCAGAACATCCCAGTTCCTCTTTTTGTCTCATGTGTTGCTCTCTGAAGCAGCTGGATTTTCATGGCAGAATGAAAACAGCTTTGCCGTCTCCGTACCCAACCGTCCAGGAGATGTTGGGGAAGAAAAAATCTTGGCAGGACATTATTAGTACCACTTACATGGACAAATGGAATTCAGTTAAACCAGTAAGACATCCTGCAAAACAACAGCACACATGGTCTCTATAATTTACAGAGCGCTGAAAGGCTGGATGGTGTGGATGGGCGGGGGCTGCACAGGCACGGCAATCGCTCCCCGCGTTCATCTTCATCCTGGCCACTGGCTTTAGGCCGCACAGGCACGGCAATCGCTCCCCGCGTTCATCTTCATCCTGGCCACTGGCTTTAGGCCGTAAAGGCACTGTAATCGCTCCCCGCGTTCATCTTCATCCTGACCACTGGCTTTAGGCCGCACAGGCACGGCCGTCGCTCCCTGTGTTGATCCTCATCCTGGCCACTGGCTCTCTTCTTGGTTCTGAGGGCCACAGTCTGCAGTCCTGTTGATCATATTATTTTGTTAAAAGGACACATCACTTAAAAGTAGGTGCTCGTAAATCTCCTGTGGCATATGGAGTCATCACAAACAGCCACTTGCGGGATCCCGGCGCTCAGGGGTGCAAAGCAGGCTCTCTCTGTATCCATCCCGCCACTCCTGCTATTGTGAAAGGCAGCGGTGGTCTGAGTGGGATGCGTGTGAGTCTGCAGGTACCCTGAGCGGAGGGGATTATGCTTAACTGCTCCATGGGTACCAACAAAAGTCCATTTTTAGCCCCCAGGGAGGTGTTTTGTGCAATTTCTTTGACTGCAGTGAGAATAACTGTGTGCAGGTTGATGTCCTGTGAATCTTGGATGGCTTGTTCAAAGTTTTGCAAAGAATTTTAGAAAATATATTTGTAGTTCTCTTAGACACTGCCAGCTGGATGGGACCAAGAAAAACAAGGGGGACTACTGAAGTACTAAATATATAAAGGAAAAACATAACTGACTAATTATATACAGTCGTTAGCACATGGCCATTGTATAGATTAACACGTGCAGCGTGACGTTTGCAGGATATACAAGGGTAATTGGTCAAACCCACTTTTCTATTGTTGCAGTTGGAGCTGAAAGGAGGAGATTCCAAGGTGCTTCTCGGCGCGTTTGAGTGAAAACAGACCCTGCTGGGCGAGATGTTTCCAAGTCCTTGAGCCATGATTTAGCCAGCAGATGCTGCAGGGTTCAGAGGTCTCCTGGAAACGCCACGATAAGCCCCAGAATCGAAGCCCTGGAAATCGGGAGAGCTGGAAAGATCGAACGCTCTGCTTTGAGCTCTTACAGATTTGTTTACCATTTGGAGCTATTCGCTGAAAACAAAATGGCTCCTTAACTTCCTGGCACAGAGTGTTTATCCTGAATGCTGGGGGGCAAAAAAGGTGAGATCAGAGGAGGTGGACATTTTCCTGAAATTAACTCAACATCGATGCTGGCTTGTTTTTCAGGGACAGCACACAGATTTTACTGCAGTAACTAGTCAATATATTTATCATTGGCACTTAAATGAGAAATTAATATGGCAGCTGCGGACTGTTCAGTTAGAGGCCTTTATTAGCTATTAGCTATTAGCCTGTCCTCCACACTCCACCCCTCATGCTGTGTCCCCTAGCGTTGAGTCTCTTCTTGACACTGGCCCAGACATTTGCTGGGCTGTCCTCCGAGCGCTTTGAACGTCTGGGGGAAACCAAACCGGTCCACCTGCTTCTGTCGGACCAGTGATTTGGGAAGACGGACTTTCTCCTACTGGCCCGGTGACTGACAACCTCAGCCTTACAATAACAGATGACTGTAACTTGAAAAATAGCAATTACACTAAATATAAGCCAGATGTTCACTTGGGGGGTGTGTTTGATCCCCCTCCCCCCAACCCCACAGTTTATATATAGGTATGCAGATGAATGGCTATGATGTAAGGCGACCAATTATTCTGCCGGTTTGTGCTACAATAAATGACTTAATGCTTTAATCATGCCGTCCTGGGTGCACAGAGACCCTCCAAATAAGGTGGCCGTGACCGAACAGGGAACACGAGCAGATCAGATGCTCTCGGCACTGTAGAATCCGGCTGGAGTTTGGGTCCAGACTCAGGCCGATCAGGGGGAATGTGTACCCCCTGTGTGGGGGAATGTGTACTTTCAGGGGGAATGTGTAGCCGATCAGGGGGAATGTGTACTTTACCTTGTAAATAGTCTGTAGTGTTTGCAAACTGCCCCAATGCTGTGATGTAGCTACTTTTACATTTATAATGGAATAATATCGATTTGCATTAACACTTCTTGCATGAGCATGAACGTCTGAAAGTGTGAGTGTCACGCCAGAGAGTTGGCAGCACTGGGGCTCCCGCATGCTAAGGGCTCTGGCCGTCCCTAGTCCTGCAGGATCTATCTGCAGCGTCTGTGGACCGTGAAGGTGATGCCGGCTTGTACGGCAGTTCAGGGGGACATCACCCCTTATATCATCCGCTCCCCTGCCTGCTTTTCCTGCAGGTCTCAGGATGACCTGCTACCACTTTCTTCCATTTTTTTCCTGCTCGCTGGAGCCTGTTTTTGAAGTTTTCTCCTCATCGCAGCTCCAATAAATACTGAAAAGTGTCACATCCCAAACCACATGTCCGAGAGTGGAGTGCCCCAGTGTGTG
>JAODJU010000025.1:20977572-20999782 GCA_026776725.1 Gnathonemus echidnorhynchus | reverse complement strand
GGGGCTAGGAGGGGCACGTCCCAGCTCTTCTGGAGCAATTGCGGAAGGCCGATGAGGGCGCGTACCTTTTCCATACCTCGCTCATCTGCCAGGATCATTTGTGGTCTTGCCCACGTTGCGGCGTACACTGAAACTGACCTCGCGTCAACGTGGCCCTCTTCTGTCCCAAGGGCCGCCCCAGGGGCCCCTTTAAAAAGCACCTTTGTTTTTTATGGATCCGGGGTGGAGACACTGACCCTCCAATGATCAGTAGGATGGCAAAAAGGTTTTAAAAAGGTCAAGGCCCGCCATTAAAGTACCACATAAAGGCCTTTCCATCCTCTTTTAGCATTAGCGGAACAGCAGAGTGGTGAAATAAGCCCCTTCTGACTTTTTAAGTGTGTACAGGCAACATAAAACCAGACTCTTTATTTTAACTAGCGTGTCGTCAGAGCTGAGCAGCAGATACGTACCCATAATGCTGAGCTGAGCCGCACCCAGCCTCAGGGAGTGTCTCTGAACAGCATCGCTGCAGGCATTAACATGTGGAGAAATCCAGGAGAACACAAGGAAAAATCCAGTAGTACAAAAGTAAGATAGTCATTAATGTATTTCATGAGAAGAGCAGTTTGCCAGGTGTGACAGGTGGGGGAGGTGCCCAACTCCGTGGCGTTTGTGGGGCCCAGAACCTGCCCTCCTCCCACTCCTGCGGGGCGTTTGATGTGTCAGGATGCCGATCCGTGGTGGCCGTGCGTCGAGTGGCCATTTCGCAGCCTGCCGCCTCGCCTGAGTGCAGATTTATCTGCACGAAACCAAGAAGCGCTAAGCAAACAGAGGGGGGGCGCCTGGGGGGCGGTGCGCGGCGCTCGGGGGACATTCATCAGTACAACAATAATAGCATTAATAACAATAATTATGATATATGATCGCGCTGCCAAGGTAACGGACCTCTCCGGATATAACGGCGCATCCACTCCTAATTGAAAGTTATTGCCTCCAGAACCACAGAGAGATGAAGCATCAGTTGAACCTGGGCTGGGCCCGGCTGGGCCAAAGCCATTCGTCGGAACCTGAAACCCTTATTACTCCTGCATATGTCAGTAATAAGAGAAGCTGCTGAGGACAGAGTGAGTGGGTCCACCCGGGGGCGCTATACTTGCGAGTGGGTCTATCCAGGGGGGGCGCTATGCTTGTGAACGGGTCCACCCGGGGGGCGCTATATTTGCAAGCAGGCCCTGCTAGGGGGCGCTATACTCACCAGGAAGCCGGACACTCCATAACCCTGCCGGCCCCCTATTCCGTGATTCACCCCCCCGGCCTCTGGCTGGTCTACACTCTGGATGTTGAAATGCCGGGCCGTTCCAGCGAGCTGAGGTCACCGGGCGGTGCAGTGGACGCCACGGGGGGGGCCAGGAGGGACGGGAGCCCAGGAATTTGGCCGTCTATCGGAGGCCCAAGGTCACAGAGGGGGGTAAGGGGGGGGATTAGCTCAACCCCAAGGCAACTGCTTGGGCAAGTAAGAGGGTGAAAGGTGGGACAAAAGGGGGCCGTACCCACAATCCTCTGCGTGTTGCCGAAAGACGGCATTCATCCGAGATTCCCGACGGATGTGAATGGGCCAGACTGCGTCACGGCGCTTGCAGGGTGGGATGTTGTGAGCCTGTGTGACCTCACACTGTCAGGGACCCCCCCCCGCCTCGAGGGCACTTCCCACGTCACTCGCTCCTCTTGTGGTTCTAAAAGGCCAAGGACCAGCTCACATGTTATTGCAAATAACATGTCTGACGTTTCATTTGATGTGAGGCGGGCAGGCGCACAGAGGCAGTAGCGTTTTGTGCCTCTCGGGGTCACCGCGACTCGCGGACAGGCGCACAGAGGCAGTAGCGTTTTGTGCCTCTCGGGGTCACCGCGACTCGCGGACAGGCGCACAGAGGCAGTAGCGTTTTGTGCCTCTCGGGGTCACCGCGACTCGCATGTTGATTATTCCTCCATGGCTGTAATTAAAACAAATGCTTCTCTTCTTTGACTGAAGCCATTATACACACAGAACAGGAAGTGACTTTTTCATCTCTGCGATTCGGCTTCACGCGGTGTTTATGGAGAGCCACGTTCACATTCTTGCTTTTGTGCTCTAGTCGGAATTATTAATTTTCTTTGCTTGCTACCATCTTGCTAAATTGTGTCAGAAACACACTGTATGTGTAAACGCCGTGTCATTTAAAAACATTAAATAGTCATTCAGGAAATCTCTAGCGCCCCCCTTCAAGACAAAGTGTGTAAAGACAGACACCTCATTCTGGTCTAGGCTGTGCTGTGTCCCGGGGGCAGGGGGAGGGACGCTGTGTGAATTCTTAAGGGATATTGCCGGAATTTGCCAGAAATCTCTTTAAAGGCCTCATGTTGGGGGGAGGAAATGCCTCCAATCCCCTCACACGTTCACCTTGCCAGCTACAAACCACTACTTCCCGTTGGGAGTTCGCTCCCCTGCTCTCTTGACCACACTGCGAATTTTGCCGCCGTGCCGATAATTTGACCGGGGTCAGGACTGACATCTTTACGGGTCTTTTTACGGCCCCTAATTGCAGGTACTGTGTGTGCTGGCCTGCCTGCCTTTGAGGGTGTCAGCGTGCTGGGGTTTTAGTGTGGGGAGTGAAGGTCATCTCTGAAGCCTGGGTTCGAGCACCTGTCCTCTCGATCACAGCTCTCTTTAAATGCGAGGTTTAACGCTCCTATAATGGAAGCGACCCTGCACTTCTGCACAGGAAGCAGTTCCTTAACTGCACTGAAAACCAGATTCTGCTCGGTATTATGGGTATTCTGTCAACGGTCATTCCCTTTCTACAGTGAAAGTTTAAACTGGTCGGCATCAGAGTGGCTGATGACTGCTAACCTGAAGGTTGTTGGTTCAGATCCCAGAAGGGGCCCCACTGTAGTAGCCTTCAGCAAGACACCTAATCAGAGTCACTCCAGTTCATATAAGCTGAGCAAATAAACACAAATCAAATGAACTCGTCGCTTTATTCTGTCTGTTTTTATTATTTGGCTGCGCAGAGCTATTTGCATGCCGCAGCTGGCTGAGGTCAGAGGTCACGCCGGCGACCCGACAGGGTTGTTCTCTCTTTTGCTGCAGTGGCAGTGGATGGCTCTGGAAGGCGGCCTTGACAGTCTGCTGTTGGTTTAGCCTGTATGGGGCGGGGGGCTAGGACCCCACCTGTTTGGGGAATCACATTGTTGGCACATGGCACCTATGCCGGCATCCAACGAACACACAGAGCAACCGTGGCGAAAAGTGAGAAAACGAAAAGGCCGGCTGTGTGAGCCACGGGAGGGCGCTAGCAGGCCTGCTGCCGCCAGGGCCTGCCGGGCCTCAGGGTTCCTGTGAGTTCGGCTGTTGCGTCACGAGGGCCGGTTTCCCGCACCGTCTGCGCCCTTTCCGGGGGAGGGGGTGAAGAGGTGGGCCCGCTAAGCAGTAGGGAGGTGGTCAAAGTTACCCCCCCCCCCCCAAGGACAAACACGCTGAAATATAAAACACTTCCAGTCAAGGTCGGCCTGCCCTTCTCTGAACAGTGTTTTTAATCTGGGGTCTGTCGCCAGCGAGCACCCAATCAGGGCTCGGGGAAACTTCTGGAAGGAACGCCGCTGAATGTGGGCGGGGCTTCACAGGTAAGGGAACGGGTTGCCTGCTCCCTGACAACGACGTGCGAGCAGAAGGGGCCCTCGGCCCACACTGGGGACCAAAGCCCACATGTGAGGGACCCCCCCGGGGCAGTAATGTGCCAAAAGGCACAGATAAAGATGCTGGCATTTTCCCACCCGCTGACGTCGGCACAGCAGGCCTGGCAGGCTAATCGGTGTCACGTGGTGCTGATATGCTAATGAGAGGTGACCTGAAAGGCGAGGTGACACTTCAGGAGGGTGGGGTGGGGTGGGGGAGTCACGCATGGTTACTCAGGCTTACTCACCTCCAATGGATGCTGCAGGGAAACATCACAAGTGACACAGCAGAGGCAGCTCTGCGCGGCCAAATCGCAGCCCAAAAACTGCCACGGAATGGCTGCCAGAGGTGGAAATTTCAGATCCAGAAAGTACGAATCCAGACCAGGATTTTGTTTCAACCAACCAGTGGAGTACTCTGTAACTGTGACTCTATATGCGCAACTGGTTGGTTGAAACTAAATCACGGTCTGGATTTGTACTTTCTGGACCTGAAATTTCCACCTCTGATGGCTGCCACTGTGAAATCAATCACCCAGAACCGCCAGAAGGGTCCTAATGTACTCAGAATTTAGACACCGTTACTGCCATTACCTGCTAACCCCAGGGACCATACTGAGGGGCTGGACATGAGTGTCTACATGCAGCCGTTTCTCCCTTGTGCCTGAGATAAACATTATGCTGTGTTCTGGCATGTGGACTATGCTTTTCAAAATGGGTCAGAACATCACCGCTGATCCCGACAAACCTCGCACAGGCATGTGGACGGGCGTCGGGGGACAGCCCGCTCACCTACCTACCTGGTTGGCTGTTTCCGAAGGCTGTTCAGTGAATACTGTATACCCCGTCGAAAAGGAGTCTCTCTCGAAAGCACAGAGCAGTTGCTCTGGCTAAAAGAACTTTTTTTAATTTATATATTTCGTTTCTGGCCCTGGGGTATTTACTTTTTGAGGGGGAAAAGTTAAACCACCGGTGTTTCCAGGAGACGAGAACGTGAAAATAGAGGGGTGAAGTTTAAGCAGAGGCCGTCTGATGTCAGGACGGCGAGGACAGTGTCAGTTCTGAATATTAGCCCCTTTTGCTAAGCGACGAGCCTTTTGGGAGACGCGCTGTAACTTAGCAAATTTTACATGTCATGTAAACGTCTTTCATATGGGATCGCTATAAAAATAGATCATGTCACACGCAGGAATGTAAACTCTAACAAGGGAGCAAATTAGCCGCCCGCAAATTATTGCTGAAGTATGAAGTTTTCCACAGGAATTCCCGGTGGGATTCCTCAGCCGAGGGCACGGAACTGCAGCCACACGTGTTTTTGTTTGAACAGACGGCAACGGAAGGCTGTGTTATGCCTGCGAGTTAGCAAGGGAGCGGGTTCGAGGAGGAGGCTGGTCATACCTGTGAGTTAGCGAGGGAGTGGGTTCGAGGAGGAGGCTGGTCATACCTGTGAGTTAGCAAGGGAGCGGGTTCGAGGAGGAGGCTGGTCATGCCTGTGAGTTAAGGGAGTGGGTTCGAGGAGGAGGCTGGTCATGCCTGTGAGTTAAGGGAGTGGGTTCGAGGAGGAGGCTGGTCATACCTGTGAGTTAAGGGAGTGGGTTCAAGGAGGAGGCCTTTTGGAGTGGCTGCTTGGGAAGAGGTCATCCCCTCATATCCTTAGCGGGGGCACCCCCTTACCTCCACCTCTGATGCTAACTCCTGGGTCCAGGAGAGGGATGAGAAAATTCAACCAAATGCTAATCCACAGTTCTGAAAATGATTATTGTCCCTGTCAGCCTGTATTTTATAGTGCTAATGCTATAATCACACCCATGTTTAAACGGCTTTTCATGCACAGAGCCTGGGGTGTCGATGATGGGATGTCCATCTCATTGAAGATTAGCTGCTCTGTAAAGATAAATATTTTAGGGCCGCTAACGGTTCTGAGGTATGATGAGAGAAGTGGTCTCTTGCAGAGTTTCGTGACTCCTCCCATGAAGGAGACGCATTTTGCATGCTGTGTCTGTGTTCTCTTTCCAGGGCTGTGACATCACCACCGTGGGCGTGTCTGTTTGTCGATCAGTAAATCACTTTACGGACTGCTGAGCCAAACTTCTAACAATAAGCTGAGTATGATTCAAGAAAAAGGGGATTAATTATTGGGAAAAGTGTTAATATTACTCTTAAAGCAGCATCATCACAAGCATTTAAAGAGCCCAACTGCCTGAACTCTATGACACTGACACCTGGAGGTGAACGACTAGAACAGCACAAATTACTCTTTAAAAGAACCTCCCATGCTACTGCATTGACCATGGCATGTCCTGATAGGGGCAGGGAAGACCCACAGGCCTTGTAAACAAAGACGGCAGGACACAGAAGGTCCTGAGACTGCTGCTCTGCATACTATGTGGATGGATACATTTAAACCGCTGGGCCTTTTAGTAGATCAAATCCATCAAAATACCCCTAATTAGTTAGTACCTTTTTAATAACTACCCTGTTGTAAGTGCCTAAATGCAGGCATCCCCTGGGGCAGCTCAGGGTCCTTCACCACCATGTTTTCGCTAGATGCCCTTTCTTATTAGTTGCCAAGCAACTAGTGATGCACAGAAAATATTGCTGCACTGCATCAGAGGTTGTTAAGGAGTTCAATAAATTACTCAGGTTTATAATTCACAAGCAACTGCTTTGAGTTTGTTGTCCATACGGGAATCTTGTTCTTTGGCCTTTTTTGACGTTTATTGGAAGTACATTCACAGTAAAGATAATCCCAGCGAGCATTCACTGCCAGTGGGGGTGTTATATCCCCCCCCCCCCACCACAGTCAGCGTGGCAGTCCGTAACTTAACATCTGCATGGACAGTGTACAACGAGAGGCTCATGGGGGATTCATCTAGCAGGGGCAGGCTCAGAGATGGGGCTTGGGGGGCTGAGATTTGACTGGGGGTCCGGAGGTGTGTTTGGGGTCGTAGTTCTGAGGGAGACCCCCCTCCAGCACCCCCCAGCTCTAATGACGGGAAGAGGAAACAGGCTGCCATGCGGGGAGGGCTTCTTTAGAAACCACGGGGCTACCTGACAGGCCCTGTCCAGCAGAGAGGTTTCCAGAAGCCGGCCTTTGGTTGGCAGGTGTCTGTCAAGGGTTCTTTTTTCGCTTAGCCCAGCACATTCCGGGCAAGATGGCCGGCCGGGTGGCTTTGTGATTCCGTTATTTACTTTGCATTGATTTCAGTGTTCTGCGCGATGTTATGATGGGGCTCCTCCTTCAGAGGCTGGGAACGCTGCGGCTCCGGACAGAGTCCCCTAACAAGAACGAGCATGAACTCTTATTTGGCTTGACTACTAGCCATCGCAGCATAACCCCCCAAGTATTTAATAGGGGGTCTCAGCCAGATGGAGCAGTAATTAATTGCTTATGAAAACCGGTACCTGCCAAGGACTATAACAGTAACCTTTGTTAAATTAAGCATCATAATCTAGGAATTTTAAACATAAAATATATTAGGCAAGGCTGCTTGACCCTGAAGGGCTGCTTAAGCAAAGCAATCATCGCGGCCATAAACAGGGGGTCCGAGGCCTTAGATTGATGCTAATTTTCAGAGCCGACTGCAGTTTATTTAAGCGCCGTGTGTAAAGGGCGATAAAGATGTACGATGCTGAGATTCATTCCGGCTCGCATTCCTGCGGGCTTTAAAATCACTAAATCAAGAGTTAAAAAAACAGGGAGGCTCCCCTCCGATTCAGGAGAGGATCGTCATGGATTGGTGGGACGTCGTGACCTTCGTTGGCACCAAATACCATCCTTAAGCGAATGCCGAAGTGGGATGTCATCACATGGGAGCACGACGGTGCCCCCCGCAACGCGGGGCAAGTACAGACACACCCGTTCACCGCCAGAGCTTTGAGCCAAAATGCAGCAGCCCAGCCTACATTTCCACAGACCCCCGCATCCTCGAGAACACATGTTCCTCTTTCCCATACGCACAAATCACAGCCTTTTAACGCCAAATGTTTTACGCTTGAAAATGATAAAAATACAGAGTCTCTGAGCCAGATTCCCAAGAAGAGCAAGTTAGTTCTGTTTTATTTAATCTGTTTGTGATTGTGCGTCGCAATCCACTGGAGGACGCGAGCGGCCAGGGAGATCCGTTAATCATCGCGCGGGGCCCGTCAAGCAGCGGTACGCGGCGGGAAATGGAGCGGCCGTCAGCGTGGAGCCTCTCACTGGGAAATCACTGTCACGGCTCCGCTGGACACGAGGCAGCCGGGAACCCTTGAGACTTTCGGACACATCTGAACCGCAGAGGATCAAGTTCCCAACAATATCTGTAAAGTAAACCCTTGGCCGGGTCCCTGATTTGTCTTGGCAGGAAACACAGGCCACCAGTAACACATCCAGCGCTGCGAGTTTCAGCTGCTTGCCTTCCGAGCCTAAACCCTTCCGCCATCCTCGGCACGGCCCGAACCTCCACCCTTGCCCTTCCAGAACCATCCAGCAGGAGTGCGCCCTGGTAGCAAGATGCAGAAACTGTCACCCTCACATCCCGGGCACACGGCCTTCTCCAGCACCCAAGTCCCGCCCTTTTAGCATTGAGCCTTTTGCGGCCTCCGGAAGGTTCCGTGGGGGCGGCATGCCAGTCGGTCGCCACATACCGCGCTGACATGCCCGCTCTGCACATCTCGTCGGGGTTGTGCAATGCGACAGTGCTGGCTGTTGTGTGCACGCACGTGCGCGCCGCATGGGACATTTCGGCGAGATGACTTGGGGGGGTGTCAGGACGATAAAGCTCCCTGACAGCTACAGGAGCCGAACAGATAAGGTCATTCTCAGTTCTGCCAGCTGGGGGAAAAACCCTAATTACTTTTCTTCATACATGCAGGATGAATAATTGCGGCACACATCACAACGTGTGATATATTACTGTGTGTTCGGTGCAGTTACAATGACGATGTTAGCGCTGTCGCTCCAGGTTAGCATGGGCGGTTTTACGCTGGGAACTAAATAAGAATGAATTACAGCTACTGTGTGTGTTTAGTTCTTCTTTAAAAAAAAGAGAAGTGAAATGTGCTCCGTTCACAGCGGAGGAGTGAGTGCTGTTTTCTGAGGGGGGTGGGGGGGAGGCGAGCTGAGGACACAGCTGGCTCTAAGCAGCTGTGCTCCCCCCCCCCGCTGCCTCTTCCTTGATGTGGACACCGCTGTGCCTCTGATGAAGTTGCGGAGGGTCTGTCCAGGACCACCCGGCTACCGCCTGGGCTGGCGGGGGGGGGGGGGCAGAGGACTCTGTTCATATACGATTGAAGCCCCCCCCCATATCACTATTCACATTCTGTCCCAGCTACCCGGTTCTATTCTGCAGCATCCCGGTTCTGCAGCTCCCTGATTCTGTTCAGGGATCTGCGTAGTCCTGTATGGGGTCTGCCTGGTTCTCTTCAGGGAGTGACCTGCTTTTGTTCTACTGCTGCCTGGTTCTGTTCTGTGGCTCCCCGGTTCTCTTCTGGAACTGACCTGATTCTGTTCTACAGTTACCCGGTCCTGTTCTGGGGCTTCCCGGTCCGGTCTGGCCTGTCCCATGCCTCCCGGCTCCCCATCAGAGTACTGGCCAAAGCACACACTATCGAGTCGAACTCGCCATGCGGAACCGATTAAGGCCCGAGTCCCTTTGTATCGACTGACAGAACCAGGGAGGCCCGTAAAAGTGTAAGTATTACGTAAAATCGGACCCCTTTGAGCCTGGAGGGAGGGTGGTGTACACTCTGTACATTAATGAATCCTGTACAATGGAGATAAACACAACTCCACCCTCTGCGGGTCCATCCCTCCGACATACAAAGCAGAGTCACCGTGGCGATACAGACGCCTGTCCCGCTCATTCAGAAAAACGTTAGCGCTTCGCCTCTTTAGCGGAGGGGTGAAAATTCCAGAAGGAAGTGAGCTTCAATACAGCCATTGTGCCTAAAACAGGGAGACGGCGTGTGTGGCCACAGCGTGGGGCTCTGACTCACCCAGAGGGCACCACACCGCCCGTCCCACGGCGTCCAGGCTACTGCGGACTGTGTGCAGCGTGTCTGTGGGCCGCAGGTTCAGGATCACACCAAGAGCTCAGCCAGCCATTAATCAGAGAGGACGCTCGCTGGCTGGCCGCTGGTCTGTTTATGTATCCGTGGGGGGATTAAAGAGGGGCAGCCGCTGCCCCCCACCAAAAAGTGACACCTGAAACATGGGGTGTCTTTTGCTGCGATGACAATGACTTACTTGTAGTCTAACTCAGAGCATAATCTGGGTTGGCCTATGCCTACCACACACAGTTATTTTTACCAACGTTCATAAAAACGGGAAGGAGAGAGAAATGAATAAAGAATAGCCCTGGTCAACGCTGGCACAGAGGTGGGTCGCCTGACTCGACCCAGATGAGCTTGCCGTTGATTGTTGTACAGGTTCAGGGGCCCACGGCTGGGTCTTGCCCCTACCAGGTGTCTGCTGTCATTTACATCAGACGCTCTTCACAGCAGCTGGCAGCTGAATCCCGTTCCTGATGGCAGCACCATGGTCTCACCGCAGGAATATCTATGCCCTTCATAAGGCCGCAGCAGCAACACTCACCCGGCTGCTTCTGCACATGTGCCGCCTTCTCTGAATGTTTTCATGTTTTTTGTTTTTTTTTTGTTCGAACCCTCTGCCAAATCCATAACAATGCAGGATTGTGCGCGGCGCTCGGAAAACACCTCGCTCCTCAGAACGCTTCGGAAGACTCTCTTTACAGGAGACACAATATCGCTTTGTGTTTGACCCCCCCCCCCCCTGCTGCAGTACAGGTTCCTGATAGCAATCTTCTCAAGATGTTCCCATGGTGCTCAAGCAGGGGGTGGGACGGCATGTGCAAACCGGAAGCAGCCACGCCCCCATGCCCACGCATCGATTGGGGAGGATTGGCTGGACCCTTCTGGTATGATTTCAGAGGGGGACCAGAGAATGATTTTATGTTTTGTGAAACGCACACGACGCCAAATAAAATCTCGTAAACAACTGATCTGTTTTGATAATTTATCAAATCCTGATCACACGATGCCTTCTTGAAGAGACTGTCTACTGTGAACTCAAGAAAATGTCACGTTGCAAGTGAAAATATACAGGGAGCTGCCATTTTGATTGGTCTCATGAACACTTTGGTCCTGTTTCTCTCTGAAAGTATCAGCAGCTGATAATATAGGCTGTTAGTCACTGAGATATAAGTAGGACACCTGCCCCCCCCCCCAGTTTGATTTAGAGGATTTAGGTCCATTTGAGCACAGGCTGGATTTTCCTCTGCATCCTAAATTTTCGTTTCTCTGTCCACGGCATCCCGTTACCAATGACTACGGCTCTCCGTCAGGCCAAGGAGCATTAGGGTGAAGCGGTTCAAGTTGTGGAGGGGGGGGGCGGGCTGACGGCACGCAGCGAGTGAGAAATTTAACGAGACACGTAGGTAAAGAAAAGCTGTGGGCAGCCATGTTTGTTCACATCCATCAAAACGGCCCTGGATGACCACACTTCAGCAAAACGTGACATTATGGTCAATAGTACAAGATTGCTGAACAATAATAAATACGTTACAGGAAAATCTATTAAATAACTTTTAACTGTGGTGAATTATTAGGTCATTATTTCTTCATGACAATTCATAAAACTTGCTGATATCATCAGGATTGAGATTTTTCTTTATGTGTTTGAACATAAAAGGCAGGAATTTGCAGATTTTTTTTTTCCGGGGCAGAAACACTGCCGTTCACTTCAGGATGACGCCTAACCTGTCCGGTCATGTAAACCCCGACGAAGGCAAAGAGAACACAATATCCATTTTTTTCCCCTCATCTCACCAAATCCGGTGAGTGAGAAAACCCAGGTGTTTATTATTGTAAGGATCCAGTGCTGGCTTCCTCAGATGTCTCCCAGCATCCTCCTGTCATGATGGGGGGGCGGGGGGCGGGCTCACATGTGTGAGGTGTCGTTTGTGAGTCAGGGCCCGGCCCTCGCCCCGAGCGACGCCGCATTCCTCTGCAGCAGACAGCCCGATGAAAAGAACCCCAGTTTGTTCTGCTTTGTTTTGGTTCTGATTCTTACCGGGACTGGAGGGTAACGCATGTCGGTTATCGTGACGTCGGCCGCTGCCCGTGCTGATTGAGAAGAAAAGGGCTGCTCTGTGTCGTGTGCGCGCGTTTTAGCGGGAAAGTCTGCCAGGAAAGCAACCCCACCTTGTATAAAGCGCTAAAGGACAGTGTTACATTCCGAACAGTATGCCTTTCGCTCAGCCAGGTACAGCGTGATAAATAATCCCGAGAGCCACAAGGGTTGTGTCAACAATAACAAGATAGCGAGCGTGTCCCCGGGGCGCCGTAAACTCCCCGGCAGACACATCGCACAGAACGCCATTGTTCAGTAGGAGAACAGGAGTTGTCTTGTGGTTAAGTTGTTACTGTACGGGGGAATTTGCTGTGAAAAGACTTTGCTTCAATTAAAAAGTGACTGATAACTGCCAAATAGATGTTAAACGCCTGGACTCCCCCGGCAGATTCATAGCCTGTCGCTTTCAGCGTATTTGTTAAAGTATTTAAAGACAAGTTTCACGTTGTACGAAAACAAAGAGAGATGGAGAGATGCCCTCGTCAGGGAAAGAGAGATGTTTTACATGCGGTTACGGGTTAGAACCAGATCCATACTGTAATATCTGTGATGGATTCTTTGATAAACACGCCTTCATACACCCAATAAAAATCTTTAGCAGAAAGGTTTCTCAGTTTAAATAATCTTTGCCTTGAAATTTGTGCCTAAGAATGGAAGATAAATGTATATTTAAATCTATGCCTGGACTGAAAAATTCTGTACATTTTCCCATTAAGTTCACATTCGATCTTTTGATCTTTCTAACAAAAAAGCCCTCTTCTTTTTCACGAACGTTCCACCCATTGTGCCGCGTCACCCCGGCGGGGAGGAGCCCAGGAGACGATGCCAGGGTGGGCCAGCCCGTCACCGGGGTCATGTGGCAGGGGGTGAACCCCCCCCAGGCACGAACCCGTCCCCAGGATACAGTGGGGGGAAATATTGATACACATAATATTGACACAACTTTGAGTTCCCTCACATAAAAGTTTTACTTCTCTGGTAAAACAACAAAGCAAAAAAAAGGTTTAGATGGGAACGCCGTAAAATCCGTATAAAAGAGCCGTTCCTCCAAGGATCACATTTTACAGGGAAGGAGTAAACATCAGGACAGAGCAGCGAGGGGCTGTGCACTGCGTCATCCCTGTAACACTGCAACTGCCCCCCCAAGTCCTTCCGGAAGGGGATCAGACTCTCCTACGGTCATGTGACGCTCTCCCAGACCACATGGTCTGACCCATTCACACTGACACTCCTGCCGTAGGGCGGCTCGAATGCCCTGGAATAGCAAACCCTGCACCTCGACTGATCGCCGCGGTCAGACCGCACCCGCTTCAAGTGCATCGGCCTCGAAAGCTGGGAAGATTTTTGCCGCAGTCATGCGTGAACCTGACTCACCCCTGACAAACGTTCCCTGGAACGGCCTCACTCTCATTAGTTCTGCATGTTTGTTTACTCTGCCAAAAGCATCACGAAATACTAGATTTATGGGCGAATCCACTGCGGACTTCAGTTTCACAATTACGGCACAGAGGGATGCTTTCAAAGGCCAGGCGAGCGTGTGAGTTCGCCTTCCTCATGTACGCCTCTCTATTTTATATTGTATATATTATTTTAAACCGTGAGGTCCCAGTGGTCTGCCTGTTGGCCGCACAGGAAATAACAGCCATTCCACACTTTGCCGTTTTGCCTCTTCGCCACCCCCTATTCCTACCCAGCTCTGGAGCATGTTCTGCCGACCCCCCCACGAAGTCCACCAGCTTCTGGGCCCAGCAGCAGCAGTGTCCCTGCTCGCTGTCTAAACAGGAAAGGGACTGAATCCATTCCCCCTTCTTTTCAGTGGGAAAAGTTATTGGGCCACATTCCAGTGCAGTCCGGGGCGGGATCTCCGAGGGGGGGGGGGATTAGCATTAACCAGACTCGAGCGGAAACAGCGTGTGCATCTTCGCCTTGGTCTGTCCGCCACGTCAGGCGTGCTCCCAGGACGGGAGAAGCTTCCAGAACATCCGGAGACTTCTCTCTGAAGAGTTCTTGTGTTTTGACAAGGAATTCCCCTGAGAGCCAGCCATTACCCCCCCCCCCCCCATCCCGAGCCCCATGCCCCACACGGAACCTTTTCCACGGCAGGTAGCAGAGTAGATACACGCGTTAATGCGGCGTGACGGCCTGCCGTGTCCTGCTGGTCCCATGACAGCCCGTCTCTCCTGCTGATGACTGACAGCCACACACCTTAACCAGCACCACTGCGCTCTCAGGAGACGGGCCAGCTGGGGCTGGCGATCAAACACTAATCCGTAAATTATTATATTTCACGCTGTGCTCTTTGATTTCTGGAAGAATCTACAACTGGACTGGAAGCAGCCCTGCTTTTGTGGGAGTGACACACAGTGGACAGTGAAACGTGTCCTTTTGCCATATTTACGGATTAATCTTCATGGCTGCTAAACAGGCAGTGGGGCCGACCTCTTCTCATGGAGGGTGGTGAGGTCCTTTTGTTTTAATTAATGTGTTTTAATTATGTCACCATGGTGACCGCTTTTCATCACTTCCTATTGGACTCCACGGCCAGGTGCCGTAAACGAAAGGTATTCATTAGCGACAACATCCTCTGCGTGGCGCCATGGAGCCGCTATTGGAGATTCCGCGTAACGGTGCTCCTCAAAGCATGCTGGGATTCCACTGCTATTCTCCAGGATAGATAATTCCTTTTCATTAATCACCTAAGCACTAATTGAAGCTTTTATACTGCAGCCTGCTGGATTTCGCATAATGATTATTTTAAAGACTAGCCTGTCGCTCAGTGAATAAATTAGCTTCTGATATGTGGAAATTGATGCTGACCACTGACAGTATTTCCATGGATATTGGCCTCAGTGCTGCTTGTTTTCATAACGCCTGCAATGCACGTGTTTTTCTGTAACACACTCTACCCGAGAGCAAGTATTTAGCGGCGATACAAACTCCCTAATCAGCTGCTGGTAAATCCTGGCAGGTTCGGTGTACACCTCCCATGGGGAAAAGGTTTGTGTTCCTCGTCCCTTGCAGACAGACCACAAGAGAACATTCAAGAAATGGACCTGGGTACCAGAGTCCCATTTAACACGGAGCAGGGGATTCGGGTCGGGACGGAGAGACCATTATTTTGTCATCACCACATCGTTATTGACAGATTAATCGTTAGCCCAACAGCGTCGCTCTGTGAAACGCGATACTGTCTTTTATCCAGGCAATTAAATTTATGTGCTTTCAAATGCCACGCTGAAATGTAAGCAACATGCTTCACAAACAACCTGAGGTCGTGTCTGAGAGAGCCCTCATGTTTCTGGCATTTTCCAGCCAGACTCGTTTCTCCTTCTGGCTCGAACCTGATATCTCCCCTTTAAAAATATACTGTAATGTTGTATTTTAATCACCCAGGATTCATGTTTTGCGTTTAAGAACCAAACTTCTGGGCCCGATTACTCTCACCACAACCTCCTGGTGCAGAGGGGGAATGTTTCAATGGGGGGGGGGGGGGGGCAGATTAACGTCACCAGGCCACCGAAACAATGTCCCTTTTTATTGCTGGTTCTTTCTACACCCAGTTTTTATGATTCTATGACACTGACCGTCCCAGAGCTGAGTGCCGTACGTTCTGCTCTGATGGCTGTGTCATCTGGACCTTAGAAGCTACTGATGCCCCTCCTGGCTCACAGACACGTGGCGACAGGAAGTGACCCCCCTCAGATATGCTGGGGGGGGTGGGCACCATGGCCTGAAGCTGCGCTCCCTGCTCGACAAACGCTGCAAGGTGCGTCTTCCTGGAGAGCTGACACACGGGTCCTGGTGCCATGTGACGCCTGGTATCTTTATATAAGGCCCTATCCAGTCACCAGTGGGGGCGTCACATTCTCTCACTCTCTCATTGATATGAAGCTCGATTGTGCAGTGCGGAGATCACAAGTGATGGTAATTGTAAGCGTGACTCCCGCTGCTTGGTGAGTGGATCCGCCTGGCAGGATATGGCCGGATAAAAGGGAGGAGCCAGCGAACGACGTGGTGGGTGGGGCTTGGGGGTAGGTTGGTGGCCCATTTCACTGCTGACAGCTATTAGTAGGAGGCAGCTGTAACAAAGAGAGAGAGAGAGAAAAGGAGGCAGTCGGAGAGTGTTTACCTAAGAGTGTGCCAGAGCGAGACTGGCCTGGCATCCGGCACAACGCCGTCACCCAGGGGCCCAACATCGGGCATGACGCCACGTCACCCAGGGGCCCGACATTGGGCACGACGCCGCGTCACCCAGGAAGCTTGCAGGTGGCTACCATGCCCACCCCCCCCTCGCTCCCATGCCGACTTCATTATCAGTGTATCGTATTTTTTAGGGGGGGGTACAAACAGCTGGGATCCAAATGTTCAGCCTCTGGGATGGGAATGTGGAGGCAGTGCTGCCTCTGAGTGGCCTGGGGTTCGGCGAGCTGCGTGACGCGGACGCCCAGCCCCCAGCAGAACTCCGTATCCTTCCTCTCCACTCCTGCGTAATAAAATTGGCCGGAAGCCCCCCCACCCCCCATCCTGAACCCGTGCCTGTTTCGCTTCAACCTGAAAGATGCCCCCCCCCACTTTTGTGAGGACGAGGACACCGTGATGAGGGCCAGGCTCTGCTCTCCCTGCCAAACAGGCCCCCTCTCGCCCCCCCCCCAGCTCTGTTTCCCAGACCCCTGGCACTGATGTGGGGCCTGAGATTCAGGAGGGGACTACAGCTCACCCCCATAGTGCCTGCTGTCCCTCTGCCTCACTAATTAACTGAAATTTAGAAATTAGATGGTAATTAATGAAGGCCTTCTGTCTTCTTTCTGTGGGCAGTGCTTATGTGAATATTCGGGATTCAATTTGTACTGCTGTGGGGGGCTGGGACAGCGTTTGATGTCGGCAGGTCTCAGAGCATGACGGTACATTTGTGAAGTCGCTGGTGTTTACAGGAGTGCGGGTAACGACTGTCTGAAAGCCATTAGGGTCCAAGTTCCCAGAGTTGCTGAGTCACATCGCTTTGAGTCACGCTGTCTCTGACGTCATGTAATTCTGGAAAGCTCCGCCCCAGGGGACACGTCCCCTCCCCAACACAGCTACACCCCAGGGGACCAGGGGACATGCCCCCGGCCCAAACTCAACACAGTTGGGCATGCTGCCGATGTGGAAAGGCAGAGATGGCACTGAGCTGGCACCAGCAGAAGGGGGTGTGTGCCACAAATGGTACCAATAGGAACGTAGCCACATCTATCGGGGCTCATAATCTGCCTGAAAGGTGAAGCTCTCTGGTACTTATGGGGTCTCCATGCCAGCACAGACCCCCGGTGGGGAGCATCACCAGGGTGCTTAGCACGCAAAACAAAGACCCCAGGACACTGAAGCAAAGCATCCCAACAAGTATTTAAAAAATTCATGTGAAAATTAGACGGGGGGGGGGGGACAGTCCTTGGCAGTTTTCATTTGCCAGGGGGGTCTCCTTGGCAGTTTTTGTTTGCCGGTGGGTGGGGGGCTCTCCTTGGCAGATTTCGTTTGCCGAGGGGGTTCTCCTTAACAGATTTCGTTTGCCGAGGGGGAGGGGCTCTCCTTGGCAGTTTTCGTTTGGCTGGTGGGGGCTCTCCTTGGCACGCATCCGCGGGTTTTCAGACAAAGACGGACGGGACGCCGCCTGGGAAGGCCTGACGGGAATGACGGACGTGGTGGGATAAACTACAGAGCGCCCCCTTCCTCTGCTAAACCTTTTTCAAATCTCAGAGATCAAATGCAGAACGATGTCCTCAATTGGAAACAGTAGGGACATGTGTTTCAGGGCAGTTCCGAGTTTATAGCCTCGCTTAAGTTGGGAACGGTTTGGGAATACATTATGCAGGAGTCCCGTTTGACTGAAGCACCTCATACATTCAGCACATACTGAAAGAATCACTGGCTGATGCTGACTATGGGAAACAGTTGGAGGCTGAATGTTGCTCTCGTCCACTAGGACAGTTAAATGGCATCGAGGAACATGGAGGAGCATCTAGAACACATACCCAGCTGGCGTGGAACGGCATGGCAGCCTCAGAAAGGCAATGTGTCTGACATCGTTTAAAAAAACCCTTCATGAAGCTGCCAAGGTGGACACAGGAATGCAATAGCTAAGGGCTCTTCAGTAGGTGATGAGATTGAGATGCAAGCGAGATGTGACATTGTACTCCACGCCATCGCTGTCACCCAGAGCTAGAAGGTTGCTGGATAGGAGGTTGGAGGAACTTCAATGTGTCCATCAATCACTGAGCACAATTCCCTCATGCATATCGGGATCCTGATTCATTCGACGCCAGTATTTGAGGAGCTAGATTCGGTCCACGATCCACCCGCCCTCCTGGACACGTTTGGACAGCATTCAGGCAAGGACCCCTGAAGAGTGACCCCCCCGGTGTGAAAGTGGTGATGCTTGGAACGTCGCTCGTCAGCACACAGGTCGTTGGGAAGGGGGCTAGCGGGGGCCAGCCTCACGTAAGACGGCCCGGTGCGTGTAATCCGAGCCCGTGTGCCGGGCAGCACCCCATAAGCCTGCCGGGACGGGATCATGTGTTCCATATGCACGCCCGCTCACCTGGAACATGACCAGGGCTCCGGGTCCAACACGCTAATGTACATCAGACCACTGAGTTCAGGCGGTCCTGCTTGTTAGAGTTAGCCCTTCTGATGGATGTCGAGAAGGCGCTTAAGCAGTTAAGCTAAAAGCGCTGCCTTCAAACACGCGGTCATCGCTGTCATTGATGCAGCAGGGGTTCAGGCTGACCTAGTGCTGGACACAAGTGTCTCTACTGGTCTAAATGAAGCTAAATTAAATGACACCTTTTGTCTGCCGTTTTGTCTATCAAATATGAGTACGGGTACATTGTTTTTTTCGCAAATCTCATCTTGTTCACCATTGAGATACAGACTTACTGCATACAGAGGTATGGGGTCTGATCCTGGGAATCGCCGTTTGTCTGGCGGCCCCGGAGCATGTTGGGGGCCCGGAGCATTTCAGGGGCCCGGGGCATGTCGGAGGCCCGGGGCATTTCAGGGGCCCAGAGCATTTCAGGGGCCCGGGGCATGTTGGGGGCCTGGAGCATTTAAGGGTCTTGCTCACTGGCCAAGAATGGGGTTCAAACCAAAAAAACCCCTGAATACAGGTGACCTCTTTCCACCAATGAGATTTGCTGTTCTCAGCCAGTTTGTGCTGGGAAGGTGGCGTGCTTCGTTGTTTAGTTCTTTGGTTCTTTGCCAATAAACGGTCAGTAAAAAGAAGAAGAATGATTTGGGGATTTCTGTGTGTGAATAATGAAGCAGAGGTCACGCCCATTTGACCACATTAAGAATCCACCCGATACCACCTTATCTCGCCAGGACACATCTGGGACTGAGCAAGGAGCTTTGGGCGGATGCGACACATCTGGCTTTGCATTTACATCACCACCAGCTTGGTGGTACCTTCCTACGTAACCAGCATCTTGCTTGGCTTTTCATTGCCATTTCAGTGTAGTGCGTCTTCTGGAAGCTTCAGGTGCTGGCCAGTGCAGTCAGGTCACGTCGGAAGAAAGGAGGGAGGTAGGAGGCTGGAGAAAGGGAGGGGGGGCCTCTGGGCATCACCCAGGACAGGAGGGCGTGGGCGTGACCTGCAGGGGAGAGCAAAAAGCCAAAATGGAGTCTGTGTGTTAATACCAGTCGCCGGGTGTTTTTGCAGGATGGGGCTCCATTCGGCGGCCTGCTTTCCATCCACCCTTCCAGGGCCCGCAGCAGTGATCTGCATATTGTTTCAATAAGACGCATTAGCTCGCCATCTCCATTGCTGCCTGTGAAAGACCGGCTCAGAGCTTGGCGATCTGCCTGGCCCCTCCCATTTATTCCGGACCTATTTGCTATATTTACATGCCAGGGACCGTGTACGACGTTGAGCACAACCAACACGGCCTGCCACATCGTACTGCATCAGGCGGAGCAACTAGCTGATTTGCACTGCAGTTCTTGGTGATGAGAGAGGGAATGAGAGAACGAGAGAACAAGAGAACGAGGGAACAAGGAAATGGGAGAACGAGGGAAGAACACGCCCAGCAGAGGTGGTGCCTGAGGGGCATCTCTCTGTCCAGTCGGCGAGATTTCTTAGTTCCTAACTGACTGGAAAATCTGTCTTTCTGGACACAGAATGGGAACGCTGCATAAGCGCATCGATTCCCACCAAGTGCTGTCCCAGTGACCCACCCCCCCCCTTCCATTTCTTTCTCCAGTTGAGGAATTTCCATTATTTAAGCTGTAATATCTCGGGCAGTTATTAGCGGCTGTATTACCCGTCACGCCCGTGACGTCACTGATGGCTTCTGCAGCCATGGCCTCTGCCGTGTGACCGCTCCGACAGCGATGTTCCCGGGATCGGCTCGCGCTCTCATTATTTCGCAGGAGCGGCCTGGAATCGTTACCCTTGGAAAGGACGGAAAATGGTTCAGCTTGGCGAAACGATCGGCCCGCTGAATCTCGGGCCTCATTATTTCAGAATAAGCATATTCCCAACCAAACGTGAGCGGGGTTGGCCCCCATGAAAAGCCCACACATCAGAATCCTTAGCATATTTATTTGCCCTGATGAGTGGGCGGAGCCAAAGAGGTGATGAAGGGGCGGGGTCAAGGGGTGAACGAGCAACTCCACAGATCATGGTGGTGGCGACCATCGCACGGTGGTACCTGGTGCCAGGGGAATTTCACACAACCGAGTTTAAAGGCAGAGGGTGACTTTCATCTCAAGAAAGCAGAGGGTGACTCATGAAGAGAAGAAGCCAGATGACATGCAGAGTGGGTAGTGGTAGGAGGACCTCCATAGGTGGCGTAGTGATAAATGCATTTAGATGGGGCCCCGTGACTCCTGAAAAACTTACTCAGTAAAGTCTACAGTCACTTCAGAATAAATCTGAAGCTGGGGCCAACAAAAATCACTTTTAAAATCCATAATGCTGTTTGCTGTATATTTACTGTTTGAATATCGATACCTGATGCTGCATCTGATGAATCTTCCGTTTATATCTTTAGACCGGCAAATGGTAAGTGTGTTTTAAGAGATCCTTGACCTTTGGAAATCACAGTAGACCGTAACATCCTGACCTTCTTGGATGATGGTGGCAGTTTTGTGATCCTGCTGACTCAACAGGCCACGTGTTGGAGGGGGGTGGGGGAGGGGGGATGAAGTAAAACAGACGGCAGTACACACACCGATTCCCAGAGATGCCTGGTCATAGTGGTGGGGGGGATGCTGAGTTGGAATTAGGTTGAGGTGACTAGAGGGTGGGGGTTCTTCCTAACTTCACCTCATGGTGAGGGATCTTTCTAGATGGCAGAAGGTCTTCCCAAATGGCAGTCCTCCCAGTTCAGTCCTGACGATGTCCTGATCCCAGTTTCGTAAACAGTGGTGCAGGTAGAGCGCCGGGTCACTGCTGCAATGGAGCTCTCTCAGACGCCTTCCTGAAGCCATAATGTTATTTCTCCCTTGGGCTGTCCGAGATCTCCCAAAGGTGAGTCGGGTCTCTGATCTCATATAGCAGAGAGCGTGAGCCGGGTCTCTGATCTCATATAGCAGAGAGGGTGAGCCGGGTCTCTGATCTCATATAGCAGAGAGCGTGAGCCGGGTCTCTGATCTCATGAAGCAGAGAGCGTGAGCCGGGTCTCTGATCTCATATAGCAGAGAGGGTGAGCTGGGTCTCTGATCTCATATAGCAGAGAGGGTGAGCTGGGTCTCTGATCTCATATAGCAGAGAGGGTGAGTCGGGTCTCTGATCTCATGAAGCAGAGAGGGTGAAACTCCCCCACAGGGGCTCCCAGACTCCGCTGGCTCAAGTCAAAGCTAGAATTTTGTTATTTTTAAGGAGCCTTTGATATCATTCCCACTCAATTTAGCCCAGTCCTATGTAGGAAAAACTGCATGTTTCAGTTTTATGATGCAGGCTTTATGGAGCAGAGCTATGGACATAAATACTATGCAGAGGAGCTGATCTCTCTGACAAGATGCAAACGCAAACCGTCCTGCTCTGTTTTCCCGCCACATGCCTAGGCTATACTACAGAGGCGGTCGCCTTTATTCCCTGTAATCTTTTGTATACAGATCCTGTGTCTGTTACTTTAGACTATAGTTAAAGTCTGTTAAGGAGCAGGGATGGTTTGTTTGAGCAGATTCCTGAGGGCTTTGCATTCTGCATATGGAAGATGCTTGATCTCCATAGGGAAGGAATCACATTAAAAGAGGGAAGGCAGAGATTTGGAGAAGCAGGGCGGCTTTTGGGGGCCTGATATCTGTATACACTCATCCGACAGGCACAGCACAGGGCGGCTTTTGGGGGCCTGATATCTGTATACACTCATCCGACAGGCACAGCACAGGGCGGCTTTTGGGGGCCTG
>JAODJU010000025.1:20917553-20929987 GCA_026776725.1 Gnathonemus echidnorhynchus | reverse complement strand
GATGAAAAGCAAAGTGTCCCAATTCGTCATCCAGCTGCATCCTGCAACTGATGCATCTTCATGACTCACTCAGATTACAGAAAATCATCGGGGGGGGGGGGAGCTTATCCCTTCTGGGGACAAGCGCATTTGTGGGAACCCCCCCCCGCTCGGTGTAATGTTAAATGTCCATGCAGGCGTGTTTCAAGAATGAGCGTGAGGCGGCCAAGAGATGATGAGAGACCCTGTGGCTCCATGTCCAAGCAAAGTGCTCCCAGGGCTTCCAGTGCTGTGGCTGCACACTCCCAGTGCTCCCAGTGCTGAGGCTGCTTGCTCCCAGTGCCAATGTGGTCCACTCCCAGTGCTTCCCATCCCCTGTGAGGTAGGCTTGCACAGTAATTCACACTTATCCGCCCTTCTCTCTCTGTCCGGGTTGAGGGTGTCAGCTGCTCACCGTCTGTGTCACCCACCCCTCCTGGAAATTAACTAACCTTGTTACTCTGTTGTGATTTAAACAATCCCTGCAGATTTCAGCAGGGATTGTTCAGGCCGCCCACAGCCGCTCAGCACATGTCCGCTGGCTGTTCCTTTTGGGAATCCTCTGAGTCTGCTCTGCTCTGGGGCAGGCTCAGCTGAGGGGGTATCACTCTGAACAACAGTCATTTAATATTCTCCAGGCGTCCCCGGCTGCTGCTGGCATGGCAACCAGGGGAACCATCCCATCTGAGACATATCAGCTCCCTGGCAGGAGCTGATGGGCGGCACTCCCTGCCTCACCTCGGAACCACGTCCACTCGAATGCACGATATGCATGCTAACCAGCTGCATTTTAAGGACACTTTAAGAGAAATTTATGAGCCAAGGATTTCATGAAGTTGTCCTTCATGGGGATTTTCTTCATAGTTTTCATCACACGGGGGTCCTTTCGAGCCAGCTAGCTGGGTGGGGAGGGGGGAGTTAGTACAGATTTCTGTCCAGAAGAGATCCTCCACATTCAGGCAGACACACACGCACAGCCCTGGACATGGAGGGCAACCTCCATATCTTCTGCTGGAATCTCCACCTTCCTCCTCCAGCACTCTCCTTCCTCATAGGAAACCCCTGAACTGTCACCTTACTGACATTTGTTCCACACTAATGAAATCACGTCATTTGTGTTTTTGTTGCTTTTTCCCCAAATCTACAGGGGCTCTCTGGTTGCTCTTGGGCTTCAGGTCTCAGAATGACGTTCTCACGCCAGAATGTGAGGGCCGTCCACAGAGCCCCACCTCCTCAACTGGGTGCTGGAAGGGAATCCTGTCACACTGTGGCACTGCCTGACCTCAGTCTACAGTTTTAACAGGCGCAGCATTCCACATGGTGAGAATTTCTGTGAATCTGCTAAAATCCATTAGTTTGTTGGGTTGAAGTCAATCTTCAGAGAAAGGGCACAATTAGTGGAACACCAGTTAGGGCCAGATTGTTAATTAATTAATCAAGGGCAGATTATAAGGCTTTGTAATTAATCGGTTGCAGATGCTGAAGCTCACTGATAAATTAATCCATCCAGGACCTGTAGCACATACCTGAACAGTTTTATGCTGAGTTTGAATCTGCAGGAATGAGAATCAGCAGCTTGGAATCCGAGGCCCTGGTGCATTCTGGGAAAACAGTTGATGGGTCCTCTCAAGAGAAGGGGAGATTCCAACCTTAGTGAAGGACTTGAAGCATTTTTTTATTGTATGGAGTGATGGTAGGAGGCAATGTGGGACTGATGAGGAGATGAGCTCAGTGGTGATGAATTGGAAGATAAATCAGCAAATGTGGCTTTAGGTTTGCCAGTGAACCTACACTTGTATTCTCACTGGTGGTGAGGAGCTAATGGCCAAAAGACCAGGACCACAGGTACAAGCAGCCAAAATGAGGGGGAAGTTTGGAGCTCTGGAGTGGGCTGCCGAGGTGGGCGGCATGGTCAGTTTCCAAGGAAGCTGTACCAAGAATGTCCTACTGGGAAGAGGCCGGGGGCAGACCCAGGACACTCTGGCAGGGGGGTGGAGGATGATAACTCCCAGCGGGTTTAGGAACATCTGGGGGGTCTCCCCGATGAAACAAGAGGAGAGGCATGGTGAAGATGATGATGACAATGATGATGATGAAGATGATGACAATGATGAAGATGGAGATGATGATAATGATGATGATAATGGAGGTGATGACAATGATGAGGACGATGATGATGATCAATAGCTGCAGCAATAGGGACAAGGCAATGTACATTATTGTGAATCTACATTTACAAACACAATTAAAATAAGGAAAAATTAAAACAGAAAGAATTTAAAGTCTAAATGATTGCTAAGAAAATACTGGCTTGTGTCTTGTCCAGGAGGCTCCCTGGAATGAACCGGATGAGCATGGAGATTCCTGTAGAAGCTTCAAGGAGATTAGATGGGGCTCAGAGCTGAGTCGCCGAGTCAGCCACCAGCGGCTGCTTCTCTGGTGCGCTACCTGCAGTTCTCGGTCCCTCAGCCGCGAGCTGGAACTCATGGAGTTTCACTTCGCATCATTAAAACTTTCCACCCCATCTTAGGGGCTACCCTGAGCTGCCAATGGCATTTCAGGGGCTCTGAAATCCCCTCGCTATTTCTGCAAGCACAGATAAGACGGCCTTCCCTCTGGGGTTCCCCAGGGGCCATGTCAAGCCCGCTTGTTAATCATTACACGGTACATTTGGAAGTCATTCCGTTAATTGCGGGAGGTTTGTGAGTCTGTGCGCACAGGGATGTATTAAAAAGAGATACTCGTTAAAGAGCCATTACAGGAGCCTGAGACTTATCCAGAAAGAGAACCTCCTGGCGGACGGTCCAACAGCCACGTATTAGCAGTGTTGTGGGAAGCTTCTGTACATAAATATTGTGGATAATACAGCGAGGAAGGCCCAACCCGGATGTGCCGTGGAATATATCCGCGCGCGTGATTGTGTGGTTAAGGAGGGCCCCAGCCACAGGGCGTGGAGGCCTGACGGGCCCCGTCTGGGCTGCCGAGGGCCAGCTGGCGGGAACAGGAAACGGAAACCACATCTGAGAACTCTGTCTCGGAGGAAAGGCCCCTGATTAAGTCGGAGCCCTGCTCCTCTCCAGCACGCCTTTGCTGTGGGTTTGTTCCAGGACAGGTGTCTCTGGAAGATGACAGCCGGCTCTTGTACTGCATTCATTATTTATTTTCTAGAACCTTCTACCGTCAGTCACATGCTTGGTTGTATAATTTATGTGACACATGCTGTAATAGGTTTCTTTATTAAGATGTGACATGGATCCTCTGGCCCAGTTCATTCTTGGCCCAAATCTTTACTCCCAATGGCGTAGCCAAAGAACCGGTCCAGCATACTGATCCCGACCCCCGATCCGGACTTCAGGGCCAACAGAAACAGATGCGAGTGCCTTGGGCCACGTTTGACCACGAGAGTCATTTGTGGTGCCAATGAGGAGTCACTCAGAGTCGCTAGAGGGCTTAGGTTGGGAGTAGCTGGCCAGGTGACTGGGAGTTCAGCCTCTGGGCTTCAGTCCCTTTGTTTAATCACAGTGTCATTGGCCTGTTTTTCCCCAAAAAACTATGCACTAATACACCCCCACTGGTTTGGGGGGGGAGGGGGGCATGTTAAAACGCAGCCACTCCTGAGCCTGGAGGGGCCTGGTCCCCCCCATGGGAAACGGGGGGTACAGGCCTAAGCTAAGCCACCTGCCCCAGTGTGTCCCTTGGAGGGGGGGGTAATGTTCGGTGACATGATGCTCTTGTTTGTTCAGCTTCCCCGCACTGGACGTCTTGGGGGTCCTTTTAGGGGGGCTTTCGACCTCTGCTGACATGCGTCATTTCTAGGGGTTGGTTCTGGGAAAGTAGCATTTGTGTCTGTGTGTACACAGCAGGAATATGTGACAGGAAGTTCAGCCTCCCGATGACAGAATTTGGCCGTAGTTACAGCATTGAACAAAAGCTTAAATGTTATTAGCTCTAAATACTGAATGCTGAAATACTGAAAGTACACCTGAGTATCATATTGTACTGTTGCCATCCACTCTGTCGCATCACATTACCGTTCGGAAAGTCAGTGTTATGCCCTCAGATGGAGGGAATTAGAGCGACAGCAGTCAGTCTGACCTATACACTGTTACATATCAATGTCTGGGTCAGAACATGGTCACTTCCACAGCGACTGGGTTCTGGGTCCAGCAGGCCTGGTGGAGGTCCAGCCTCGGCTGCAGGAGGAGGCTCTTTGAAGGTTTCTTCAGTGTTCTAGAAGGGAGACTGCTCGCACTTTAACACAGTTTGGCGGTTACTCGTTTTGCTTTAAAAAGCAGGTCATTTCTAATATAGGCCTTTCGACACAAAGGCGATAATCATTTACAGTGTGTTACGAAGCCTTCGCTGTTTACAGAGCTCATTGACATTTTTGTTTAACACTGGGTTAGATTTTTATTAAAGCATAAGAGCGGTGGATGTCGCAAGTTTTTTTTCCTATGCAGCTGCTTCCAGTTCAGTACAATTTGTACAACATCTGTGTCGAGTTCACCTTACACGGATATGTTTGTTACGTTTTTGTTTTCAAAGTAAATACGTCTCTTTAATGGGAACAATTTGTGTTTTGGACGGTGGAGCTCAGCCCCCAGTGCCCTTGTTTTCCTATACGTCTGGTTGAAGGGGCTTCTCGAGTGGCTGGTTTTTAATTGTTTTCAGCTAGAAAATGGTAAACAGCTGGACTGCAGCCCATACACAGACCATTCATACTCATTTACATCCCTGTGAGTTATGGCAAGAAAAACTATTTAAGACATTTACCTTAACGTCACCCACACACCCCTCACAAGCACACTTGACTGACAGACACCGGCCCTCTGTTGACAACATGGGTTAAACGGTGAAGAGTGTAGATTTTATGCTGTTTTTGGATTTGATTGAGGACTGAGGTGCCCGTTCTGTTCTATAGACCTCAGGATAGTCCAGTCTGAGCAGAACCATGATGAAGGACATGCTAAGGAGACGCTAAGGAGACACTAAGGACATGCTAAGGAGATGCTAAGGACAGGCTAAGAAGATGCTAAGAACATGCTAAGGAGACACTAAGGAGACGCTAAGGACATGTTAAGAACAAGCTAAGGAGACGCAAAGGACATGCTAAGGAGACTCTAAGGACAGGCTAAGGAGACATTAAGGACATGCTAAGAGACACTGCTGCTTCAGGTGAAGTTTGCATGATCTCCCAGGTTGTGTTAAAGTGGCTTTTATAATAATGCAGTTGATTTTTTGATGTTGTGAGTTTAATTAGCTACCCTATATGGACACACCTCTTAATCATTGAATTCAGGTGTTTCATTCAGACTCATTGCCACAGATGTAGAAAATCAAGCACCTAGCTATGCAGTCAGGTTTACAAACATTTGTGAAAGAATGGGTTGTTCTGAAGAGCTCAGTGAATTCAAGCATAGTACTGTCATGGGATACTGCCTTTACAATGTGTCAGGGCGTGACATTTCCTCGCAGCTAGCTATTCCACAGTCAACTGTAAGTGGAAGCATTTAGGAACAACCGAAATTCAGCCACGAACTGGCAGACCATGTAAAACAACAGAACAGGGTCGCCGAGTGCTCAGGTGCATAGTGCATAAAAGTCGCCAATGCACTGTTGACTCAGTAACTGAAAAGTTCCAGACTTTCTCTGGCATTAACCCCAGCACAAAAACTGCACTGGGAGCGTCATGGAATGGGCTTCCGTGGCTGAGCAGCTGCATGCAAGCCTCACATCACCAAACACAATGCCAAGCGTCGGATGGAGTGGTGTAAAGCCCACTGCCACTGGACTCTGGAGCAATGGAAACATGTTCTGTGGAGTGAGGAATCACGCTTCTCTGTGTGACAGTCTGATGGATGAGTCTGGGTTTGGCAGATGCCAGGAGAATGTTACCTGACTGACTGCATTGTGTCAACTGTAAAGTTTGGTGTAGGGGGGATAATGGTATGGAGTTGTTTTTCAAGGGTTGGGCTGGGCCCCTTAGTTCCAGTGAAGAGAACCCTTATTGCTTCAGCAAACCAAGACATTTTGGACACTAATATGCTTCCAACTTTGTGGGAACAGTTTGGGGAAAGCATTTTCTGTTGCAGCATGACTGTGCCCCAGTGCACAAAGCAAGGTCCATAATGACATGGTGCAGTGAGTTTGGTGTGGATGAACTTGACTGGCCTGCACTTTTGCCTTGACCTCAACCCCATCAACTCTTTGGGATGAACTAGAACGAAGATTGCAAGCCTGGCCTTTATATCCAACATCAGTGCCTGACCTCACAAATGCTCTTCTGGATGAATGGGTCAAAATTCCCACAGACACACTCCAAAATACTGTGGAAAGCCTCCCAGAAGAGTGGCAGCTGTTATAGCTGCAAAGAGGGGACCAATTCCATATTGATGCCTATGGATTTAGAATGGGATGTCATAAAAGTTCCTGTGGGTGTAATGACCAGGAGTCCCAATACTTTTGTCTATATAGTGTATATAACATTCAGGTCAGGTCAAGTTGGAGAGCGTGCCCTGGTACAATGTGTTACCACGCCCACCACACAACAAAACACCTCGGGATGCCTGTCCGTGACCACCCAGGCCAACACAAACACAAAGCAGCGGTACCCCAAGGATTCTCCATAGAAAAACAGCGATCCTCCGCTATATCACAGTTCAGCTATCGCACCCCCGCTATATCGTGGACTATTCCCCAATGCGTCACAGTTCTCTGCGTATCGCGTACCTTGCTTGTGGTCCGATTGTTTTCATTTTGTTTTAAGCCCTACGATGGCTCCCAAGCATCCCGCATCTTCTAAGCCTTCTGGCAGTAGTCAGCCTAAGCACCAGAGGAAGACCTTGACCATTCAGGAGAAGGTAAAACTCCTGGATATGCTTCAGGAAGGAAAGCGTTACGCGGACTTCGCTCGCCATTAGGGCTTGAATGAATCGACGGTGCGATACATCAAGAAGGATGAAAAGAATATAAGAGTCACCGCATCACTTTCTTTTAGTCACACATTTCTTTTAGTGGCATGTCCTCGGAATAAAGCCATCGTTAAAATGGAATCACATACGTATACATTGCATATTATTACTAATTTTTTTTAATTATTATTATTATGTTACTCATATCCTTAGCCCGACATCCACATATCATATATAATAAGTTTTTTTAAGTTAACATATGTTAATAAGTTTTTAATAAGTTTACATATGTTTAAAGCATTTGGGAGGGGTATTTTAAGGCTTAAGCTATAAAAAGAAATTGTATGGTCTTTCTATACCACGTATTTTCTCCTATCACTGATGGGTCTAGAACGCATCTTCTGCGATAGGCAGGGGATCACTGTACAGTCCTGTGGGAGTCTCAGGTCACTGGCTAGTGTCCATGTCTCACAATATAACAATAAATTATTTTAATTGGAATATTCTGGAGACATGTTTTCTAGTACAGTGCCACCTCAAACTCACCTTGTTCCATGTCACAGGAGCCAGATGAGGCAGGCACTGGAGTCCCCGGTGTGGTAGGGGTTAATGTCCCCAGTGGAGGCAGTGGATGGTGAAAGTCCTGCGTTTTTCTGCTAATTGTTATTTCTTTGTGCTTATTTTAATTTCATTTTCTTCTTTTAAATTGTCTGTGAAACACTTTGTAAACCCAATAGTTAAAGCAATGGTATATAAATAAAGATTGATTGATTAATAGCACAAAACTGCTTTAACCTACTTAGTCCTGATTAGTCCTTGTTAGTCCTGGTTCGGCATGATTTAGACTGGGTTTGGCTTGGTTAGTGCTGGTTCAGCCTGGTTTGGCCTGGTTCAGCCTTGCTAGTCCTGATTTGGCCTGGTTAGTCCTGGTTTGGCCTAGTTCAGCCTGGCAAGTCCTGGTTCGGCTTGGTTTGGCCTGGTTCGGCTGTGCTAGTCCTGGTTCAGCCTTGCTAGTCCTGGTATGGCCTGGTTAGTCCTGGTTTGGCCTAGTTCAGCCTGGCAAGTCCTGGTTCGGCTTGGTTTGGCCTGGTTCTGCTGTGCTAGTCCTGGTTTGTCCTGGTTTGGCCTGGTTTGGTCTGGTTTGTCCTGGTTTGGCCTTGTCCTTTCCTCACACGGTAGTTGCCAAACAGCACAGTTGGCATGGCGTTGGGCTTAAGTCATTTGGCATTATGATCATCAGTCACATCTTAACGAAGATGCTTAACCAAGCGAGACTACAGGCACCGCAGCGAGGTAACGGCCCATGCAGACGCTGGGGAGAGGTGAGTGTGAGGGTGGAGTGCTTTCCACTGAGCTGCCTGTCCACCTCACCGTGCTGGTTAATGCCACAGAACAGCCTGCACTTCCCACAGGGAGTTTAAGGAGGCAACTCATAGACACCAAATTTAAACAGCTAGGAAGCGTCAAGGCCAAGTCACTGTGGTAATTACCTCAGAATATTACATTATGCTACACACACATGTAAACACACACACTCGCTCCTGTTCAAGAAGGCGGTTTTGTTCCAACTTCTGTTTAAACCTGGGTGGGCCTTTCCTTATTCTGTGTGTACATACTTGTTACAGAAGTCTGACGTCTCACAGCTGCTCTCAAAACGCCTCTGGGTGTTAGTCAGCGGTCTGTCAGACACTGCTGCATGAGTGCCTCCTGCAGGCTGGTGATGGCTCTGCAGGGAGAGACGGAATGTTCGTCACATAGTCACATGTATAACAGTGTGTTAAGAAAGTGCTGGGTACTGGGTCACGCAGTGCCCTCCCTCCAAGCTTCTCCATGAGAGTAAATGGCGCCATGGAGAGAGACGGATCATGAGTAGGATGTGGGAAGACTACATCAGAGAAAAATTGTGGGGGGCGACAGGGGGATCCTCTCTGGTCCGCATTAGGGATCTGTTTGTGCATCAAACTGCAACCCTCCCCTCCCTCCCCGCAGAACAAGGCGCTGTAATGCCTGCGATTCAGAAGCCCCGCTTGGGAAATGGGGTGTGTCTGTGCAGCTTGGAAGCCCCAGGCCATGACGCACAGACCACAGCAAGCACCCCGGATATGTCATGCTTAAAGTGGCCAAAGGGATGAGGACGAGGATGAAGATGAAGACAAGGATGAGGGTGAGCCTCGACCGCAGTCCTTCAGCACCTGCTTTTAATATCCCATCATCCTACATTGATCCATGCAAATAATGTGCATATATGGTTACATAGACACTGTGAGCAGAATTATTACTCACTGATTATGCATATTTTTTAAATTTTTATAGTTTTTCATATGTCCTAAATTCGGGTCAGATGTGCCCTGCGTCAGACGACATGGAGGTTCGCTCGCTTCAGACATATACTGGCGCATGAATCATTTTCCCCCTCGAGAAATGTCTTGGTGTAACATGTAGGCTGACCTCAGCACATCATAGCGGGAGAGTTCCCACTTGGGGGGGCTTCTGTGGGATACCACCACCCACCCCCCCACCCCCACATATCCGCCTGTGCGCAGATACACATACAAATCTGCTGTGAAGATGTGCCTGGTGAAAATGTGAAGGCTAACATCACCCAAACGGCACTGAAAAATGGGATTGCTATGGATGGAGGGCTTTGAGGATCTTTGGTGATGCTTTGGGCCCTTTGGGGATGCTTTGGGTGCTTTGGGGATGCTTTGAGGACCGTTTGGTGATGGTTTTGAGCCACATGGGGACCCTATGGGGACACTATGAAGACGGTTTGGGGATGCTTTAGGGATCCTTGCAGCACCTTGATTCTCACCTGCCAGCTGGGCAGAAGAGTGACTCGGGTGACTCAGCATGGCATGACCATTAAGCATTATGCAATAAACAGAGGCCCCAGTCATCTGACCCAGTAAGACACAGAGTGCCAATGTAAGCTTGCCACTTCCTGCCTGCTTGGACCTCAAAATGTAAATACCACCCCCCTGAACTTTCAGAAACCAGACAGACTGGGGGTGCTTCTGACTTTCCAGCCAGTCATTTTTACTCCTAGAGCAGATCAAATTAATTTTATTGCACTGTATTAGGAGGCAAATTCATTGTCACAGCAGTTTCTCCACGTTTCCATGCTCCTCCAGTTTGTATTTTTACCAGTGGGGATGTGTGATTACACACCAAAGCTGCTGCCCCGGGCACAGTAGTTCAGAGGCCACCCCCCCCCCCCCCAAGCTGAATGTCCACAGCTGGAGTGAGCCTCATACGCAGTCAGACACGTCTGCAGCCGGAGCGAGCCTCATACGCAGTCAGACACGTCTGCAGGCAGAGCGAGCCTCATAGGCAGTCAGACACGTCTGCAGGCAGAGTGAGCCTCATACGCAGTCAGACACGTCTGCAGCCGGAGTGAGCCTCATAGGCAGTAGCAGAAATTTTCCTTACTAAAAACCATCCTTTTCTCCTAAGACCTTTGCCCTCCACACTCAAGATCGCTAAGGGAGGTGGCATTTGCGTGCTTCCATTTCCTGACCGTGAGGTGGAATTCCGCAGAAACGTACCACCTCTCCGGCTGCCACAAAGAGTTTTCCGAGGACCTCCACCAGAGAATCAGATAGCGGCTATCTGTAAATTGATCGCGTGCGTGAATTAAGTTTCACAATACACGCTTTCTCCGTGCAGCGTTTGCCACAGCCCTCGGCATGCAGCCGGCAGTGGCCCGGACGCCGTAATTGGGGGCCGGCTAAGGCGTTTTGGGCAGAAACAGACAATCAGCCTGGTATCGGCACATCTGAACTCCTGCAAGCAATTGAAGGTGGCCATTTTTTAATTTAGCAATTATGCTAATTTTATTTTTGCAAGCCTTGAAATTGCAATTATGTGCAAAAACACCATTGGTACGACACGCTTATTTCCCCACCACTTGGTGGGCGCTTTCCTCACACGCTGCCGAGGAAGTGAGGAACATTAGCACTGAGGAGTAAAGTAGCCATAAAGGAGGCAGGGATGCGAGGTGGGCGTGATGGATCCGGCCCATGTCATACCGAATGTTTGGGGGCAATGAAAAGCACACTGGCCACCCGTGGGTGAGATGTGGGGGGCCGCAGGATGGGAGGAACACGGAGTGGGAGCCGCATAGTGGGGGTGGGGGGATCATGGTCCTCCTATAGGTGCCACGTAGGAAAACAGCACAGTCTGCAGCCGGATCCCTATGGACGTCTATTACTGGAGCTGCCGCTTCACGCCGTGCAGATTCGGTGTTTAAGCCGCTACGCATCATTTCACAAATTGGCACGATTAGGCCGGGGGGTCGGTGGGCTGGAGGTGGCACGGAGCAGCGTGATTGGTGGTCCCGTTCAAGCTGATCTGCTCGTCACCAGTTGAATGCCTTGCTCCTCACGGCCTGCTCTTCAGGAAGGACGTTCATGCCACTCTTGGTGTTCTATGGATGCTTGACTTTGAAAGCTGGATAAAGAGAGAGCTTTAAGGAGCTTTTTTGGAGGCTGAACCCAGCATTTCATGCTAAACCTACGTGAAAAAGCCACATTATTCAGCAAAGGTGGCCTACAAAGAGCCTTCTGATGTGAGCCCACTCTGAGCACCAAACAGTCTCAGTTTGGAGGAGCCGGGTTTGGACCGGCTTCAGTAGCATGTTACCGGGGTTGGGAATTTAATTCAGCTGGTGATTCGTCCTTCCCAGGGGAGGAGTGGCCTGAATGCACATTAACCCACCGACAGCCTTTTTCCCCCTGGGTACTGGGTCCGGAGTACACGCCAAGTCCGACCCAGCACATGGCGAGGCCCCAGAGAGGCCCAGCGGGCCAGCGCTGTAGCAGTCAAGCATAAACAACCATCGGAATCTACTGATGTCAATTCTCTGGAATCTTCCAGAACCTTGGATCGTTCAGACGAGAGCAGGGTGAGTCACCAGGCCTGACCAGATCCAACCGGGACATAGATCGTCCAGACTCAGGCGGGCTGAGTGGTCATGTGAAGCACAGCAGATTTTGCCTGCGTATCGCACCTCCGTATCGCACCTCCGTATCGCACCTCCGTGACACGAAGGGTGATGTTGCCCCCACTGCAGACTCAACGCAGCCAGCCAGGTGGACCCTGTCTCCCCAACACCTAAAATTGGGATGCCTCCTCAACCACCCCCACCCCCACCCCCCCACGTCTCTGCGGTAGCAGCAGTAAGACGACATCACAATTAATGGCGGATCTAGTGAAAGCCATTAAGAACGTAGGGCTGCTCCCTCTGGGATCCTGCTCGCTGTCTCGCTCGGATTCCGCGGCCGGACCTGAGCACGGTGTTTACCTTTCACCGGGGGGGTATTGTCCCTGACACTTTCTTTCAGGGTTCAGCGAGAGGGCAGTTTATTGGTGTTTATTCAAGTCCGTGGCGGCCCGCGATTAAGTTATCAGGGACGCCGTCACAGATGGCCAGCTCCGCCAGACACAGAGAGAGCCCCAACCCCCCCATCCCGCCCCCAGCTCAGTGTTTCATATGCTGTACCCCCC
>JAODJU010000025.1:20894949-20917544 GCA_026776725.1 Gnathonemus echidnorhynchus | reverse complement strand
TCAGGCGAATGAGCCCTACAGGCACACGAAAAGCGATGTCAGGCAGGAAGACATCCCATCCAGAACAAAATCCATCGCAGAGTAGGGTGATTGATCATCCCATGGAGGGAGTAGGCGATGGGGGATGGGGGCTGGGGGGGGGCGTTCACACAGAGGGATATGACTGTAGGATGTGCCGCTGCTCATTTGCACTGTTATAATTATTAATAGGCTACAAAGACCCAGCTAATACCCCTGTCTGAGGGATTGTCCACCTGTGGATGCCAGGGGGAGAGTTAAAAAATTCCTCCAGTGGGCCGAGGGGCTAGGCACGGGGGAGCCACCCTCACAGACGGGGGATTTTCACAGTGCCGCTTTGCGTGTCTCCACAGTAAGCCACACGAGGGGTTGGCACGATGCAGGGACACCATTACTGCTTGTGCAACTCCCCCGGGTTCGAACAGGAGCGTGACACGGAATGGGGTGTGGGGCAGCAGAAATTAAATTATGTAAACAAAACAATTATTTGGGTCCGTTACAGGTTCTGTCCTTCAAAGATCTGATTACGGCTTTCTGGAAATATTGACTTAGCCTTTCTGCCCCAAGAAACAGGAGAGGGGGTTTCTCTCGCTCCAAAACATCGTGCGTCTGAAGCGTTTATTTGTGTAAGCCCGTCACGTCGCACGCTTAAGCTGCACGGGCATCGGAGCTCGACGGAGCGACGAACACAGTGAAAAATTTAGCCTGGACGTGATTCAGACAGGATAACAATGATTTATTATATCTAGGGTAAAAAGTGCTTACGTGAAATTGAGATCTGATTGTGGTCTCCGACGGCAGCCAAGCCCGGGAAGAGTGAGCCCGGCCGTAGGGTGCTTAATTATTTATTTATTTGTGTTTTCAGTAAGTACTTTTGAGCCCAGAGTGATTTATGCTGACCGTATTAATGAAAGAAACGCAGGGTAATGGTGGTTCTGGGATATGGAAGATTCGGCATACCCAGACTCTCCCAGGCAACCCCTAAAACATCACCTTTGACCCCCTCGCAGTTCCCCCAATCCATATTATATACACATGTCAGCTGGCTGATGCCAGGACCAATCCTGGGCAAAACTGATCCAGTGTTGTCCAGTAGGAGCAGTTTGGACCATACCATTAATGGGGGGAGGAGGGTTAATCCTGTCAGCAGGTTAGCCCTGGGCTGTTCATTGGTTCCCTCCACGAGTGATTCACTTATTGCCCTCACACAGCCAGTTTCTGTACGGCCGAGGAGGAGAAGACAGGATTGAGGCATTCCCCTGACAAAAACAAACGTTCCCCAAGCGTCGTTGTCTGGCTGCCACACCACTGTTTTCAGCAGAACTGTGTTGAAAATGTTGTTTTCCCAGAAACAAAATGTGTTAAACGCTGCAGAGCCGCCCTCAGGGTCATCTGTTGTTCCTGCCAGAGGATGTGCAGACTACAGGCTTGCTGAGGCAGCACAGGTCCCAGCACTCAGGAGGCCCTCTACCAAACCAGGTGCCTTCATCTAGATGCGCAGACTGCAGCCTTGCTGAGGCAGCACAGGTCCCAGCACTCAGGAGGCCCTCTCCCAAGCCAGGTTCCTTCATCTGGATGCGCGGACTGCATCCTTGCTGAGGCAGCACAGGTCCCAGCACTCAGGAGGCCCTCTCCCAAGCCAAGTGCCTTCGTCTGGCTTTCCATGCTGCCTGTTTAGCCCGATAGCATTTCAGCTCCAAATGAAACTCCTCCTTACTGCTCCTCATCACTACAGGTGTCAATCAGAGCTTTAGATGGTCCTACCAAGGTCACCCTACCCCTAACGCTATCCGACAATGCACCTTTTGACCCCGTGGTGCCCAACACATCCTGCTTGCTCTGTTTTAAGGCACCATTAAGAGTGACTGATCTGTCCTCCACACTGACATAAATCCTGGCAATTAGAGGCAAGACCTGCAGCAGCAAACTCTCACACTGGCTGATCCACGTTACACACTTATGCACGTTAAGCCAGGAGTCACAGGAAATGACATAACGTAAATGTAGAGGAAGTCATCTGACCTGAAGGGAGGCGTGGGGCCAAGTTTGGGTCACATAGGGGTTCTGGCATCCCCACGGTCTGGGCCCTGCTGGCAAATGTTGGAGCTCGCCCACACTTCAGGGCTCCGAATGAGTGAGTGAGAAGGCCACAGAGCCCCAGCGGGGGGAGAGAGAATGGTCACCACCCCCCGCAGACACACTGTAGCATTAGTCACACGGCCTGTCTGAAGGCCAAATCTGATAAATCTTTTATTTGCCATTTGCGCAAGTACGAGTACAGGTACATAGGAATTCTTCTCTTCATCAACCCCATCTTGCTCTCCATAGCTTGGGTGGGGGGTCACAGCACATGGTCAGCCAGCACACAGTGCCACTGCAGTTGGGGGGTTAAGGGCCTTGCTCAAGGGCCAACGGACAAGTGACTGTTCGGCTGAGGCCAAGGCAAGAACTGGCAACCTTCTGATCGCAGGCCCAGAGACTTAGGCCACTGAGCCGCTCACTACCCCCCAGCGAGATCTCAGATACAACACCAAAAACGTAACCCTACCTCATAGTGACCTCTGTGAAGCCCTAAGGTCTGACGGAGCAAAGCCGAATGCGACGATGCATGGGAACGCCATCCGCAGCTGCTTCAGTTTTTCACAACTTATCAGACATTGGTGTGGGCAGTCATTCCGCAGCGCTGAACAGCGTGCTCAGGCCGTCACCATGACATGCCAGGCGTGTGGAGAAGCCTCCTCCTCGGATCCTCTGCTGACAGGAAGGACCTTCTGTCTCCTTTCGGGCACCGCTGAGCCAGCCTGAGGCCTGCAGGTCTCCTGCCTTTGTCCCCGAAATCTGCGGGAGGGCCTGCACAGACCAGGGAGACCCGAACTGCAGCCTGACATTCCCCCATCGTGGGCCTGACAGCCGTACTCAACCCATCCGGCGCCTATCCCAACGCCTCCTCTGAGGATCCTGCTCCATTTCGGGAGGGGGTGGGGGCATTCCCACAGGCGAGGTTCCATTCGGGCAGCTGCACCTGAATTAAGGGCCCATGCATTCACACAGATAATCTGTGTCGAAATATTACGGCTGTCAGGAAAGATATCTGAGTCATTTCTGGCTCGAAATCCAATCTGGGACTCGGAGCGGCTTTGGCTGGGGATGACGAGGCCGGGTGATGGGAATACCGCTGCGGTTCAGCTCTCCTGCAAGACGGCAAGAGATCCAACTGAAAGCATACAGGCCGCTGCCAACCTGGGTCCCCATCAATCGGCCGCACCCATGGGTCTGGGCCAAGGCCCTCAGCGCGGAGCCCCAGGGGTGCGACTCTTGGTTTTAAAGGATACCGCCAGTGAACAGGGCCAGCGGCGGTGTTTACTCCATTCAGACCACGCATTTGCAGGGGACCACAAACAGTCACTACGCTATGGGGGACCCCAAAGTGACTTTTTGAGTGGGGGCCCATAAAACAACAAACAGTCCCCTAAGCACGGCCTGCCCATATATGGCTTTGCCTCTTTACCCACAGCATGACCCTCCACAGGTGTCAAACAGTTCACCCTCTAATGATGTGCGGAACGGTGACGACCCCGAATAAATCTTTTGTGCTGTGTTTCCACTCTTGCTTCACTTGGAGCCAGTAACATGATGAACACAACGTTTCACTTCACTCTGGATTTTCGGTAACGTTGCACAGGCCCCATCAAACCCCTGCTCTTTCCAGCACCTCTCAAATGCACGGCCATGGAATTTATGCAGGCGACCTTTCAGGAGGATCCCGTCTTCCTCCGTCCACTCCCAGCTGAGCCGAATCCTTTAGGACATGAGGCTGAGTCATAGGTCTGGTCCTCTGATATTCCTCTGATGTTTCTCTAATGATCCTCTGGGGTTCCTCTGGCAACTGACACATCTATGGGATGAAGACCTCAGCAGACCTTCAACCCGCTTTGTGAGGCTGTTCCCTAATCATCTCCCATCATCCTCTGCTCTCCCGCTACCTTTCGCACCGGCATTGGGGATCGGGAGCAAACGGGTGCAGCTGAGCACTGAGACACAGCAGTTTCTCTTTTGCAATCATCTGGGCTCATCACAGAAAGCCTTGCCGCTTCTGCCTTGCCAAGACTTCTAGGAAAGCCGCAGATTATAGAAACCGTCTGCCTGTCCTGCTCATTAGTTCCTGAGTGAGATTTACTGGAAGGGACGCGGCGAGTACATAAACCTGATTGCTTTCGTCGTTTGTCATTGTGAGTCACTCATTTCCCTCGAAGGGCGATTAGAGCGAGAATGATTACACGTAAAGGATGGCGATCAGCCACTGCTTGCGGTTGGCTACACCCACCCCCACCACGCACCTCACCAGGACAAATCGGTGGCCTTCCAGAAAGAATTCGTTTCAGTGATTTTTTTTTTTCAGCATGAGGATTATCTAATCAGCGACCATGTTTGGAAATCACATTCATCACACCTCCCAGCCCAAATTTGTCCCACATTTAAGCACACAATCCCCCATCTCAGAATTCCCCCCTTTCATTGTATGGTCCAGGATGTTCTCTCTTTGTTAGAAGCAGATAGGAGACTCAGTGCTGCCCTCTGTGACCCTTCCAGACCCCCTAACTAGTGATGTAGTCAAGACCACCTAAACCGAGACCAAGACATTACCAAGACCAGAGTGTATTGAGACCGAGACAAGACCAAGGCAGGGCTAGACCAGATCAAGATCAGAAACAGACTAATGTTTGAGTCTACATAACACAACACACTATAAAATGTAGAGCATAGGCACCATCTTGGGGCTGGGCAGTATGGCCTAAAATTTGTGTCACAGTATAATTTGAACCATGGATGTTATTTCTTAAAATTTCAATATAAATTCTTATGTTCAAATGTAACCTTTTTATAAATTTTCAAATAAGATGCGTTGTATTAATTGCATTTGAACTTTGAAGCAGGACGTTTTACACTCAATCACAGAACTGTTAACCCTTTGAACCCTGTCCATTTTTTGAGCATTTTTCTATGCTTTTGATTTTAGGCTTATTACATTGTATGTACGTGAGCCACATATGCTTTGTGGTTTTGTTTTCAGGACATTCAGGGCTACTCGGATATATCATAATTTGATGTGCAAATGCTGATACAGTCTTGATATCATCAAAAACTGCTTGGACCTATTGAAATTTCTCAATTTTTTTTATCGCATCTAATATAAAAATTTGCGAGTGCTACAAATATAATCTTATAAAAGTTGAGATGAGAGTCTCTATGTAGGAATGCTGGGGTTTCATTGGGGATCTTTCTATGGCTTAGTATTGTGAAGGAATACATGGTTAGTGACAGACGGAAATGAATATCTTTGATTTTGCGTCCATTTGGTAACTTATCTGGTATCTGACAGCCAGCAATACATGGTTTTATATTTTTTATTTATTACTTTATGAAAGAAATTGAAATAGAAAAGCATTGTTTAGTTTATGATCCACTGGATAAGCACAGACATAACAGATGATTTTCTGACTTTCTAATGCTGAATATTTATCGCTGTTGTTTTTTTCACCTAGTACATTATGATTGGTAAAGTGAAATTTGAGAATGAAACTTTTAGTCGGAATTTTAGCCTCAAATAACAAACCAACACTGCAGCGGCTCATTGGGTTTACATGTAGAAGGTGTTCCAGTTACACAATGGGTGCACGCTAAAACATTCATATACAAACTTTTGTGAATATTTTTTGCAAAACTATCAAGTAATTTTCTTCCTAATAAATAGAATGCTGCATTTTGTTGTTATTTCTAATAGAACTCCAGCCATTTTTCAGTCTTTTTCATCCCTTTATTATAAATAAATATTTTTCCCCCAGAAGGGTAGTGCGTGGATCATTGCAGAAGACAATATGCGCTTTGTTTTCCGTCTAATGTGAATATCCATGTTTTATGGATTAATAGGGTGCTTTTTTCCTGGAACATGTTTAAAATATATGCATAGGATTCTCTAGGATTATTTTAGCACAAAATGCTGCAACGACCGGATTGAGATGCAAAGACGTGATTCATATCCGTGCGTTATACCTATCCAAAGATACGGGACTGAGATTAGCGGTCGGGTTCTAAGGATTAACAAACATGAATATTAAGCCATTGTGATAAATGTTGAGGTGTTTTGATGAGTGGTCTTGTCTGGTCTTGAAATAAAACCTCAAGTCCTCTACGTCTGAGACTGAGACAAGTCTGGGTCAAAATAAAGTCGATTCCGAGACGAGACCAAGATTGGTCTCTTGTACTACAGCACTAAGCCTAACCCGACACTGGATCATGCTAATCCTCATCATCATTAACACTGGGTGAGGAATTTCTGATTTGTGTTATGCTTTTTCTTTCTCTGACCCCGTAAAGATTGCAAAACAAAAGCAATTTATCAATACAGGGCGGCCAGTGACACGTGCAGTTATGTGTGTTTGGCATGAGCTTGGGCCAGGTGCTCCATGAACACACTCCACAGAGATGGTCCAGGCGACACGGGGGCAGCTCTGGGTTGGTCCTCCGGCATGTGAAACACAAGCTCACCGCATTTCACCGGCATTTTGTCATTTTGTCAAACCCCCGTGTCTGAAATGTAAACGTTCAGAAACATAACATGTTCTTTGGAGCCAGCTTGTGACAAGGTCTGGTTTGATCTGGACCGTAAGATCAGCTAATAACCAGAACCAACTGAATTTAGTGTATCTGCGTTGGTCTGCTTTCATAAAAGTCAAAATGTGTTTCAAGGAGTTTCCAGTGCTGGAAATCCTGCCCAGGTATTTATCCGAACCCCTCTTGCATTGCGACTGATCTTTTCTCCATATTAAGTGAGCGATTGAAGTTGCATGGCAACGCTGAACCTCGGGTGCGGCTGATAGGCTGGCTGAAAGGATGCTGGCTGGCTTAGCAGTGTTCGATTGGCGGAGAGTCCCAGCAAGCCGCATGAGGACTGGAGCATGAGGGGCCTAGAGGAGCAGGAACTTTGGGGTACATTCAGTAAGTGTCTGCTGCTTGAAGTGGTCCAGGGAACATCTGCAATAGATCAAAGCTGGGCTTCCCCAGAAAAACTGGAAAATCTGACTGTTTTGTTGCCTCTGAAAAATGTGTTTGTGTGTGTACATGCATGTATGTATAGAGTCGGTGGTTTCACATTCAGTTGAGTTTGGTTTTGATGAATACAAGCTGGACATGAAGGAATCCATCCATCCATTTTCTGTAACTGCTTGTGCTATTCAGGATTGTGAGGGGTCTCAAAGGCCACAGCTGTAAGGCAGAGCACAAGCAGGGATGGGGTGCCAGCCCATCGCAGGGCACAGTCTCACACTATTCATTCACACAGGCGCTCCTAGGGGCAATTACTCCAAATAACCTCAGCATATTTTTTGCCTGTGGGGGGGGGATACCAGAGTACCCAGAGGAAACGTCATGGTGACATGAGGAGGACATGCAAACTCCACATAAATGGAGCCATAGCTGAGACTCGAGCCCAGATCCCAGAGGTGTGAGACAATAGTGTTAACCATTGTGCCCCCCCCCCACATTTGGGCTCTTTAAAATATGTGAGCAGCAGGTCTCAAAGGTGAACACATGGGAACCAAAAAAAACTATTTCCTGGCAAAACTACCACGCACCACATGCTCTCCAGGATGGCACAGGTGCGGTCATCAGCCGAAAGCGTCTCAGGATTGGGGGGGGGGGGGGGGGGGGGCGTTAGCGGCTCCTTCTGGGACTCTCCGGAAGACTTCAGGTTTGAGGCCAGCGGTTGCAACCTTGAGCTGAATCCTTAACCTGAGCAGGCTTATGGAATACCCAGCTGTGCTGAAGGAAAATGTAATCTGATTCGGGATCAGCCTGCCAGCTCCACAAATAAATATTATTAGGCCAGAGGTTTGGAGTAGGAAAAATGCCACTGGAAGACAGGATATGAGCAAATCCATCTCCTTAAGTGATGCTTTTATGCCAGGAAGATAGACTCTGCAAGCCGTTTGACTGTTCTGAGCCTGTATCACTCTCTGATGATCACTCATATGGTTTTGTACACAGCAGAACCAGAAGCACCAGAAGAGTGAATGTAAGATCCCCGGCTATCCTGAGCCGTGAGCAGAAAGGCGGGCTCCGAATCCCGAGTGAAACGCACGGCCCGTTAAGCAGCAGAGGAGTCATTAGCAGACCTTCCAATTTCCAAATTTTCCAAAGCACATTATGTTAAATATTAAATGATTTAATGTTTTGTTATTTACAGCCAAGTGCGAGTTGCGTTTTTGAACACAGCAGCTGCCTTTTTGTGTTTCCTCCAGGACTGCAGTGGGCACCAGAGGGGTCCAGTCGCCCTCCCGCTTCCTCCATCCTTCCCTGAGAAGAAGGATGCCCCCCCAGGGTATTTTCCAGAAAGACAAGCACCACACCTGATGAGGCACACCTGAAGATCAGAGCCAGAAAACGTTCCTACACCGTGTTTCTGGGACCCGCCACGGTCAAATCTCCCCCCCGGTCCGAGCAAGGCTATCAGATCGCACTTGAGCAAAAACAAACGTATTTGCTGCTTGTCCTTCGCAGCGTAACAGGCTCGCTTCGTGGGAGCCACTAACAGCCCGAGGTTGGCTGCTGGCGTTGCACTCTGACTGGCTGGGGACGGCGTAGGAAATGCAGAAAGTGAGATTGAGGCAGATAATTCACGGGTGGCAAATGAAGAATGAGAAACAGATAGCTATCGCTTAATAACACGTCCATATTCATTTCACATGCAGCTAAGGGATATTTCCTGCACACCGCTCATCCAAAACGACATACCAAGAAACTGTGACTAATTGGCTACATTTTCAGAGCTGCAACTGTAAAAAATTACTCTCGAATTTGGAAAAATAAAACCATTTCACAGGGTACTGTGGTACAATGGCTCTCGCCCAGGGTGATCATGGTACATTTTCATTCATAGAAGATTAGAGACCAGTTTCATTTCTCTTCCAGCCGCTCAAACTCAGTGTCGCCGTTCCCACCCCTCCATAGACTGTTTTAAGTCTGACTTTCTGAAATAAATCAGCAGTAAACTGGATCAGACCCATTCCAGATTCATTATCCTCTGACAGCCATGCGTTAAAGTCATAAACATTTGTTTATTGTTCATACGCCTTACAGGAGTCCAACCGACTGGCCAGGAAGGACAGAATTAGTCAGGAAAGATGTATATCTCTCTAATATCGAAATAGTTTACACTCCAGATCTGTTTGTATTTATTAGATTATTTTCTTATGAGTGTTTCATAGTTATTTAGTCAGCCATTTAAATTCTGCAAAGGCTCAGGCATACGCGCATTTAAAAGCCTGGGAAGTGAAGCATCGTGGGTAAACAGAAGGAAAGACAAGGTCATATTTACACACAGGCGATCTCACTGGGCAGGCCAGCCCCAACGAGGGCCCGTTACATGTCCCGCTTGGGTCTGCTGAAACGAATGGCCGCATTGCACACCGATGAAGTCTGCTGTTATTCCGAGCGTAAGCCCTCGGAATGATTAATGGCGATATTCTGAAATTAGGGAATACTGCTCATGTGGGCATTCTGCTTCTTGTTATGAGAGTCATGGCTAATGTGCTCCTTTCTCAGACCCGCCTCTGTAATCGCCTGGATTTGAGGTGGAAGTATTTTTACCACAGGAGTCATGGGGAGCTTTCCAAATGTCCCTGTGCAGCTCCAGATCCCAAAGTTCCCAATCCCAAACCTCCCAATCCCACAGCCCTCAGTCCCAAACCTCCCAATCCCACAGCCCTCAATCCAAAAGCTCCGAATCCCAAAGCTCTTGATCTCAAAACTGCCAATCCCAAAACTACCATTCCCAATCCTGAGGCTCCTGATCCAGCCATTCTCATTTCCAATCCTGCTGTCAGGGTTGGGTCAGGGATCTGTGCCAGTGCTTGGTTATGGGTTTGAATCCTGTGGCCCTCAACCCAACTGCTGCAGAGGGTCTGGATGCTGTCAGAGCCCAAGCGTTCCCCACTGCTACTTCACTTTGGACACAAGTGTCTGCTAAATTAATGTGAGCGGCATCTGTAATGATTCCACTCCTCTGATGGTCTCTTCAGGTTCCCTGTGCATTTTCTCCTTGGCTGAAAAATGCAGGAAATTGGGGGGAGGAGTGAAACAAGCAGACAAGCCGAACCAGAGTGAGAAAGGACAGCATGTGAAGACTTAAGGACAGAGGACCAGGCTGAAGATCAGGCTGGAGACCAGACTGAAGATCAGGCTACGGACCAGGCTGAATATCAGGCTGAGTACCACGACCTACGGAGCAGACCTACAGCAATGAGAACAACATTTTAGTTGTCAGTGGCCAGCAGGGGGCGCCTGGTGGTCCTGATGGGAGCAAGGACAGGTCTGCATCTTGTTTGTTCCTGGGAGGGAGCTACCAGGGGGAGGCACAACACTTTAAACCCCCCTCCCTGCTTTCTGAAGAAGGACGGGTTCATTTCCCCCCCCCCCCCCCCCCCCCCCCCCCCAAGCCTGGTGGGACAAGTCCACAGCAGATGCGGCTCCTATAAACAAAGTCGGGGAGTGCCCCCCCTCAGCCTGTTTCTGACCCCAGTGCCCCATCAGGGTCCTCCTCCGCCTGCTGTGGGCACTGGCTGTGGGATGGGGATCCAGTCTGCAGTGAATGGCGGGTGACCAGGCGTCTATCTACAAGGGTCAGAGGGCCCCCCCCGCACCAATCCCCAGCTGCAGCACTCAGAAGACTCTCTCATCCAAACACGCGGCAGATAAAACGGCCAGTGTTTATTATAAGATGGGGAGCAGGGGGGCGGGGGCTTGGGCTCGCGGGGGCCGTCCGGAGCAGGTGGTACGTGCAGATGTGGCGGAGGGGGAGCGGGGAGAGAAGCGCCATGGGACAGGATGCGGGGGTGCTGGGGGAGGGCTGGCGTGCCTGAGCCCTGGCCGGGGCCGAGCCCAACACTGCCCGCTTCTCCTTACACCCTGAGCATAGGTGCAGGGAAGATGGCGGAAACGTCAGGAAGCCAGTAAGAAGCGGAGATGGAGAGCCTCAGAATCGTGTCACCTGACAGACACGCTTCGCCGTGCCTGCCCCCCGTTTCTGAAGCAGCCACTGACGACAAAATAGCATGGAAAAATGGGACCAATATATGAGAGCCAGTAGCAGGACAGCGCTTCATTCCGGCACGAGGAGAAGCGGGACCGCGCCCCAGAGCCAGCCCCTACCTCGGGCTGGGAAAGCGCGCCAAAGCTGAGGCACTGAGCCCCACATCTGCAGCGGCAAGCTGATTATCTTCCTGAAGAATGTGTAATGTCTTTCTTTCCTCAGGGATGCTCAGTCTTTTTTGTGTGCATCCCCCACTCCCCCTCCCAAAAGAAAACTCAAAGAAGAGGAGTTGTCGCCACCAGGTGGCCATGTTGGGGAATTGCATGTTAAAGTAACGTGAATCAAATCTACCTATGGATACAAGTGGATACAATGGATACAAGTGACCTGAACCTGAACCTGATTTCCTGGGTCTCTTCAGTGTGGTAGGTGGCACTTATTGTAAAACGCTCACATGTTCCCCATCTATATAGTGATTACTGTGCTGTTCCAGCTTCTACGTTGCTATATCAGTAGCGCCTGTCGCAGGCAGTGTGGTGGTTAAGGATGCAGGCTTTGCAGTCTAGAGGTTGTGGGTTTGAATCCCAGGAGGATGCAGATAACTCTCCCTCAGTTATGGGAGTCGAAGCAGTAGCTCCATTTCTCAGCTTTGTATTGCAGCTGTTACCCTGTGTCACTCTGTGTCCTCCCCTTGTATACCTCCATGTACTCCCCTGTGTCACTCTGTGTCCTCCCCTTGTATACCTCCATGTACTCCCCTGTGTCACTTCATGTTCTCTCCCCATGTTGCTCTGTGTGCTCCCCCATGTCCATTTGTGTGTTTCCCATGAATCTCTGTGTTCTCCCCCATGTTGATCCCCGTGTCCCTCCTTGTGCTCCCCGTGTCCCTCCGTGTTCTTCCTGTCCCTCCTTGTGCTCCCCGTGTCCCTCTGTGGACTTCTCTTGTATCTCCGTGTGCTCACTATGTTCTTCCCATGTTACTCTATGTGCTCCCTTTGGCTGACCTCCCCCCACTGGGTCCCCATGCTGGATGTGAAGCTACTCACATTACTGTCTGAACTGCGGCCGAGATTGTAATCATGAGAAAACACGGGATCTCAGCCGGCAAGATGGGCTGCCTTCCCTCTCACTCCGATGGCAGCGAGTGTAGGTTAGATCACTGGTTTGGCTGCTGCTGCTACACTGCAGTGCCCTGGGAACCTTTTAAAATGCGGTTAAACATGCTCTGTGGGTTCAAACCTTGCTCCATCATTCATTAACACATAAACAATTAAGTAATACAGCAGGTCATTACCACAGTGAGTACAATTTAAGCCACGCTAAGAAAAGGTAAATAAATAAACATTTTTAAGAAGCTCCGCTCTTTCTGTGCAAAGTGAACCTGTTCTGCTCGTGTTATGTAGTCTCTCAAGCTCGCCAAAGCTGAAAAAACACAGCCATGTTGACCTTGGAGCGGAGAAGCGCAGCAAAATCGCAGGTGTAATGTTACGTCAAGTGGAGGCGCTGTGCTGCTCAGGAGCGTGGACACACACATAAATACAGACTGACACACACACACACATATATACAGACTGACACACACACACATATATACAGACCGACACACACACACATATATACAGACGGACACCCACTGACACACACACACATATATACAGACTGACACACATACATACAGACTGACACACACAGAACACACACACGCACACACACACAAAGAGATAGACACCTCTCCTGGGTCACACTCGGTCCCAGCAAAAACCAGCCCCGCTTTACCGGAGACACTGCACACAGTGATGAGGTATGCTGACTGTCAGAGAGCGCCCCCACTGGTTCAAAATGGGGAGAGGGGGTTTTTGTCGGTCACCAGAAACCTTTCAAAGGCCCTAAGTGGTTTGGACCTCTTTTGCTCGAATCCGGATTTACATTGGAATCGACTGTAAGCACTGAGGTCGAAATTCCAGACCGCTAGACACAGCAGCTGTGTTTCACTCCAAAGCCTGTTCTTAAAATTGCACTCAAAAAAGGTGTTTCAGGTGGGGGGGGACACAGGGGGCCGCAATCCGTCACCCCACAGCGGCGGAGCTGGCCACTGCTGGGCTGTTTACATATCCCTGGAATAATTATGGAGTGGTAGATGGGGGGGGGGGGGGCGTCGGGGGGCGGTGCAGTGAGGTCTGCATGTTGCCTCCACCTCCTGATGGATTATCCCACTCCGACAATTATGCTCCTAATTACTGCTCACCATGATGCAGTGCGGCGTCTCTCCACCCTGCGGCCTGTAGCGCACCAGTGACCCCACCCCCTAACCATGATGCAGTGTGGTAGCTTTCTACCCTGTGGCCTGCAGCACAGCAGTGCCCACACCGTGATGCAGTGCAGCAGCTCTCCACCCTGCGGCCTGCACTGCAGCAACACCCCCACCCTCCCCACCGTGATGCAGTGTGGCGTCTCTCCACCCTGTGGCCTGCAGCACAGCAGTGCCCCCCATCCGCCCCTCCCAGAGCATGGATCCCTGGGCTGGCGCTCTGCGTGGTCCCTGTGAAAGCGGTAAGCCATGGCCATAAGCTGTGCTGCTTGCTCTAATGTGATGTCTCTCCCCAGTGAAGAGCTGGCTGAAAGATCTCAAAGTCTTGATGAAAGTTCTTTTAAGCCCTGCTCCTTGTCTCCCCATGAGCAGATTTCTGAAAAACCACCAAAAGCATTTACAAAAGGCTGTTTAGATTGTCTGTGGAACGATTGTGGAGTGTTTGTGGAGCATTTGCGGAGCATTTGTGTGGAGTGTTTATGGAATGTTCCTGTAGAGCGTTTACGGCGCGTTCGTGTGGAGCGTTCATGTGGAGCGTTTACGGCGCGTTCGTGTGGAGCGTTCATGTGGAGCGTTTACGGCGCGTTCGTGTGGAGCGTTTACGGCGCGTTCGTGTGGAGCGTTCCTGTGGATCGTTTGCGGAACATTTATGGAGCGTTTCTTTCTCAGTAAGGCAAATAAATCCAGCCAAAGTCTGTAAATGCCCACTGCTGCTCTCAGATGATTTTTTTCTATAAAAGGTTTGATATTAGAACACCGGTCGACATCAGGAAGAGCCCCCTTGGACCAAAAATCACTGACCGGCGCCTGATTGAGAGCACGACACTGGGTCTGGGGAAGGTGCAGGGCGCGAGCTGTGACAGGCAGTAACCCCCTCCCACTCTGTTAGAGATTTTGGCCAATTTATGACATATGTGCATCCCAGCCGGCATGATGCAAAGGTGAGCTCACACCACATATGGAGTACAGCGCCCCCTGGCTGCAGACGTGAGGCTGAGGTCACCAGGCTTTACGTTTCCCAAGGAGCCACTCTTCAGAGGATTACTTCATCCCACCCCCCACATCCAGCCTTCTCTGCTGTCATCGCCCCCCCCCCCCCCTTCACACCATAACAGCCCTTGGCTGGCGGATCAGTGGCCCCCACTACACACACCTCGGGCCCCAGGGACTTGCCAGAGGTTTCGTAACTTTTGTTGAAAAAAAAGCTAAAAAATATGAATCTGGCCACAAGCGACCAAAGTCATGCAGAGGACTGTTACCATGGTGACCCTTCAGCTTCTGGGGGATGGGCGATGTTTCTCGGCCCGGCGTCCGTAACACTAGGAGCCGTTGATTGAGAGCGACCTGCAAGCCGTTCAGGGCCATCAGCCCCCCTGTGGAAGATTAGGGCCCAGCAGATGGGGGTTGGCGGTCCGGTGGGGGGATGGGGCAGTGGTTGGAGGTCCCCTCTCAGTCAGGCCAGCTGCATTGCTGCACTCACACTGCTTGAATCTACTCCCCCCCCGCCCCCCAACATTAATCGCGACAGCAGCAAATGCGGCAGCGAACAACGGCAGATTGGAATGGGCCTTGTCATCCAGCTCGTACATTAAGGACCCAGAAAATGTGTGTTTGATTAACAGGATGACAGATCGCTGTTTAATTGCTTTTTTTTAATGTGGTGGGGGGGGGGGGGTTGCTGAATTTGTGCCCCATAATTAGCCATGTGCTTTAGAAAGTATCAAATACTGGTGTTGGCTTATTAATGGATGCAAGCAAGTCACCAGTGAAGGTGGGGAATTGATCAACCGATGCTTTGTGAGAAATAAACTGGGAAATTGGGCTGGGGGGGGGGGGGGGTTGCGGTGCCCTCAGGAAGCCACACTGACTGTGATTTATCAGCAAAGCAAACCCCACTGGGTCAAAAGTCAGCGTGGGCTCCCACCATGAACTATTCACCAGCTAGACAGCCTTAACAGCCTTGGAACTTGCTAACCGGTGATTTTGTTTGTTTGTTTGTTTGTTTTTTTGCTTGCATTTTGCACATGCTGGACTGTCACAGACCGTGAGCCTGCTCACCGATGAACACAACATCTGAGGCGTTTGCTGGGTCCAAACCACCAAACATCACCCGGCTCTGACCGTCAATGCGTGTGACACGGGTTCTGATGCCGTCTCTCTGGCAGAGCAGCGGCCGGGCCACAGCGATGAGCCGCTCCATTCTTCATGCGAAGTAAAATAAACGGTGGGGGCTATTTCTGCATGTGAGGGAGCCAGCGCTGTTACATTAAATCACGTAAATCACAACGTGCTGAAAGAAATTCTCAGCCTCTATTTTCGTGTGAACCATCCCCAGGTGACCGGGGCGATTATGTCACCGTTGACGAGCAGCCTGAGAATGGACAGGAGCTTTAAGGTCCGGATGGAGGGAGCGTGCGTGTGTGCCGATGAAGAGGCATCGCTGAAAAACACCTTCCCTTCCATCGCAATGACATAAGCCAGACGTGTGAGTCTGTGGTCACAATTAGGGAGCTGTAGAAAAGGAAACCCTGTATCTGTCCCTTAGGGTGTGACTCTAAGCTAGACCTCATCACGGGAGCACGGCCTTATGGGAAACGACATGTCAGATATGCCCCGGGTACCGAACTGTGGAGACGACAGCGTGACCGGTGAAGCGCTATATATTTAACTTGGCCACCGGGGGTCTCTAAGTGTTCCGTTTATTTTTCTTAGAGCTTGGAAGCGAGAGGTAAAAGAAGGAGAGTGGGGAGTAAAGTAGGCCGGGTGGGGAGAAGTGGGGGCTTCGGCAGCTACGGTTACGAAGGAATACCACCCCGCGGACTGTGCAAATAAACCGCGCCGAAACGGGTCTGATTCAGGGCTTAATTAAAAGCGCCTCGCCTGAGCTTAGCCCCATTCAGTGTGCAGCACCTCAGGCTGCCAGCGCATGGGAAAATGTACCGATTAAATCGTTTTACATCCTATACAGTTGCGGCAGTTAAGTATATTAAAACACGAAGGAGTAAATTCGGAAATAATTCACGGCATAGCCTATGGGAGCTAATGTCTGCGTAGTGTTTTTATTTTAGTTTTCCGCTAATTCCCCAAATCAAAAGTGTTGACATTAAAACTCAATTTCTGATATGCTAGACACGGCAGACTTTTCAAATAAAAATTACAATTTATTTAGTTAAGAATCTGGGGGTGGAGGGCCGTTTGTTAACATACCGTCTCAGTAATAAAAAAAAATATATAAACAGTATAACATTTAAAACGATAGTTAGTATTTCCACAGCGCCGGACCTCCTCTTCTGCAGCGCATTGTGAAATGGGCAGGTGTGCTCTCTTTTGACTTGGCCCTGTACTGTTTTATTTGGTTCACGTTTGAGCCCCGAAGTCCCGGTCAGCAGCCAAGGCATCGCGCAGGGCTCCTCCAAACCTGAGTGATTTTCTGGAGAAGGGCCGGCGTGCTCCCAGCATCCAGCCTGTTCGCGGTCCTGGGCTCAGGCCTCCTGACTCTGTGTAGGCATGGCAGGCTGAATCTGTCCGAGCTCCCCGTGGCCACTGTGTCCATTGGAAGGGAGAAACTGGGGGGTTCGGGCCAAATCAACAAAATGGGAAGCTGGAAACACCGCTGATACTCATCTATTGTACACTGAGGTTTTCCTTGGCGACCCTCCTCAAGACGCAGTGTGCAGCATTTAAGCCATCAGAAGATTCCATGGAGCAAATTGCGGCAGGACCTTATCCGCTGGTTTCAAGTTGATTTCTGGAGGACTGGCCCCCATTATTCGCCAGTATATCTGCCGGTACAGCTACTGGTAAAATACCGACTCCAACCCAAACCAAAATAGTACCTCGGCTGTCAAAAAAACATCTTAAATCAGCTGAAATATTTCATAGACAGTCCTAGCAGAATCTTAACGGGGCATAAAGCATTGACTTTGTATGTGCCAGGTAAAAAAGAGCTGGACATTTCGAAAAGGGCAAAAACACACACGCTGTGTCGCTATTACTGCAAGGAATTGCAATTGCACAACACCAGTTCTAGGAAATGAGCAAAAGTAAACTTCTTTTAATTCCAATTTTATTTATTTATGATGATGCGTTTTAAATGGTTTTTTTTTTAATTGGAAAAACTGGAGTGTGATGGGTCACGCCGGGCGCTGTCACTACGCGCGCGTGTCGCCACCCTCCGCCACCGGACCACGTCACGCTGCGCCTTCTGTCCTGCCTGCGTTTTTCGGCTTTGCCTTAAGGTCACGGTATGAGTAGCAATATGCGTGAAATGGTAGCAAAGGCGGAGGTGCCTGATGAAAAGGGAGACAGCGACAAGGGATTATACGACAACTTCAAAACCACCAAGAAGCCGCGACCGGTGAGCGTTGCTCTTTAATTATTTCTGTTGTTATAGCGTTGGTACAGTAAACAGACGCGCGTCTATGTGCATTAGTCGCAAACTAGGCTATCAACATGCAGAACTGTCCGCATATGGGCTTTACCGACTAACACGGCGATGTGCCCGCAGCCCAAACCCCGAGACGCGGTGACCATCGCGGTTTCCTCTCGGACGCTGTTTAACATGGCGCAGGAGAATCGCATTTACGAGCAGGAGGGGCTGGAGAAGTACGTCGCCTACCAGCAGGAACATGAAGAGGAGCCCCTGACGCCCGGGGCAGCTTTTCCCTTCGTCAAGGTGTCACCGTGATCTGTACCGCGCTTATAATCATTTCAGTATCACTGCACGTGACACCTGCAGTGTCACCAGCATTGCTACCTGAGCTGGTTGCTTTGGAGGTACCCACTACACTTACTGGTATTTCAGTGCTCATACTGGCCAGGTGTTTAACTGATCTGTGCGTGTGTGCATGTGTGTGTGTGTGTGTGGCTGGCAGGCTCTGATGACAGTAAACGCACGCCTCCGCGACCTCTACCCAGAAAGTGACGAGATGTTCGATATTGTCCTGGTGACAAACAATCACGCCCAGGTCGGAGTTCGCCTTATCAACAGCATCAACTACTATGGTGAGTAAGAGGAAGTACAGCGGAGAAAAATACTCAGCAAGTCAAGCAGGCATTGAGGGACAGTGTCCCTGTAATCACTGGGGTTACATCACATTCCATCCCATCCAGTCCGTAATCTAATTTTTAATACAATCTCTGTTTAATTTCCAGTCTTGGATAGTCACACATGGACACTACACCACTTCATTCATTTTGAGTAAAACTGTAAAATAAACTGAAAATAATTTAAAAATATGGTGCACTGAAGCAATGAGTGCAGACTCTGTAGGGCTGGTTATAAGGGGGCAGTACAACTCTATTTGACAGATGGTGTGACACTTCAAGGGCAAAGTGGTTTAAGAGCTCAGCTTAGTCAGTAATTTTGGAAATTTCACTCCCTTAATTCTCTCATCAGATCTGACCATTGAGAGGTTCTGCATGACTGGTGGAAAGAGTCCAATCGGATACCTGACGGCATATATGACGGATCTCTACCTGTCCAAGGATCCCAAAAAAGTTCAGGAGGCGATCGAGGCAGGTAGTGGCTCACGCATGTGGGGAGGTGGCCCTTTAAGGCTTTATGTACCACCTGTGACTGTGAAGAAGCCCCCCTCCCCCAGGGTGTTTTCACATCCTCACTTTCTGCTACTGTACCTTTTTAGCTGGTGTGGCTATTTCTCCTGATGCTGTATGTATGAGATTACAGGTGTCGGAATCTGAGGATGTTGCCCATTCAAACTGAGTGAGGCTGACGTGTCCGAGGCGGCCGACAGGTGATCATATATGGGTAACGCGGTGTCCCACCTCCCAAGGGATCGCAGCAGCCACCATGTTCACACTGGGGAGGGAGAACGACCTGAGTGACAGCCAGCTGCGCGTGGCCTTCGACGGAGATGCCGTCCTGTTCTCCGACGAATCCGAGATCATCATGAAGACGCAGGGACTCGACAGCTTCTTTGAGCACGAGAAGCAGTTCGCGAACAAGCCTCTGGCACAGGTCAGCTTTGCTACGCGACGCCTGCAGGAACATGGTACCTGTTAGCTGTGTGCACACACAGCTGAGTCCTCTTAACCTATCCTCAGATACATAGTTTTTTCTCCTTCCTGACTTTCCTTTCACTCAAATCGTTTCCACTTTGAAAGTGACCAATTTAGACAGACCTGCTCTCACATCCTGCACCTACTGGGTGAACTTCTAAAGAACTTCCGCACTTTGAGCAAGCGTGCTGCGATCAATGCTTTACCCTGAACTGCTGATGATGTTTAATCACTCAGAATGCTGGGAGTTGTGGTAAAACAGGCCCTCAGTGCATTTCAAGCCCTGTCCTGTCTCCTCAGGGTCCACTAAAGTGCTTCTTGGAGGCCTTGGGAAAACTCCAGAGGAAGTTCTATAGCAAGGACGAGCGCATGGACTGTCCCATCCGCACCTATCTGGTGACGGCGCGGAGCGCGGCCAGCGCAGGGGCCCGGGTCCTGAAGACCATGCGCAGCTGGGGCCTGGAGGTGGACGAGGCCCTCTTCTTGGCTGGGGCCCCCAAGGGCCCGCTCCTGCAGAAGATCCGGCCACACATCTTCTTTGACGATCAGATGTTCCACATCGAGGGAGCTCAGAAGCTGGGCACCATCGCTGCCCACGTGCCCTATGGGATAGGACAGAAATACCACGGGGGTACAGCCCTACAGCCAGGCCCCCCAGGTCACTAGGGCCCCAGATGCAGCCTTTCAGCCATGTGTCCAGTAGAGGCAACAGTCATCACTGACGTTTATGAGTTTGGACACACGTTATTGTTTCCTGCTCTTCTGATCTGAGCACTTTTCTGTGATTTAAATCAGTTGTTTAAACAACCAAATTAGTTAGTGTTTAAGAGTGGAAAAAATTACCTCTCCTGTCTGAAACAGAGTATTTTATTATTATTATTATTATTATTATTAATGACCAATATCCTGCTGATTGTTAGTATCAGTTAGATGGTGCTGTTTAATGGAGGCATTAACTAAAATCAAATTATGCATGAGCTAAATAGTATGACGTAAGTAATGATGTGAATGAGTAAGCGGGACAGCGCTCGCGCTGCGACCGGATCACCTCGAGGACAGTGACGTGTTCGCTTAATCATCCCGACACTTTAACTACCTCTGATATGTAGCTGTTTACAAAAGAGTAAAATTTTAATACCGTTCCACTGTATTTTTAGGGAAATACTGATACGTTTTACATGCGGAGAGAAAAAAATGTTGCTCAGGTATTTCCTTTGGAAGAATAAGAATGTGAATTTCTGGTTGTATTAGCTTATATGCACTTTTAAATTATATTTATCTGGGAACACTGTGGTTAACCAGTTAGTCACTGCTAATACGGTAAATGAAATAAAATATTGGCATTATACTTTTTAGACAACGTTTATAAAACTGTTCTGTTGTATATATCTAGGCTACGTGTAATACTTCAATTGCATGGTAATCTTTAGAAGTGTATTATATTACACTTAGGGCATACACACTGTAATACGGTAACCGCCTGATCGCGATATACTTTACTGTTGTCGTGTTTCTCGCCGGCTTTATTGCTATCCAGTACAGAGAATATTTTCAACAATCAAAATATGCGTTAAGTATTTAAAATCTGGTTTATTTGACACGGGTGCAAGCTGGACTGCTTTAACTCACTGGATCTATTCCCTTTGATTTGTCTATTTACATATATCTGTAATCTGTATGAACTGTCTGGAGTTGGTGTGTAATGTTTTTGTTTCATATCTGTGAACTGCCTGACGTACATAGATTTAAAAATAAATTTTAATATATTTAACTCCTCTTTCCGTTTCTTTATATGTTTATCCGCGCACGTCCTGAATGTGTCGATAACTTAATTATTAGATTATATTATAACAATAACTATTCATTTGATGTAACGGCCAAAAAACCTTCGTGGGGCAGATGTATCATAATATGTTACCTAATTGTTTTATAGGTAATTCTGTTTCCTTGGGTCTCTCATCAAGACGGGGAATCTGACTTTCCTGCTCCTCGAGGGCACCCGCAGTATTTTAATACCAAATACAGAAGCTGCCGTACGTATATGCGCATGTGCAGTAGATGCATCGCGACTTCGAAAGGCTTTCTGGGTATTGGAGTCTTTTATGTAAGCCCTCCACGGCGTTTTATTGCCAAAGACGTAGCTGTTTCGCTTTGATGTCCGCAGCGGTATTTGTGGCCACCGAGCCGGGCAGCAGGCTGCTATTTGTTGACGGACACTCTCTGGCAGCTCTCGCATCGAGATGATGCGCGGAAAAACCGTAATAATCACCGGGGCCAACAGCGGCATCGGTCGGGCGACGGCGACCGAGCTGCTCAGAATGCAGGCCCGAGTGATCATGGCCTGCCGGGACCGGCAGAGGGCCGAGGAGGCGGCGCGGGACATGCAAAGGGAGGCCGGGCCAGATGGGGGGCAGCTGGTGGTCAAACAGCTCGATCTGGCCTCTCTTGAGTCGGTGCGACGTTTCTGCGCAGAGATCATTAAGGTGCGGCGCAGCACTCGTGCAGGAAGCGGGATGCAGGCGTTTGTAGCTGGTCCCACAGCCGTCCTGCGTGTGCGTCTGCGCAGATGCATCGATTCCTGCACGTCTGCACTTTTAACACTTACGCGTGACCCGCGATCGTTTCATACGGCGTTCGTAATGGAGCATAAATGCCGGCGAAGCGCCCAACGTACATTATTCCAGCTACAATGCCGATCATTTGAAGCATTTAGTGAAACTTCTGGATCATAACGCCCACTGAACGCTGGCATTCACGAGCGCCTTGTGTTTGTAATGTTTTACCTGCGGTTTCTGCGCCGCATTTTGTGGTCACCTCTACCTGTGATAAAGGAAGATGCCTGGTGGATGGATATGTTGTATTCTGGAAAAAAACGGTTGGGGTCAGAAGGAGAGACTCCATCGCTCTCACCTACGGTGTCCCCCGTGCACTTAACATCGCCCGGAAACCACACATTCATTCCATAATGCATAAAAGGTTGTTTTATTAGTAATTTATTACACATATAAATCCCCCAGTCATTATTTTTCTGCCCTTTTCAAGTTGGGCCCAGCATAATGTCAGACTGGAAGCCCACAAGCCTGACGCTGGTTTCCAGGGACTCGTAAAATGTCGGTTAGTGTTGTGTGGGTTTTGGGGGGGGGGGGGGGCTTTTCTTCTTGG
>JAODJU010000025.1:20881787-20892760 GCA_026776725.1 Gnathonemus echidnorhynchus | reverse complement strand
GGCCCGGGAAAAACGGGACGGTTAGTGAAATCGGCAGCACCTGAGTGTTCATGCTAAAGCCCGCCTAGGGCCCCCAGAAACATTAATCCCTCCCTATTTATTGATTTGACTCCCTGTGTTTCTTATTTGGGGTGGGGGCTGGGGTGGGACCTCCCCGTGCAGTCAGCCGCTTGCCATTAGCCGTTAGCAGCGTTTAATCACATTAAACTCGGTGGTTTGTTTTCCTCCGAATGGATGAGAAACAGCACAGGCCGTTTATCCGCCCGCCAGCGTTTAGCGTCCGCAAGGAAGAGAGTCGGCGGGATTTGATCCCATGCCCTGTTTGCACAAACAAGAAGCAAGAACAGCAGCCCCCTGTCCGGAGGGACTCGGGCCAGGGGTGGTCTGTTTGTCCAGGATGATCGTCCAAAGTGGGGAGGGGGGGGGCAGCGAGGTAGCGGCTTCCAGGAGAAGGAGAAATTTACGAGGCCGTCCCTGGGGGTGGCGAACCCATGTGGTCACGTGACCCGAAACTCCGGCAGCCTTTTCCCAGGACTTACAGAAACATTCAGCAGATTGCCAGAAAATGCATTCTTTTTTCCTGCTGTTTTTCAGTGGTATCCAGTATTCACACATGGTACCGGTTAGGCGAATATAAATCTTTTCATGGTAAACGTGTGCGTTTTCCCGAAATCAAAGGCATTACTCTCCATGCAGGGCAGCAAGGAGCCCGACTCGGATGATGGCCGATAAATGCATCTCCTGCCTAGAAGCCGGCCGACGTGCACGATTTGATACTATTTTGATTTGCTATTATTTTTTTACCGTATCAGAATGCATTTTCTTTTCTAACATTTGTGTTTCCATTCTTAGGTTTCATATGCCAGCACTAGCTAGTCTAGTGTTTAAGGGTTTGGGTTTGTAACCTGCAGGTTGGTGGGTTCAGTGCCCAGGACCCTCTGCTGTAATACTCCGTAGCAAAGTATCCAGTGTGGCTCCCTCCAGCAGAACTGGTGAATACTGCACTGTTCAGGCAGGACACAAAATGTAAGTTTTCTTTTAAAGCTCTCTGTGTTTCAGCTTGTACAGGTAAACATAACGTGCATAATTCCTAAGGAAGCATCTATCTGCAGAAGCGGGCCTGAGTGAATCAGCCCACAAGCTGAACACAAAGAGCAGTGACACTGGATGGAGATAAGAACAGCGAAATTCCCACTGAAATTCTTCAGGCATGAATCCACGTTTCAAAAGCAACATAACCACTTGGTTTTATTTAGCTTAATTTATACAGAAACTTTCTCAACAAAAACACTGACGCTCCCAGCTTCTTTGGGTAAAGTAAAACTTCTGTAAGATGTTCTTGTGTAGCAGCATTCAAATCATCTACAGATATCGTTCCCAGAAAATGGCCTCTTTGGCGTTAGGTTTTTGATGATGTCATATCTCCTTAGTGGTGATGCTGTCAGTGGAGGCTTGGGGCACGAGCTCTCCGATCTCTGCGGCCTGTTTTCAGACCAACCCTCCGGTGCTGGTAGTCTTTATAGAATTTGTAAAACAATCACCGAGCAGAGCTTCCCTAATTGTTGTAGCAATAGGCATTTCTTGTAAAATGCTATTTGCGTTTAATGAGATTTTCTCAAATTATCTCACAGCTCGGTTCAGTTCATGAACTCCCCTGAGCGTTTAACTCTCTGCATCTCGTGATTTTCGGAGAATTGCGACTACGGTATTATTTTGTTATCACTCATGTTCACGGGAGTCCCGTCGCATCGTGTAACGATCCAGCTTCATTTACGTTTTGTAGACGCGTGGATCATTGCCGGCCTTACGGTAGTGTAATTATTTCTATGTTTAATTTTCAGAAAACACATAAACAAGTTGCGGTAGTGGTAAAAGCAGCCTGCGTTACGGTGTGAAGAAAAAAAGCTCCTTTTATGTCATAGTATGTAATGTATCGCAGAGCCGTAGCCAGGATTTTTAAAATGCTGAGGTCAAAGTGTTACTCCTCGCTGAGTGTGAACCCGTAACGGGTCGTGGTCATTGGAGAACTTGACCGGGTCGTCAGTGGTGGGTCCGGGCTTGATGTCTCCACATGCACGGTAACGTGACCCCGGACCGCCAGGGACCACCAGGGACCGGCAGACCGTGCTGATGACCCCTTTCTCTTCCCGCACCCCTTCAATGTTGAAGGCGGTAGACCATCTCGCACCTACACCATGTTCATAGGGCACCATTGTCCCGCAAATCAGCCTGCAGTCACCCCGGACCTCGCGTTTGCGAGGTCCCCCTTTTATTGTACCGCTTTCAGTCTTGTACCCCGGAGCTTAGTGAAAATATTAGACTCTGCGCCGATTAATGAGCGTATTGTGTTTAGGCGGCCGGTGGAGGAGAGGGGGGGCCTGAACACTGCAGGTTTTTCCTCAGAGACATTCTCCTCATGTTGCGTTCACTGCTCAGCTCCGGGGTATGAAGTTTAGTTTGCTTTCAAACCGCTTTGCTGATCCGCTGTAATCAATGTAATGTCCAGGGTCACAGTGGTCAATGACATGTTTCTTAAGGCATCTGGTCTGGCAACAATAAATGCCACAGCTCTCCAATTTACAAAACTATTTCACAAGCCATTGCCTTGCCAGACACGAAGCAGGTCCTGCTCGAAACATTTGATGGTAGACATGATTATTTTAGATCTCACAATGCCGTCTTTAAAACATTTTTATAACGAGCAGTAAACGCTAAAAAGGTGGACATGCCACAAATGAAACATGGGCTCTCTTCTTGAAACGTGTTTGTTTGAAAGCGATCTCATTACCGTTATGGACCGAAGCAAGTATGAACGTCAGGAGGGAACTTGCGGCGGAGTGTGTCGCGTTGGGGTGTTACGGGGCTGCTTAATGATCGGGGGGGGGGGGGGGGGGGGGGGGGGGGGGGGGGGGGGGGGGGGGGGGGGGGGGGGGGGGGGTGCGCAGCAGGAAGTCGAGCTTGAAATGACTTATTTCATAAACTGTTCACAATGTCATGACAAAATGGGCAGAAATAAAGGGCCTGTTGCCTGCCTGGTAGTTCTATGAAGAGTAATCCTAAAACCCAGGAATCTTCTTCCAGATTTTATTTTTTTCGATATACACACACACATATACACCTTGCTAGTACCAGGTTTGACCCACTTTTACCTTCAGAACTGCCTTAATTCTTCATGACATAGATTCAACAAGGTGTTTGAAACATTCCTCAGAGACTCGTCGTTGACATGACAGCGTCACGCAGGTGCTGCAGATTTGTCGACCTCACCTTCATGATGCAAATCTCCTGTTCCACCACATTCCACTGTTGTCCTGTCGGATTGAGATCTGTTGACTCACTGTCATGTTCAAGGAACCAGTCTGAGGTTCCTGTTCTTGGCTGACAGGAGAGGCACCCGCTCTGGTCTTCTGCTGCTGTAGCCCATCTGCTTCAGGTTCGACATGCTCTTCTGCAAACCTTGGTTGAGCTACTGTTGCCTTTCTATCAGCATGAACCAGTCTGGCCATTCTTCTCTGACCTCTGCCATCGACAAGGCATTTTCTCTCGGAGAACTGCCTCTCACTGGATGATTTTTCTTTTTCAGCCCTAGAGATGGTTGTGCGTGAAAATCCCAGCAGATCAGCAGTATCTGGGATACTCACACCAGCCCGTCTGGCACCAAAAACCGTGCCACGTTCAAAGCCACTAAACTCACCTTTCTTCCCTGTGCTGGTGCTTGATGTGAACATTAACTGAAGCTCCTGAACTGTATCTGCATGATTTTATACATTATGCTAATCACACACACATACACACACACACTGTAACACTGTATCTGCTGTCCATATTGTGCACATCGTGCTCCAGCATCGGAAACATCACCTGATTGACCAATTGTGGGTATGTCTGTAACTATTGAGGACTTAATTACTGAGAGCCATTGTAATTAATGACACCTGTTTGAACTAAAGCTCCACCCACCAGCAGCATCAGTGAACGGTGTCATCCGTCCATCCATCTCCCAGGTAAGTCCTGTGCCGAGTGCCAGGCGCGTGACTCTCATGAAGCACGCCGCCACCCCGCATCAGACCGCCGTGCCGCGTGCCAGGCGCGTGACTCTCATGAAGCACGCCGCCACCCCGCGTCAGACCGCCGTGCCGCGTGCCAGGCGCGTGACTCTCATGAAGCACGCCGCCACCCCGCGTCAGACCGCTTTCTGCCCCTTACCACACAAACTGCCTCCTGTTCAATTATGTTTCGCGTCATCCCAGTTAATCTGACCACTGTTGCTGAGTTTTGTCCACATGACTAACTAAACTCATCACTTGTTATTTGTGTCTGAGTATTAATATGGTACAATTTTCGTGATTGATGAGCAGTCTGTGAGTCTGGCTGTTACACAAAGCAATTTTTTGCTTAGCTGGATAACTTGTCAGATTTAAGGTTGTGAATGATGATAATGTCCATGACTACCTTAAATCCAACAAGTTATCTGGTTTAGCAAGAAATCCTGCTTCGCGGAACACTCCCCTGCTGTGTTGTTGTTGCTGTTGTTGGAATTTTTATTTGAAATCTGAAATTTGTAGGATCGCCAGCTGTGTGTTAAGATGAACACCCTTTGAAGTTTGGCCTGCTTCAGTAAGCAGTGGTGCGGCGGTGATGCCTGACGTCAGGCAGGCTGGTGTCGGAGCGCTGGTGACGTCCCATCATCGCCTTGGATACCGAGGGCTTTCCCGGCTGTGCTGCACACGCTCTGAGCTGCGACAGCGGCGTGGTGTGGGACCGTAAGGCGTCGTGCGTTTGTGGGAAAGCCCTGATGGTCTCATTCCACGAGGTGGTGGTGTTCCAAAGCCTGGGGGGGCGGGGGCAGAGAGGGCCTGCAGTTCAGAAAGTGTCCGTAATTCATCTGGAACGGTTTATTGTGAAGTGTGTTACCCCCCACCCCCACCAGAGGGATTTGTTTGCTTTAACTGATCCCAATAGCCCATGTGCTGCTGTTCCAGTTTGCTCTTAAAGTAAGACCCCCTCCCAGTTCTCCCAGCCAGTGAGCTAGGCCTTCCGTCAGCATTGCTATTGATGGCGTAGCCCCTGCTGTACTTCACATGGCTGCCCCAGAGGTGCCTGGCAGCCCTCCTTAGTGTAGCCCTTAGCATTGTCCTCCATGATGGGGCTCAGAGCGGGACGGCCCTTTGAGCTCCCTGTCTGGGGAGTGGAGCTGGTGGCGAGGCCCTCTCTCAGCACGGCCATGTCGGGGGAGGGGGGCTGGTCCCCGGGGTCTCGGCCGGGACGTTTATTTATTGTTAATATCACCTAGATGCTTGCTGTCACACCCGGCCTGGCTGCCTGTAAGACGTCACCACTTTAGGTGCTGTCAGGACCGGCTGGCCCCAGAGGCTCATGGGACATCTGCAGGAAGCTGGCCTTTTCCTCCTAGTGCCTCGTAAGTCCCAAGGCTATAAGTAATGATGTGTTTAACATGCTGCCTTTCTGAGAGAATGCCGTGTGTATGTCAGGGCTTTGCTGCAGAAGCTGATACGTGCAATAAAGTGGCTTTTTACATGAATGCTGGTAGCAACGTGGGTTTGATGTGCTGCTCCGTTCTTGCTTGAGATGTGGGTAGAAGAAGCTGTCATGGCATGTTTCTGTGGAACTTTTTTGGATAGAGGCTGGTACATGGATTCCCTTTTCCGGCACTTTTAATAATGGAAAATCCTGCATTGGTGATCTGATCTTCGGGGCCTTGCACGGCTCAGAGTGGGGGATTGTGGGTAATGTACAATGCTGCAGGGGGCTGCTGTGTTCAGAGGTGGCTAAAGGCAGCAAAAGGGGGGAGGATCCCCGGGGGGGCAGAGCTGTGCAGTCGGTGGGTCATTAAGGTTACATTTCTGTAGCGTGCCTTGCCCTTCGGCCCACGAGACGCCTGATTGGTTCTCAGGGTTCATGCTGCCAGTCATCTGGGATAGTCTGGGATCTGATTTCTATGTTGGGTGAGTAGATCACAGGCAGCGTGGTAACATCTCTGCATTTTGTGTTGAAACTGGCACTAAAACATTTGATTCTTCTGAATTTAAAATGTAATGCTGGCTATTTTAGAATTGTACAGCTAGATTAGAACAATCAATCCCAGTTTTAAGAAGCAACAAGTGAGTCTTAGAGCTTTGGCTCCCTCTAGTGGAGACTGTGAATCTGCAGGAGTTTCCCGGTTTTGTCCCAGAGTGTGTCGGTGTTGCTTATATCCTTCAGAGGCTCTGACGGTCACATTGCTGAGATCAAACCTGCTGAAGTTTAAATGGTACACTCTCCGCTGCGTCACCCCTTAAATCCTCTCACGCATATTCTGTCTCACCAGCTCTTTCCCTGTGCATTTGCTATTATGAGACTCCGCTACCTGTGCCCCCCGCTCCCCATACCTCCTCCTTTAATCCACGGAAAGATGGATGTCCCCGCTGCACTGACAGCACTCCCGTAACAGACGCGCCGCGATCCATCAGTCCCGTAATGGGACACGGGTTTTTAAAGCAGAAACGCGCCCGGCCGAGCTGAGCGTCGGGGGCTGTGAGGAAGTTAATGTAATATACACACACTGTCAGCGCGCTCCGTAAACAAGGCTGAGCGATGCCCCCCCGGCTGACGTCCAGAGCTTCCGCTGTCTTGTGGTGTGTCTGTTCAGAAACTCGCCTTCCCACCGCACCCTGACCCCAGCCAGTCTGCTCTCTGTGTTCCTCCCTCCCCGCGAGATGGGCCCCTTGGGGCTTCCTGGCGTGTTTCTGATGATGATGAAATGTGCAAGACTCTGTTTAGGAAAGACGGATCCCTTTTTTTTTTTGACTCCTCTCCTTGTTGCCGCGGTTGCATCTGTAGCAATTGAATTAGTTTCATCTCTTAAAAGTAAAGAGTTCTGGGTAAAATGAGTGTTCGGCTGTTGTGAATTTCACATTTCACTTCTGTTCAAGGGCCAAGATGCGAATCGGATGCCGTTTGGAAAGTATGTTAAGCTGTTTCTGTGGTGTGAATAGCGCGCTTTCGGAGAGCCGTGCTCAGGTCGGTGTAGGGGGAACTCCCACCATGCCTGGAGGTGGAGGAACCTCCAGAATGTCTGGAGACCCTTGATGTGATTTAAGGAGCTGGGCTTTTGACCAGAGGGTCACAGGTTGGAGGTGCACACGCAGTGATGCTGCCCTCAGCTTTACCACAGACCTTCATGCCGCCAGAAATCCCAGCTGCAAAGCTGGGTACAGATTAAATTAAAGGCTGTTTAAGTTGCTTAATGTCGGCATAAACCAATGTTGAGAAATGCTTGTTATGAATGCTTGCTGAACACTGACATCGGAGTGGTCGCCTTTGAAACTTTTGATCAGAGCCAAACTTCTTGTGCCTTATTAGGTGAGGCCCTGGAGGCTGGTGATCACGTCTTCCCCAAACCCAGATCATTCTTGGCTGATCTCCTCCAGAGCGACTCTGAGCCTCAAACCCCAAACCACGCTGCCAACCCACTGGGTTCTCCGCTTGTGGAAAGTGGATCTCCTGATACCCCCGCCCCCCCCCCCCCTCCATGTTTAACTTGCGGATTCAGGTCTGGACGGGCCGCAAAAGCAAAGTGAGCTGATTTGGCGCCACGTGTCCGCGGAAAAGCCGGCGTTCAGGGTTCTCCTCGGCCCCCGGAGGACCCGACGGAAACGGTAATCCATCCATCATGGATGCTGCACACCCCCGCAATGGCGGCCTCCCCATTCCCTGGAAGGCGAAGGCTTTCCAGAGCAGCCATTGCTCTGTACCCCAATAGCAGGGCGCTGGATGTGGCTGCCGGGTCAGGATCCCGCTGATCCAGCCCATCCTCTGGTGCTTCCCAGTCTCACCTTCAGTAGCGAGACCTCCTGTATCTCCAGAGCAAATGCTCGTGGGTTTGGGGGTGCAGGTCTAAATGAAGATCCGCCAGATGGCCTCGCCATCGATCACTTCCACACGTTGGACTTTGTGTGCTCTGCAGATCATCCCTGAGGCATCATGCCTGTGATCATGTCAGCTATGGAGGCTGGAGGGGTGTTTGTGTGCTGTCACCAGGCGGCCGGTGCTGTGGGGGACACCATCCTGCAGGGGGCGCTGGCATTCTAAGAAGCAGCTGCAATCGTATCAGCCAATCAGGTGGCACATTTAAAGCCCAGGTGAATGAAGAGAAGGGTTTGAATAAAATGGTGCTTCTGCAGTGTGTATTTGGAGTGGGGGGGGGGGGGTGAGGGTCCTGACAGAATGAAGTGTTAGCAGGCTAGCAAGCTGCCTGTTTTGCTTTCTTTACTTTTCCCATCTCTTGGAGGGTCTCCCTGCAAATGAGAACCTTCTGGAACAGGACCAGCAAATGTGCTCTGTTTCCCTAGCTGGTCTGGTCCTGGTGTCAGGCCTTCCGCCCATGAGGATTGGGTCGGAGCTCAGCCATCGCAGTGGCGCCCCAGTGCCCAGCTTCATTGTTGCCCCCCACCCACCATCCGTATGTAGAGGGCTTTGCTTCTGCCCTGTTGAACATGACAAATTTATTCCTTAACTGTTCTTTACACCCTCAAAGGAAACATACCCCCCAGTGATACCACCAGTGAAGGGAATCTGGTTTAAGTCATGGGTGTGGACCCTAAACCCCCCCCCAGGCCTTTTAGACACTTTGGCTGGTGCTGGGCCATGGGGGGGGGCTCTGTGTGCAGTACGAGCTCCTCCCCAGCTGCCACGCCCCAGGCACGCTCTCTCTTACCCAGTAGGTGTGCTGTTCCACTCCCCTGCTGCTTCACAGGCTCTGTCTGGGTATCAGGGACCCTTAATGTTGCCCTTAGGGCTATCAGGTCAGGAAGGGGTCCCTAGCAGGTTTCCACTGGTTACTGGTGACTTTTGAGGACAGACTCCTCAGACTCCTTAGGAGAGGCGCGTTTAGATGGATGTTTGCTGGAATGAGACTCTGCTGGGTAACTTTTTATTGAAGGATCTCATAAATAAGGACAGGGCTGTATGCAGGTACAGCCAGGTCTCAGTTCTAAGGCTTTGTGTAGAGTAATCGTCACAGGAAGGTTTCCTGCTAGTTTAAATACTAGAACTCGTGGCCATAGGTGGAAATTAGCAGGAGAACATTTTAAACTGAATTTGAGGAAGCACTTCTTTACACAGCGTGTTGTTAGAGTATGGAATAGTCTTCCTGTTGGTGTAGCGGAAGCTAAAACCCTGGGTTCCTTTAAATCAGAGCTAGATAAGATTTTAACAACTCTGAGCTATTAGTTAAGTTCTCCCGAATGGGTTCCTCCCATTTGTAAATTTCTTATGTTCTTATGCTAATGATTTTTCAGGATTGTTATGGGTTTTCTGTACATTTAGTAGTATTTGCTCAGCTAGCAATCAGAGGACAAACTCCATCTCTGTTTGGCTGCTTATAAATCTCACTGCAGTTCTTCCAGTAGACAGACATCCCCTAAGATCCGCAGTACGGCTACGGTTCTCTGTCTGCCGGGCCTCGCAGGTAGTGCCGGCCTGTTCTGGGCCGGCGGGCCGCCAGCCTGCCTGGGAAGTAAGCGACCGCCATCCGTGTTTCCAGGAAGAGGGTCGCTCTGCGCTCACACCCGCCGGCGTGAAATGGACCCCGCCAAATCCAGCTTTATTTAATAACCAGATGGAAATCTGGGCCGTGGGGGGGGGGCATTCCAGCTGCTATTTATAGAACCGTAAAAAAGTGAAATGTGCAGACATGCCTTATGGGTCCGAGCTGGTGAAACCTTCTTCCGGAAGCTTCCATCACTGCTTATTTACTTCTTGACCCTTTCCAGAGCTCAGCCCAGGCTTCTTCCCTCTCTCTGCAGAGTGATTTATTTTCTGTCCGGCCAACCAGAAAATCCAGACCATCAGTTGCTCCAGAGCCCCCCGCACCCCCAGTCCCTGCCAATCGCTGTAAATGACTACCACATGGTCCCACTGCGTCTCCCACGTTTCAGCCGATCACTCGCCGTGAAGGGCTCGTGTGAACGGGATTGCAGTCGGGCTAATTATATTACCAGCGTGGCTAGCAAGGGCTACCGTACTGTGGGGGGGCGGGGGGTGGGGGGGTGGCCAGGGCATGTTAGCATCCTCAGTGAGGAGCTGGTGAGCATGACGGTGACCCTGGGGGGGGGCTGGCCTTCCTGGCTGACTCTGGGTCCCTCAGCCGTGATTCAGGTGGTCAAGGTGAACTTCCGTCTGTGTTTGTCCTTTAAATATGTGTATTTCATAAGCTATGCCTACTTGACGCAGTATTTCGGTTTAGTTTTAAACTAAAAGTGGAGCCTTGAAGTGGAATTTAAAATTTAAATCTTTACATTTAAAATCCCTGGAGCTGTAATTCACTGCCTTAATCAAGCAAGATAAACTGGAGTCGATCTTCACTTCTTTTCCAGTGTCTTTTGAAGACAGTCAGAGGGGGCACTGAAGCTCAGTGATGCTGGGCGTGTGATCGGAAGGTTGCCGGTTCAAATCCCAATGGGAGGCGGAGGGGTTGAGCAAGGCCCTCAATCCCCAGATTCTCCCAGGACGGCCTGACCCTGCTCTCTCCACTGTACATCTCTTTGGGTAAAAGTGTCTGCATGAATGATCAAATGACGAATGACTGCATGACCGAACAGCCAGTGACGTGTGAAGGATGTCTCCGAATCAACTGTCCCTCAGCCAGAGATGGTGAGCTTCATGGAGTCTGCAGATCACGTGGTGTCACACAGCCCTCAGTCCACACGCCGTACCATAAAGGGCATCAAACCCACAACCTCTGTCCTGCCACCGTTCCAGAAGGAGCTTTGCTGTAGGGTCGGGGCTCAGGTAAGACACGTAATTACCAGTGGGAGTGGATCGTGCTCAGACTGCTTGATGCTGCTCTGTTCTGGGTTATTGCTTAGCGTAAGATTCTTGCACTGGGGAATCCCTCCCCCGCCATCTCTGTAATGAGTGCACGCCTGTGTAAGGCGGTGGGGGCGAGGGGGGGGCGGGGGGGGTGCTCGTTA
>JAODJU010000025.1:20838955-20852742 GCA_026776725.1 Gnathonemus echidnorhynchus | reverse complement strand
CTGAATGTTCTATAAATGCATAATGAATGCATTATGAAGGTGCACTTAATATAAAGTGTTACCAAATAAACTAAGGCCTGCATGTGCAGCTTTTAGTATGGTTTGCCCTTTTAATAATCTTCGCTCTGATGGTGAATTGAGCTCACTGTGGCGCCTGTGGACATGCGGAAGCATGTTTTTTGTGCTATTTGTGTATGTTATCAGTCTTTTACAATGTTTGCACGCAATTCTTGTCTTGTCTGTGCTTTTCTCGCCGTTTTCGTTTGTGATTTCCGGAAAGCAAAGTACTTTAATCAAAGGTCAAACTGTAGATTGTGGACAATCCTACAAACAACTGGGAATGATTATAGACTCAAACCTCACGTTTGGATTAAACTGTGAAGCTCTGTGTAGAAAGGGGCACCAGCGCCTGTTCTGTCTGAGGAAACTGAGCCACTTCCACATTGACAGATCCATCATGAGCCTGTTTTATCAGGCTTTTACTGAATCAGTTTTATTGTTTGGGTTAGCGGCTCGGTTTGGGAATCTTTCAGTGAAAAATAAAAACTCACTCAATCAGATAATTAGGTGGGCTGGCAGGCTGATTGGTGAACCACAGGCAAACTTGGGGACTCTATACGTGAGACAAATACAGCGCATAACCAGCTCAGTATTACTTGACATTTATCATCCATTACATACAGAGTTTCAGCTTCTTCCATCTGGCCGCAGGTCCATAATTCCCAGGTGCAGGACAAAACGATACAGAAACAGTTTCATTCCGGCAGCAATTACACTAAGGAATAAGTTATAAGTCATAGCTATTTATATTGTTAGGATTTTATTATTTTATTTATTTATTTATTATTATTTAACTGATAGTGCTGTTTTTACTGTTCATTGTTAGGGATGGACCCCATATTGTGGTATAATGAGAGATGTGTGATATGTGTTTTTTGTGTTTCTCCTATTTCGGTTTGTGTGTGGACTCTGTACTGCAAACAAAATTTACCTTCGGGTATCAATAAAGTAACTTGAACTTGAAGCTGAAACGCTGCCACAACCGCCGATTTAAGATCAGGGGGTGTGTCCTCAATTTCAAATTCGCTCGCCATCTCGCGTTCGGTGAAAACCAAAAACTAACGTATGACGTCGACGTGAACACGCAGTGACGACTGACTTCTAACTGAGCGATTCATTTTCCACACACGGCCGTTTTAAATCATCATACATTTACATCGATTTTTAACCGATTCGCGATTCATCGGTACATGCCTACTGATTGGCTGTGCATGAAGTAATTTAGAAGTGGCCACAGCTCTGAGCTGCTCTCACCCCTCAGGCGTGCTGTCCAGCTCGGACTTCCTGTTGTCCTTGGGGCTGTATTTGGTGAAGATCTCCAGGGCCAGGTCTTCATACATCTGCCTCTGCTCCGGCCTCAGGCTCTCCAGGGACTCGAGCCTGATGAAGGCCCGTGAGCAGGTTCCGAAGGCCCGGTTGGCAGAGGAGCAGATGGCCAAGAGTGAGTAGATCTCCACAGCAGGGATGATGTCCTCATAGTCACGGAGATGCAAAGCTACAGGGAGGTTACCGTACATGTTACTTCTTGTTTGCTTTTATAAGATCACATCATTCCGTATCTGAGTAAATTACATCGTGTTATGCGCTTTCCTATTGTCAAAGTGTGAGATTTATGAGTCATAAACCAGAGCTGATGAGCATTTATGGGTCTGGTTAGTCAAACAAAGTCATGTGAAATAACGCCATCGTGCCCCAGAGCTTATCGCTGGATTTCTGGATCCTAAGAGGAAATTTTCAAACAAGTCGTCTTCTGATACTTTTGAAGGCCGAGGTGAAGCTCAGTGAGGTGTGTTTGTGAGCAGGTCAGTACTGACCAGATGCCCATGGTACGTCTCCCCAGTGAGAAGTTGGTGTTTGGCCCAGCGATAACCGGTTACATCACAACCCCACCAGCAGGGATCTTAGCACGGTACACAGACTCCGTCCCCTGGTCTGATGTAGTGCGTCCTGATCTGGGCTGTATGTCAGCACGTGTACACAGGTGGCCCATCAGCGAGCCGGGCCCCCCTCGCTTCTCCCAGCAGACAGAGCCCAGCGTGATCCTGTTTACCCTCCAGACCCGGGTGATTCACTGCCAGGCCGCCATAAACACAAGACACATTTTTCACGGGAGCGGTTGGGTACGGAGCGTGGTAACACGTGCGGATGCTTATTTGAGCGAGGGTGGGGGCAGGTCCCTGCCAGGCCATCCATGGCTCACTGTTTATCTGCTGAGAAAGCCCAGGCCCCCGTCAGACGGCCCCACACTTTGCTCTCTTTATAGACCTGCTTCTCCAGCACACACACTAACCGGTGTCCTGGTTTGGTTCGAATTAAAGACCCACTGCGCTTCCCCAAGGTCCAAGTACTGCCACATTCACAGTGTGGACGCCGTTTCAGACACATCAAACGCTGACCCCACTGCCCTCCCTCTCCGACCCCTGAGGTCAAACGGCGGCCCTGTGAAGTCACCCCGGGAGGGCCAGGTCATCGCTCTGGGCTCTGGTTCAGCCTGACCTGACGACCTCCATCTATGCGCTCTGCTCCCCCACGGGATGGGAAAGAACATCTGCAGGCTCTGGGCCTTCAGAGCATGATGTTCTTCACGCTGAACCTTGAGGACAAAGGGAGTGAAGGGACCCCCCCCCCCCAGTACTCTCAAACAGAAAAACTCTTTACACTGTCCATGGGGAGCAGCTCACGGCACCCAGCTCCCCATGCCACACAATGACACTGTACTGGAATTATAATGCCCCCTACTGGCTCACTGGCACAACAAACCAGCCCGCATCCCTGAAGTGGGCCATTTCAAAACCATAAGACTGTTGAAATGGCCAAGGAATGCAGAGAGTGTACCCACCCGGGCGAGGGGGCTGTACCCGCCTGGGCGAAGGGGGCTTTCCCGCTCAGGAAGAGGGGGCCTGTACCTGTCCTCATGGCCGCATCCACGTAGCTCTCGTACAGCTGCCTCTGTGCCAGCAGGAAGAAGTGGTAGGCCTCAGCGCCGCGCCAGGCGCTGTCCACAACACGGCTGTCTGACGACACGTCCTCCTCCAGCAGCCCGGCCAGAGCGGACGTGGCCTGATGGGGGCACCGTGCAAACCACATGACCACCAGGCCTGGGGAGCTGCGGGGTGCTGAAACTCTGCCGAAGGGCACAGAGTGCAGCTCTTTCCCCAGATGAAATGTTTCTGGCGAGTGTCAGTATTTGGGTGTGAAAGTTTGTAATGCATGCGGCGGCCAGAAGGGGGCCCACCTCGGACTTGCGGCCCTGGGCGCGGTCGTGCTGCGAGGCCTTCATCTGGCCGTGGTAATCCTCCACGAGCAGGGCTGCCAGCACGTACAGCTTCTTCACCCTCAGCGGCTTGGTCCTCCTCTTGGCCTCGTCGTCGGCAATCTGGGGCGCGATCACATGGCCCCGTTAAGCGCATACGTGGCCCCTCACTTACCCGCCACGCCAGCTGCCAGTCCTAATGGAGCCCACCGTGTTTACAGATAGGTGGCCCCCAGCACCTGTCACCCTGTCACCTTGAACATGAGCTTGGCCGCCTCCAGGAAGTGCCGCGCCTTGCGGTACAGCTCCACCGCCTCCAGCGTCTTGTTCTTCTCCAGCAAGTGTGAGGCGTACTTGGCCAGGAGTGAGCCGATCTCCTTCATGTTGTGATCCTTGGCCAGCTCCACGGCCTTGTTCCACTGCGAACACAGCGAGGACACGTGAGCGCTATAGACGCGAGGCCGCGGGCCTGTACGCCCCCAGCGGGATCGGCGGTGCCGGGTGCGAGTCACACGGGCACTGTGGGGGCCACTTCCTCTGACCATCTGCAGCTACGTGGCTGACTGGCGAGAAGAGGCCAAATTAACACGCTGATCAGAGACACGAGGGTGCAGACACGCCCATTTCCTGTGCGAGACTCCATTATCGCCGTGAGGGTCTAGGTCGCCATAGCAACGAGAGGATAATTACCACTCTGTTATTTCTGCAACGAGGCAGTGTGACTCAGTAAACGCAGAGGGGAGGTGGCCGATCCCATCCCTGACTGTCCTGCCGACGTCCCACCCCGTCCCACGCGCACACCGGACCTCACCTGGTTCAGGTGCACGCAGGCATCCACTGCGGCCTTGGGCTGACTGCACCTCAGGTACGCGCCAACGGCCTGCTCGCACATGCCCACCGTGACGAACATCTGCCCGATCTCCTACGGTTGAGGCCAAAGGACACACTCAGATGTCATGTGATCCTTCCCATCACACTCCAGGCTCCGCCCCCCCTGGGGCTCCGCCCCCCTGAGGCTCTCACCGGCAGCAGCTTGTGGTTCTCCGGCAGTGAGCCGGCCAGCCTCTCCAGGCCATCGTAGTCCTCCAGCATATAGTAGCACTCGGCTAGCCGCTCCTGGTTGCGGCCCTGCAGGTAATACTGCACGGCGTTCAGCCTGGAACGAGGATCATGGCTCAGGGCTCATGAGACTGACTGCAAAATCAGTGCAGACTGACTCCTTGGCACCACCCGCATTAAATGACTGACAGCCAAGAGGTCCCATCAGACCTAGCTTCCTTAAAGCTTCCTTAAACCCCTCGTGAGATTGTTACCATTTCTGTCGGTCCGCAAAGTAATCCCCGATGGCATTGTAGGCCTGCTCCAGCAGAGCGTCGTCGCTGTCCCCCGAGCCAGACTTCAGCAGCTGCAGAACCCGGAACCAGTCGCCCAGCTTGATCCGCAGGCCGATGGCCAGGTCCCTAGGCGGGGGGACGGGGGTTGGGTTCAGGGGAAGCCGGCAGGGGCCTGGCTGCGTGCAGGACCGCAGACGCAGACGCCTCACCTGCGGTCCATGTCCAGGTACATGCGCTCGGCCTCCTCAAAGCGGCCAAAATAGGCGGCCACTTCGGCTTGCTTCATGGCCTCGCTGTGCAGGTGGGCCAGCCGCTTGACCAGCTCGATGCCCTGGTAGTCCCCACAACGCACAAAGGCCTGCTCTGCAGTGGCCAGGTCCAGCTTCTGCAGGCCCGCCTCGGCCAGCAGGCGCCTGTGTGACGGACACCGGGGGGCACTGCTGAGTAGAGCGACCTGCTGCCTCAGGTCTGTGCAGCGGGTCTGGGGTGACTGCACTGCTGTTCAGCAGTGGCCCTTCCGCAGGCCACATACAGACCACAGACTTTACACACAGTCCTCACTCTGTATACACAGGACACGCACTCTGCACGCGGCCCTCACACGGGACACGGGACACGCACTCTGACATGCACTGTCATTTCAGGGGCATTAACGGGGGCTACGTCCTCCTCCATGCTGATGCAGCGGTTCAGCAGTGTCCCCCCCAGGCTCACGGACAGTCCCTTAATGGGATGGGAGGGGTTGACAGAGAGTGTGGACTGAGCTCTGCTTTTGACCCGTACCTCCAAATTCCACCATAGGCTGTGAGAAGTGACAAGGGGAGCTCAACTGGACTGGCTAGACAGCCACACACACGCATGCACCCAGCATACCCCCCCCCCCCCCCCCCCGGCGGTCTGGATCCTCCACAGATCGCTGGTGCAGAGGCAGGCTTAGGGATGAATGGCTCCCATTGTCCATTCATCTCCGAGATGGTGGCCGAATCACGGGCTTCGCTGACATCACGTCTCCCGCTGCAGCCTCGGAAAAGGCTCTCGCCTGGCAGGGTCGTTACCAGAGTCGGGGGTGTGGGTTGTCCTCGATGAACTGCGATGCATCCTCGATGCCAACCTTCTCCATCAGCGCCCGGCTGTCCCTCAGCGAGCGGATCTCAAAGTTGATCAGGTAGTCCTTGTTGGGCCTCTCAGGGTCCTAAACACAGTGTCTGTGTGTATGTCAGTGTGCATGTACGTGTGTGTCTGTGTGTATGTCAGTGTGGGTGCGTGTGTGTGTAGAGAGGGATGCGTGGATACCACTCCTTTACCTTCAGGATCTCATCCAACAGGACTGACTTTATCTCCAGGTCCTCAAAGCTGCAGATGTAGCCAGACGTCTGGATCGGCTCCTGAATGCGTGACGAAGGGAGAATCGGAAACACGATCAAACACGCCGTTAAAGTTTCATCTCCCCGAAATGTGCCGATTTGTAGAAACGTGTAATATGATGAATGTCAGCGACTCAGAGGCGTCATGCTACATTTAAGAGCATGGTGTGAAGCGTGTGCGTTCCAGTACCGTGTCAGCGCACACGGGGAGGGCGTGTGCTTCCACATTAGCCGAGCGGATCTCCAGCCCGGTTTCTCACCCCGAGGAGGCCCCAGGGGAGAGTGCCGGCTTTTCACCGGGGGCGAGAGCCTCCCACATGGCTCTGGGGTTTATTTTCATAGTGCAGTGAGGACTTTGCCTGCCCAAAGACTGTAGGGCCCAAGGGAAAACACACTGGGGGGGGTGAGCCTACGTGCCACGTGCCCACCGCCTCACCTCGGGGTCCAAGTTCCGGAAGACGTACATCCTGGTCTTCTCCATCATGGCAAACAGGTCGGGGTTGTCGCTCGCCCACTGCATGTCCCACACGTCCTTCCGCTCGAACTTCAGCTGGTCCCCCGCCGCCTGTGCTCCCCCCGGGCCGCCATCCCCCCCAGCCCCCCGGGGCTCCAGGTCAAAGAACGTTAGCACCCCCGCAATGTCGATGATGGCCAGCCGGCTGCGGGAGATAAGCACCCCATGATCGGTAGAGCTGCGTCCCCTCATGATAAAGCAGACAATCACAGGTCGCAGTGACAGACATGGCTAGTGCCAGGGCAGGATTTCACCTGGAGTTGCAGTTGAGGGAGACCTGGTAGGCACGGTAACTGGGCGTGTACCGCTGCACCAGGCTGACGCCAGGCAGGCTGTACCTCTGGATGGTGCCGGACTCCCGGGCCTGATCACAAACACTCACATCAGCAGGGAAAGTCACATTAAGCTCATTTAGGGATGCAGTTTATAATTGGTGTCATATTAAGGCTGTAGGTGACACAACTGTTATTAGCAGTTAGTGGGGGAATTAAGGGGCCAGTTCAGGGACGTTCCGCACTAACAGCCAGTTCAGGGATGTACTGCAATAAGAGTCAGGCCAGGGACGTTCCACACTAAGAGTCACCTCTGGGACATACCACAATAAGAGTCAGCTGGGGTACATACTAAAATAAGAGTCTTATCTGTCGCTGTCATGCAGCAGATGGGATCTCTGGTCGTCTAAGAAAAGAAAAACAAACATACACCTGAGACAGACGGCCACCTACAAACTGCAGTGAATGAAGAGAGAGCATCTCAACAGGGTTTTCAGAGTCAGATCACAATTCCTCCTCCACCCATGATTAAAAGCAACCACCCAGGAAAGAGCGACCGGCCCTAATAACTATGTGCAAAGCGGGGAGGTGGTGTCGCACTCGCTGACTCAGAGACAGCACCCGGTGTTTATCGTCGTCGTCAGCAAACGCTTGGGGAAATAAGAGCAGGGGGAGGAGAGGGGCACTCACAGCGGCGGCCTTAGAGAAGTCCAGCGAGCCGTCCGCCACGTTATCGTCGATGTGATACACCCTGAAGGGACGACAGGGGGTGAGAGACCCGAACGTGACACCACAGGGTAACAGAACCTTCCGGGCAGCTGCGCCCCCGGGCCTCACCTCTCCCTGCCCTCCTTCCTGGTCCGGGTGACCTGATTAATCTCCAGGGCGGTCAGCTTCTTCGCCACACGGTACTGCCAGATGTAGAAGCCTTCTCTGGAAGCAGCGATGACGAGGGTCTTCGTCACGGTTACAAACAGCGGCTCTGAGGAAGGCCCGTCAGGGACGGTTAACTCCGCAGGAGTCAGACATGGTGTATGTTTAGTCTGAGAAAGATTCACGACCCAGTGCAGATCCCAGTGCAGTTCCCATGGAAGGGGCTCACAGGTGCCCCAGCATCTGTGTCTGCTTCTGCCTCAGCTGGAAACACGAGGCTGAACGTTCATTCATAACCTCTCCTCCGTTGTCATCTTTCTTTATTTCATTTCTTTGTCCTCCCTTTTCCATGTTTTTGTATTATTCTGTCTTAATGATCTTGTAATGTAATCACAACACACCCATGTAAAGTGACTCTGTTGTGAAAGCAGCGACGTGAAAATAAAGTGAACTGAACTGAATAAGCTAATGTGTACGTAGCACGGCCATTCTCCGAAGGCACACAGAGCATTAATAATACGACTAAACGCTGCCATCGCCGTACTCTCCAGCTTCACTGTGTGCCTTTTTAGTGCCTTCGGACGTCCACACCTTCTGGAACTTTCCACCGCACTGACGCCTGACCGCGGCCCCTGGCACAGCTTCCCGAGAGAGAGAGGAATTTTGCGGCATGCCTGGCGAGGCGGGAGCCTTTGCCCAGACGCTGTGAAAGGCCGGCTGTGGCGGGGTTAGTCTCCGCCAGACTCCGCCAGACTCCGCCGGCCCTTTGAGGCTGGTGAGCGCAGACGGCGACGCCGCGGTGGGGCCCTTCTGGCATGTCAGTGAGGCCCCCGGGGATGATGGGGCCAAGCAACGTCACACCAGACTGAGAGCACCCCCACGGAGAGCACAGAGCAGGAGACACTACTCACCGATGTCGATGTATTTGGAGTCCAGTGGTGTCCCAATCGAGTTACAGAGGACCAGCACGAACTGGAAAAGCAGACAGAGTGCAGCAGGGTCTGTAAGAGGAAGCTTTAGAAGGCAGAGAGCATACAGCCCAAGAGAGCTCCTCAACGTGATGACAGGAGACAGATTAGAGGGTACAGATTACATCACCACCGGCACAGACACCCAGCATGCCTCACACCAGCCCGGTCCTGGAGGCCCAAAACTGGCAACCGCGTTAGCTAACATCGCTCCGCCAAACAGAGACTGAACGCGAGGGCAGCGGAAAGACGCCCCCCAGCACCGCGACCCTCCAGGAACGAGATCACGCAGAACACGAGCCGGCACAGTGGACAACACGAGGCTGGGGGGGGGGGCATACCATGGCGCTCGCCGATTCCGGCTCAGCATCCTCCTGGCCGCCGCAAGCGTGGCAGACAGAGACACGGGTCAGAGGGGGGGGGACTTTTTTTGCATTTATATTTAGCAGACATACATTATTCAGAAGGCAGGGTCACACAGTAAATGGGGGCTTAAGGGTCTTGCTCAAATCACATGCTGACACTGTGATTTGAACACAGAACCTTCACCTGCTGAGAGACACAGTGCCCTCACCTAAAGCCCCCACGGGCATCAGGACATTTGTTTAACTCTCTCTCTCGGTTCTGAGGTTGCTAGTGGTCTAAAGTCAGAAACACGACTGAGGCTGGGGGCTGATGGGGGGGCGCATACCTGAGGGTGAGAGTCGTCTGCCTTGGTGGCCAGGATGCAGAAGTCCCCACAAGTGCTGATGGACAGCAGGCTCTTGACATACTTGACATACTTCTCGTTGTTCTTGGTGTCCCAGAAGACCACGCAGTACTCCAGGCGGTCAGGGCGGGTGTAGGCGTACACCACTGTGTTGGAGCAGTAACCCCACTGTCCACCAGATCGTGGGAGGGAAGGAGGGGGAACAGGAAGCTTTAGAAGGCAGAGAGCATACAGCCCAAGAGAGCTCCTCAACGTGATGAAGCAGCACTTTCTTCTTCGTGACAGGAGACAGATTAGAGGGTACAGATTACATCACCACCAGCACAGACAGACAGCAGGAAGGCATAAGTGTACCTGAAGCCGTCTTCCCGAGCGAAACCTTCTACGAGGTGCTAACGTTCAGAAGCCCAAAAAGGGTTTGCAGAACCATGTCGGGTCACAGTGCCAGTCAGTCCCATAGGCGACATAGGCAGCCACCTAGGGCATCAACTTCTGAGGCGGCCACTGTCTCAGCAGTCGATTTCACTTTGCCGTCAATGGGGGCACCGGTAGTGATGCTCAAATACTGTGGGCGTCACATTGGCTAGAACCGGTACTGCATGGTCATGTGATCAACTCAGGGGCGTCCTAATCATGGCCCTGCAAGGGGGCGCACAGGAGCGCAGTGTGGGCCCCACTGCACCTGATTAGCCCCGGGCAGAGAACAAGAGCCAGGCCAGCGAAATATTAATCCTGAAACGTAAACGGTAATTTTCTGCAGCGTGTCGGCTGCTCGGTGTCAGCATGGAGGCCTGTCAGCATGCTGGGCCATTAGCAAGCCAGACCATGCATGGTCAGCAAGCGAGATGTTGGCCAGGCTGAACTGAAGAGCTCTCAGTGTCAGCATCACGGGGAGCCATGGATCAAACTGGCCAGGAGAGCAAAAAATTCTGAGGGCGTCATCTAAATGGGGACACGCAGCCACACCCACAACCCGTCCTCCAAAGCCCTGCCCCCCCCGGGACTGATACACTGACTGGCAGTTTTGGATGAGTGACAATTGGCCGGGTTAGGATTTCATTTTCTTCTGTTTTGACGTGTTTCAGCAAGCCGCGTGACCCCTACAGGAAAAGCGACCTCAGGGTCTGAAGGTGGGAGCCCAGTGCTGCATTTCAGGACTCAAAAAGTTCATACTTGCAACTACATATTTACACATAACCTGAATGTTAAGTGACCAGAGAAACACTGATCACTTTGAATGACCTTGTAATCCGGCCTGATGTTGGCGAAGTAAATGAAGGAGTCCACAGCCAGGGCAATCCTCAGTCCCCCGCCTTCCCAGGATACCGCTGTGATCTGCTTCCCAGGAACCTTCAGAGTCCGCAGATGCTGCACAGGAAGTAAATGAGGGTGAGGAAGGGAGTCTGAACCCCTTGGACAAGATGCCAGTCCATTACAGGGCATGGGCTGAGGTGCGTCTCACCTCCCCAAACGCAGTGTAGAACTGCACCACATTGACATCCTTATCCAGGGATGCCGCCCTCTGGCAGCCGGAGACAGCCAGTACGCTACCACACTGGTTCCACTGGATGCTGGCCACGGTCATGCCGGTGTCAATCAGCACAGGGTCTGGGCCAGGGTGAAGAGCATAGCACCATAGGCATATTCTGATTGGGCCAGCGTCACCCGCGATGTCATTTCCCATTTATTCACTTTCAAACCAGCCAATCACAATCCAGGAGCATATATATGAAAACAACCAGCCAAAATAACACCAGTGCTAACATTATGGAGGAGAGGCAAGCCCAGGGCACACTCACTCTCGTCATTCTCATAGCGCATGATCTGGACGCGGCCGTTGTCGAAGCAGATGGCGAGGCAGGGACAATCGGGCTCCACATAGCCCTCCGTCCCCGGATACCAGTGGATTCCGGCGATGCTGACGGCACCCGTGACATTGGCCAGGCAGCTGACGGTCATTTTCACCTGTGACACGAGACGCAGTGTGCCAGTGAGAGAGTGCTCCCCCTGAGGGACTGGGCATGCTGGTGCGGGAGTCAGGCCGCTTACGATGAAGTTGCCCTGGTTGTCATAGATGTGGATCTCGCCATTGGCCATCCCGAACAGGAGGATCTTGCTGTCAGGTGACCAGGCCACATGCGCCAGCTGAATACCTTTCAGTTCCTTCCCCCAAATCCGGTTACCTGTAATGCAAACCAGCAATCAACAGGCTCCGCCAATCAACTGGCAACCAACATCTGATTGGTTGGTCCTGCCTCCTCTAGTTGCTTGGATGTACCTCCTCTACAGTCTGATTGGTTATCTCTCCGAACCAATCATTTTCCATTCTGCCCTCAGAAAAATTTTGTGCAAGTAAAACTCCCATGAGCTCACAACAGCTTTTCTCCGCTTCTTTCGCCTAAAGGGGGCGCCCTAGCAAGCTTACCATCGACCGACCCCACGATGACCGCCCCGTCCTCGTACACGATGCAGATCTTCTGCCCATCAGCATTCCAGCTCATACTCCTCACCACTGACTTGTTCCTGTTGTTGATCATCTCTTCATACCAGGAGCCTGTCAAGCAGAGCAGGGGGTTATTAATCACTTAGATGGGTGCAGGACTGAAATTTTGGTTATAATTCACTTTTTGGTCAGATGGGTTATTGAACATTCCATTGGTAGTTTACATATCCTTAAAATTAGATATCTGGCCCCATACCAGCAAAAAATGTTGGATCTGATATCGGGAGGCGGGGGAGTAAGAAATCGACCTGATTTTCCATCAGAGAGGTCTAGCGTGAAAAATCACGGAAACGCTTGTAGCATTAGCGCGCCATATCGTAAACAGAAGTGAGGATCACACGATGGCTAAGGTGTTCAGCGATGCACGTGCTTCACAGCTGTCAATTCAGCAAGGGACAGGGGAGGGTTTCACATTATTTAAAGGACAAAGCACTGTCCAGTGTTTTGCACTGCAAGTCCTGTGAAAACTGTCTTGTCACTCGCTGTCTGTATGTCACACTGTTGTCATGATGGAATATTATTTTGTGCCACTATATGTGATTGAACCGTGGTTAATATTGTTCACTTCAACACCACACACCCAATCCCTCCACACCTTTGTACAGCATCCAGACGATGATGAGGCCATTCTGGTCGCTTGTGGTCAGCTTCTGGTATTGCTCGTTCCATGTCACCACCTGAACCGCACCTGTGTGACGGGGGAGTGAGAGCACTTCATGTAGTAAAGCATGCCGGATTTAAGGGAATGTAAACAGCACAATGACTCACCACTGTGACCCTCCAGAGTCTGGTTCATGGACAGGTTACTAGGCGCTGCAAGTCCTTTGAGTTTGGCATCATCTGCACAAAGAGTCACATACCGACAAAAGCACAGGGAAATGCCATTAATGAGGGGAATCATCTGCACACAGAAAAGATGCAGGATGTGTTAATTCCTGTTGCGTGGCCTGGCCTGTAACAGCCATCACCTGTCTGTGAGTCCAGCCTGAGCACCTTGAGCAAACCGTCCTCCCCCCCGCAGGCGATGAAGCCCTGCTCCTTGTTCCAGGACACGCATTTAAGCCGGACGTTGTTCGGGATGGCGATCTGCAAACGGAATGAATAACGAGTACAAACACGGTGAATCAAAGACACTGGATTGTTTCAAAAGTCCCATCACCAGAAAACGCAAATATACAACTGTTGGAAAGAAAGGAAAAGAAAGGCGTTTATGATATTCGCATTACTTCGTGCACATGCAAGAGCCTATCTGCGATACTCTGTTTAGAAACGCGTTATAAATTGTTCGTATAGGTTTTCGTGTTTTTTTAAATCTTACCTTTTTACTCAGGTAAATAAACATCGCGGCTGCTTCACACCAAACGAACACGTCTGGACAAGTTAGCTGGCTCAACCAGTTACCCCCTGGGGTACCTAACGGGCAAAATTTACTAATGGGTGTATGTGGTCATAATTTTAATTTAAACATTCCTCTGAAAAATTATTTTGCTTTCTGTAAAATTGCTCTTCTATGAATTAAAAGGCGCCATCCATTAGCCTTGCACTAGCTATCCGCTTCGGACGTACGCAGGGTTTCCTGAAAGCTTTTCTCGGTTTCCTGGTAACCGAAAACCGGAAGTACACAATCCCACACTTCCGGTAGGAATACTGCGGCTTATGGAGCTCTGCTTAACGCAGCGTGTTTACGTTAACGCGAGTCTGAAGAAGAGGATGGCGAACACTTTTCATAACAACATTCATTTTAAAATTACAATTCAGTCAGCGTTACTCTTCATTGCATGTGCGACCTTTTGGTATGATACCATGTAATCATCATTTATATATCATGATTAATGCACACTCATGCGAGTACCAGAGCCCTTTTAGGCCACTTAAAATTAATAAATTGTTTTACATGGCCGCCCGCCTCAATTTTTTGGTGCCGCCTCGATTTTTTT
>JAODJU010000025.1:20829259-20835598 GCA_026776725.1 Gnathonemus echidnorhynchus | reverse complement strand
ACAAAACATAGAGAGAGAGAGAGAGAGAGAGAGAGAGAGAGAGAGAGAGAGAGAGAGAGTGAGTAACAGACTGTAGTTCAATTTGGGTCAGAATGCTAACATATCTGCATGGCAGGTGACGGCATATACCTTTGCGTTCACTGGTACAGTCTTGGCACACTCCTGTGCGTTTACTGGTATGGTCACGGCACACACCTGTGCCTTTACCTGTACTGTCAAGGCACATGCCTTGCGTTTACTGGTACAGTCAAGGCACACACCTGTGCATTTACTGGTACAGTTACGGCACGCACCTGTGCATTTACCTGTACAGTCAAGGCACACGCCTGTGCGTTTACTGGTACAGTTACGGTACGCACCTCTGCATTTACCGGTACAGTCAAGGCACATGCCTGTGTGTACAGTCACACCACACGCCTGTGTATTTACCACAAAGTGTCTCCCGGAACTTAGAGGTGAGCTTCTCGATGACGCCATATGTCTCCACGTAGAAGACGTGGTCGTCTAGGGGCTGACTGGCCATGAGCCGCAGTGACTGCAGGTCCGCGCGATCCACCCCGATGGCATAGATCTCAATCTGTGCAGCGCGGGCTGTAGCTGACACCTCCTCCACCCCGTCTTGCGGCCGCCCATCTGTCACGATGATAGCCACCTTGGAGATGTTGGTGGAGCGAGGCCGGGCGCCCGACTCTTCGGTAAAGACTTTCTCCATGGCCGTCTTGATGGCCAGGCCAGTCATGGTGCCTGTGGAAAGTGGCTCGATCTGGGCCATGGCCCGCTTCAGGTCCGCCTTGTTGAAGTGGTTCTTCAAAAGGAACTCGATCTGGACCGTGCTGGCATAGTTGACTACAGCCACTCGGGTGGCATCTCGGCCTATCTCCAGCGTGTCCACCATGTCACTTATGAAGGTCTTGACTTTCTCAAATTCAGCAGGGCGCACACTCCGGGAGCTGTCGATGATGAAGACCAAGTCCAAAGGCCGACTTTTACAGTGAGATCCTCCTGGTGAGTAAACAGGAGTGTGAAAATCCTAAACAAACTAAACACATTTCCGAACCGGCCATGTCCCCCACCCTAAGGTTCACTTCTTGCTACTCTGACAAATCAAACGTATGAAATTAATAAGGTAGAACAATGGTCTTCTTAGAAGTGTAGAAGTCGGAAAAACCAAGAAAAAGTTGGAAAAGTCCAGCTGGGTCTTATAACAGGTAAAACTTCAAAAGACATGTGGATGGGCTCAAGCTATCCAGTCAAGGAATCCATGAAGAGAATAGAAAGACAAACAAGACATGATTAGTTTCACTCCAGAGTACACACAAGTAAGACTGATTTGGACCACACAGAGGACACAGAGGGTTTGAAGGTGGATCACACAGAGGGTTTGAGCGCAGTGGATCACACAGAAGACACAGAGGATTTAACCACAGTGGATCACACAGAGGACACAGTGGGTTTCACCACAGTGGATCACACAGAAGACACCGAGGGTTTGACCACAGTAGATCACACAGAGGACACTGTGGGTTTGACCACAATGGATCACACAGAAGACACAGAGGGTTTGACCGTGGATCACACAGAGCACACAGTGGGTTTGACCATGGATCACACAGAGCACACAGTGGGTTTGATTACAGTGGATCACACAGAGGACATAGAGGGTTTTGCCACAGTGGATCACACAGAGCACACAGTGGGTTTGACTACAGTGGATCACACAGAGCACACAGTGGGTTTGACCACAGTAGATCACACAGAGGACACAGTGGGTTTGACCACAGTGGATCACACAGAGAACACAGTGGGTTTCCCCGTGGATCACACAAAAGACAGAGGGTTTGACTGTGGATCACACAGAGGACACAGTGGGTTTAACCACAGTGGATCACACAGAGGATACAGTGGGTTTGACCACAGTGGAACAGACACAGGAATGCAGTCAGTTTAAATCTAGATCACATGTAAAATGTATCTTAAATGTGCATGCATTCCCAGCCACAATGACCAAGATATATGGTTAGAATATTGACAAATAGATCTACATTGACTGACTCTGGACACAAAGAACACATGCAGTGCACAGTTTTCACAGTGCAGAGATGACATGCGTTCAAACCCCACCAAGACCTGCAGACCATAATATACAGCAAATTCTGTTTCACCACTGAATGTTTCCTTCTGTTTCAATGTAATAAAAGACCGTAAACAACATGCTTAAATAACTGCTGTACCGGCATGTTTGATATGTTTCGGGCAAGAAAAACCTTTTGTTTCATCGAAACATCTACTACCTGAATCAGCAATGATGGTGGTGGTGATGACACTTTGGGTACTGACCGGCTGCGTTGTAGGAGTGGCCGCGGTGGACCGGTGGTACCTGACCGGCTCCGTTGTCGGAGCGGCCGCGGTGGACCCGTGGTACCTGACCGGCAGCGTTGGTAGAGGGAATGCGATGGGGTGACGGTAAACGACCGGCGGCGCCGCAGGAGGGGGTGCGGCGGGCCGGTAGTACTTGACCGGCGGCGCCGGTACGACGGGGGCCGGAGGCCAGCGGTACGTGACAGGCGGAGTGATCCTTGGTGGTTGGTGATAGTAGTGATAGCCATAAAACCTGTGATTATTGCCGTGTACTTTGGGCCACCAGAGGGGAGAATCGGTAGAGCAGTGATTAATGGGCCAGCGGGACGGTCATTTCGGATGGAGATGCGTCAATACAGAAGCTCGGCCGAGGCTACGGTGTCTCTCGGTGTAAATGCCAGTCAATCTAGCATTCCAGATAATTATTCAGTATCGGCAAATATTACATGATAAAAATCACGAAATGTATTTAATAAAGTACGAAAGAGCTAGTAGAAGCTTAAAGCATGTCATCTAAACAAATAAACAAATACAAAAATGCTAACAGACATCTGTAAATCCTACTAATAATAACACCAAAGTTCTCATAATATAGATACAGAGTCCCATGTACGAAACAAGCACAAAGCGACAGAAAAATTACCGATCGTCATGGCACATTTTGCCATAAATATAGGACAGTATAATAATATACCCTGTATGGGCTGTAAGGCGAGCAAAAGGCATTTCGCTTAGAGTGTGAGGGAGGACACGGCTGCAGAGGTGAGGATGGCGCGGCACTGCGGACTTTCACAAGTAAAAAAGTGCGCAAAATCACACTCTGCTGTAAGGCTGCAATGAACCCGCGCTGTTCATGGGTCCATTCAAATGTGATATTGATTGAAATTTGATAAATTGCACTGTAAGATGTAAATAGGCTAAATCTTAATTAGGCTAATTGTGTGTGTGTGTGTGTGTATTTATTTCAGATCTATTGCGTAGCCACATTCCTGAAGCCTCATCAACTAGTTTTGAAAGTATATTTAACACTACAAATCAATGCCTTAATCATCACGATTCGTGTTTTAATTCTTCCGATCATGATAATCATCATTATGAATTAGGTGGAAGAGTGGCGGCTAAAGAAAATTGTCACCTACCCCCTGCACTGAGGCCATTTTGCGCAGGCTGGATGTTTTGCAGGTAACTGGACCTTGCCACAGGTCGATCGGCGTAGCGTCCCGAATGGTACCCGTAAAACCTGTAGGTTCCCTGCACCTCCAGCACCAGGGCAGAGAGGTACAGTGCCAGACATCTGCATACGGCGTTCATGCTTTCGCTACAGATGGTTCTTCGTCCCTGCCCTCTCACGATGGGTGAAAAATACGGCCTGAAGGAAACGGAGGGGTCAGATTTAAAGACCAGCGAAGGGGCCACATGTGACGATCTGATCCAATCCAGAGAAAGAATCTGGGAAGAAATACCGTCTATTCAAGAAAACCGCGCAGGTCTGCAGTGCCAGTCGCAACTACACGCGCCACGAAATAGATTCATATGATAAAAACAACATACAGTGGCTTTTATATAAATGAATGGCAGTGGAGTTAGATAAAACTGTTGCCAAAAGCTGTTTCATTAATTACATACGACTTTTGTAAGCAATATGTGGCCTAATGTCCATTGACACAATAAAGAAAATAAAGAACAAGAAACTAAACAAGAAAATAAAACAAGATAATCATTTGGGTTTTTATTTCAAAGCAAATGCTTGCAAAGCAGAAACGACTGGCTTTTGTCTATTTTGAATAAGGTACCCTTTTAGTTCAGTACCTCGGTCGCAGGTCTAATCCATACAACGATTACAGCAACAACAGCCCTTTTCAGAGTTGATTTCAGGGGTAAATTGTGACGTTTTTAGATTTATTCGTAGGATAATTATTTAAAATGATTTTTAAAAAAACGTGCAAAAATTGACGGCTTTGCAGGTTCGGTTTAAGAAAGAATATCTCAGTGAAAGTGACAGGAAACTCGGATTATACGAACCATTCACCATTTCTGCACTAGATGGCGCTCTTTCAGTAGGCAAAAGCCGCAGACGGCGCACACATGTTAAAAGTACCTCCAGCACTTTCAAAAATCTTTTCTGAAAACAAGAATGCCATCAGTCCGTCATGTGGGCAGTTTTTTAGCTGAAAGACATCAGTGACTCGCATATTTCTCAACCGCAGACCTCAAGACTGCAGACTAATGCATGCATGTGCACGGATAGAGAAAAAGGGGCGGTAATTAACGTCGAGGTGATGCATATGGGTAAGCGGGCACTGAAGCATCTGCGTTAGATTTCCGCACGTCTAAAAACTTCTGAATTATCTGTTACGTAAGTAACCAATTAAAAGAAACGCCCAAGTCTGCAGTACATTACAAAGGGCGGCATGGCTGAATCTTCTATCCAGCGACATTAGTAACTGCGATATTTTTAAAGCTGTATAATTTATTTAAAACAGAAGACTATAGCGTGGCCCGTCCTGGGAACTGCCTTTGTATTACTGGTGCGAAAAGCTAAGGCTTTTCCAATCTTGTGTGCAACTTGTCCCAGGATACTCGCCAGTCCACTGTAGGCGCCACTTGAAATTTGGGGTGTTTAAAAAGCCCCCGACAGTATAGTCACCGGACTATTAATCAGCCACTGTATTCATATCCGTTTCTATCAGTGAACTCACCAAACAGCGTGTACGAAATTGGCATCTCCTGGGACCGAAGGTGAACAAGCAAACTTAAGCAGTTCAATTGAGTTTGAAGTTATTTGCGCAAATTCCATACGCATATTGTGGTTAAGGCCGTTACTGGAAGATCACCTGTTAAACATCTACAGTATGCTAACCATGCTCTTTAGTTAGCCACTTAAATTAATGTCACCGCTACCAATTCACTTCCCTTCGCATCCCATCACGTTTCATACCTGCTGGATGGCGCTGGCAGTAACAGGTATGTGCTCTAAACTGCCGCCCCCCGCAACGGATTGGCGGGAGGGTGGGCAGTGTAGAGGACAACACCGGCTTTTGTGTGAGTGTTTGGCAGTCAGAAGGTTGGCAGTCACATGGTTTGTTTAAAGGAAAATCGGCGAATCACACACGGTCAGCCTTTTCGGAGGTAGGAGTTTATGCGCACGTACCTCTGTCGGCAAACTGAACCGCTGAGTAAGCAGAGAGCCAACGATACACTGCCCGTGATTTAATGCCCCGTTTCCTGTTTGTCACGATGAAGGGCAGCCGGTCCCGTTCGAGGAGCAGACAGCACGGCCCCCGCCGCCCCCCTCCGCTGGGGACCAGCAGCTTTCACTTCCAACCAAAACACATCTGCTTCAATTTCAAGCTAACTGAACGCGGATTTTCATATAACCACAGTGCAAAAGCCCCTTAACCCAGTAATGGCCTAATAAGGATAAAACCCCATATTGTGCATAAACCCACATGCATTCATATGTATAATGAACCTTTAAATGCTTCTAGAGCATCAGTGTTTCAATATGTTTTAGTGTAAAACAAACACCAGTAGCTCCACCAAAATGCATCTGATAAACTGGACAGATGAATGTTTGTGCACAGGCTATCCTGTCTTCTTCCTGGGGGGGGGCAAAAAGAGTATGAGCCCCTCCAGCTAAGATTGTAATTTTGGAGCAAGACTAGTTCAATCAAGCCTTGATCAAGACCTAAAAAGCCACACAGAACTGCCGCCCCCCAGGACCCCATGAGACTTCCCCTCCAGCTGAAAACGCACTGGAGAAACGCACTGGAGAAACGCACTGGAGAAACGCACTGGAGAAACGCACTGGAGAAACGCACTGGAGAAACGCACTGGAGAAACGCACGCGACACTGCGAGGTCTGTACCCACAGCCCCCATCGCATTCACATCACGGGCCCGCTCACAGAGCGAGTTAAACCCACACACAAATACCACATGGCGGAGGAAGGTGGACTGACTCTGAGGCAGGATCAGCATC